>JALQSN010000058.1:0-223656 GCA_023690525.1 Holotrichia oblita
ATAGAATTTCGACTATGCTGAAGCCCTTTTTTAGCTATCTGGTATTCAAACGCTTTTTGATTGCCGCTTTAGTCTTTTAACATTTGCTGCGGTATCACAGGCAGTGCGCTCGATATAAGCGGGGCCTGTAAGGGTAGCAAGCATTTCGCTCATCTTGATAGGGTTGCCGTTAAGCTTTAAATCTCTGCCTTTAGGACAGGTCGTAGCCTTTACTCCCTCCATGGTGGTAGGGGCCATCTGTCCGCCGGTCATGCCGTAAATACCGTTGTTGATAAAGATTACGGTGATATTTTCGCCGCGCATTGCCGCGTGTACAGATTCTGCCATACCTATCGAGCAAAGGTCGCCGTCGCCCTGATACGAAAATACGATGTTGTCGGGATGAACGCGCTTTGCCGCGGTAGCACGGCGGGCCATTGCCCTGCCGTGAGCCGCCTGAAACATATCGCAATTAAAATAATTATAGCCGAATACTGCGCAGCCTACCGGCATAACGCCTATAACGTTGTCGGTCCTGCTTAATTCCTCAAGCGCCTCGGCTACTAACCTATGCACTATTCCGTGCGAGCAGCCGGGGCAGTAATGGAACGGGGTATCCGTTAAAAGCATGGGTTTTTTTGCTACTACTGTCATGTTATTTGCCCTCCTTAACGTATTTTACAAGGTCACCGGGCATCATGACGTTGCCGCCCGCCCTGCCGTAAAATTCTACGGGCTTAACGCCGTTGACAGCAAGCCTGACGTCCTCTACCATCTGTCCCGTGCTAAGCTCTACAGTAATAAACTTCTTTACGTTTTTGTTAGCTGCAACCGAAGCAATGTGGTCGGACGGGAACGGATAAAGAGTGATGGGACGGATAAGTCCTGCCTTTATCCCTTCGCCGCGCAATTGATTGACCGCGGCCTTGCAGATACGCGCAACCGAGCCGTAAGCCGCAAAAACGATTTCGTCGTCCGAGGTCATGTAATCCTCGTACTCTACTTCCTTTTTCATCGACTTATATTTAGCCTGAAGATGTATGTTATGCTTCTCAAGGTCGTCGGCGTCAATCTTAATCGAGTTGATTAATCTTTGCTTGCCGTCGGTGTTTCCTGTAGCCGCCCAAGGCTTTTTAGGCAGGGTCTTAAGGTCGCGCAGGGGGGGAATCTCGGCCGCCTCCATCATTTGGCCTAACATGCCGTCGCCGATAAGCATGACGGGGTTACGGTATTCGTCCGCCTTATCAAACGCCTTGTATGTGATGTCGACAAATTCCTGAACCGAACAAGGTGCGTATACCATGCAGTGGTAATCGCCATGTCCGCCGCCCTTAACCGCCTGAAAATAGTCGCCCTGAGCCGGCTGAATTCCGCCAAGGCCGGGGCCCGAACGCATTATGTTGACGATAACGCAGGGTACCTCTGCACCGGCAAGGTAACTTATGCCCTCTTGCTTTAGGCTGATTCCGGGGCTGGACGAGCTGGTCATAGTCCTTGCGCCCGCTCCGCCTGCGCCGTAAACCATGTTGATTGCCGAAACCTCGCTCTCGGCCTGAATAAATGTACCGCCAAGCTCGGGGAGTCTCCACGAAAAATATTCGGGAATTTCATTCTGCGGCGTGATGGGATATCCAAAGAAGTATCTGCAGCCTGCGGCTACGGCGGCTTCGGCTATCGCCTCGTTGCCTTTCCAAAGTTTTTTCATAAGATATAAAAATCCTCCTTGATTTTAATTAAGTAGTGTAAGCAGGTAGAACAGAAATAGGTTTTAAAGAGCCTGATTATGCACTGTTGGTATGTTTTTGTCTTTAATTTTGGTTATCGCATTTAATTTGCGGATATCAAGATAAAAAGCAAAACAATCCCGGCAATTTGCATAATATTTACATAATACTTAAAAACAATTTTGAGTATTATGTTGCTACGCCCTTTATAGCCTTGTCCAAACTACTCGCGCGTAACAGTTATTACGCAATCGGGGCACATCGTGGCGCAAAAAGCGCAGGCGATACAGTCCTCCGGTTTAAAACATTCCGCAACGTTGTAACCCTTGGGGTTAATGCGTTCGGCAAGGCGCAAAATCTTTTTTGGGCAAGCGTCTACACAAAGAGAGCAGCCCTTACAGTAATTTTCCGCAAATTCCAGTTTTCCTTTTGCCATATTGTTTTCCCTCCATTAATATTAAAAATCACGGGTTAATACCGAAATTTTCTATGAATTTTTACATTTTTGTTGTCATAAGATTTTTTATAAATCAATAAACCGTATATCTTTAACAATCTCTGTTTAGACTTATAATTTTACAAATTTATTTTTGTAATAACAATTAATACTAATAATAATCTAGCAATATTGTTGATGTTCTCCAAATATTTGTATCAATCTATTAGTTTTACAATCGTCTAATTTATAGTTAGAGTATATTTTTATTCGTGTGCTATCCTTTGCTATAAATAAACCATTTCCATAATACCAACTAGTTATTTCGTCCCACAAACCCTCTACTTTAGTTAACTTCAATTCTCTACAAAGCAACGCCATTTTTTCATTTACTTTGCCCGCTATCAACTTTTGCTCGGATACATCATTCCAATCCATATTGTCTTTATGTCCATATACTAATTGATAACCGCCGGTTTTCTTTAAATAATCATACATTGACAAGCTTTCAATCATTGTTTCAAAAGCAAAACATTTGAGTTCGTAATCCTTATAATAATTGCCGTCTTCATTGATAGTAAAAGTCTCTTGAAACAAAGTATCCGCACAGCAGTAATAAGTTTTTAAAAACTTATGTTTTCCCTTGCTTTTCAAAAACCTTTTAACTGGTGGAATCATAATATTTACTAATTTCATCAGATGTATAAATTTGCGTAATCCATGCGGGTTTATTTTTTTCTGCAACTAATTCACATTCTTCAACTACTAGTTTTTTTTAGAATTTGCAAATATTCCTCTTCTTTTTCCTGTATGCAATATCCCGAAAACGATAGGTTCTAATCCTGCATAGAAAGTTAAACCGCCATAAACCTGTTGAAAACGTAACAGCTTTTCTGTAATATGTTTCCCTTGCTTTTCAAAAATCTTTTTAATTTGTTTTTCGTCTTTTATAGATTTATTAAACTTTGATTCTTTCAAAAACTCTTGCGCCCTTTGTGATAGCTCAATTTAGTTTAATTACTCCATTTATTGACAATTTTTATTGTTTATAATTATAGCTTTTGAATCACACTTTGAACAAACAGTGAATCATTTTTTGATTAAGATCTATCCTTTTTATTTTTTATCTCTTATTCTTTTCGGCGATATGAGAGTAAAACTTATATTGCTGGGCATACCCCGCTAAAACGCCGTATCTTTCCATTCCTTTTCTTCTTGCGTCTTGTGCCGAACCGCCGCCCTCCGCCCGCCGTATCCATACATCCGCAGGATAACATTCGGTGTGTTTTAAAGCAAACAGGCAGATGCAGTCTGCAACCTTAGGCCCTATTCCTTTTAAAGATAAAAGCAGTTTTAGAGCATTTGCATAATTTAACGTTGGCAGAATATTTAAAATATCCGTTTCTAAAATTTTATGTACCGTTTTTTGCAAGTACTGCGCGCGGTAACCTGCGCCTAGACTGCGGTAATCGTCCTCGTCCGCATCCCGTAGCTGCAACGGCGCTGGAAACGCAAAGTAACCGTCCATTTTTGTGCCGTAGCGGGCAGATAACCTTTCGATTATGCCTTGAATACGCGGGATATTGTTGTTTGCCGATATAATAAAGCTGATGATAGTTTCAAAAAGTTGCTGCCGCAAAATATGTATGCCCCGCCCTACCATTAAGCTCTCTTTTAGCTCGCCAAACTGCGAAAGTTTAGTAACAATGCCGGCGTAATCTGTATTAAAATCAAAGTAGTCATAAAAGTAATCGGCAGCGTCTGTAATTATAAATGCCCGTTTTTTTTCGGCCGGCAAGCTAAAATCTTTGCCGTTTTTATCTGTCGGTTTTTTAGCCGGTAAAATGCGTATTCCGTCGTTCTTTTCAAACACGTCCGTTACTTTAAATGTGTCGTTTTTTTCAGTTACCAAACAGCATTTTTTATCACCGCTAATCAGTGTATAACCGTGTTCTGTCCTATAAAATCTGAATAACTGGCCGCATTCCAGTGTGGCGCAGACATCAAAATATTCGCTGCAGATTACTAATCCATTGTCTGTTTTTTCAAATCTTTCCATACAAAAATCAGCTTACAAAATCTGTAAACAACGAAAAAAAGAGGATAACATACGCCATCCCCTTTATTTTTTACCCCTCAGGATATACGCTTACTTGCTTACGGTTTCGGCGCATTTCAAATTTTACGTTGCCGTCAACTAAGGCGAACAATGTGTCATCGTTGCCTCTGCCGACATTGCTGCCGGGGTGGAATGACGTACCTCTTTGACGTACAAGAATATTGCCGGCAAGCACAAACTGCCCGTCGCCCCTCTTAACGCCTAATCTTTGAGCATGCGAATCACGACCGTTTTTAGTAGAGCCGCCGCCCTTTTTATGCGCGAATAACTGTATATTAATAAACATTTCGTTTTAACCTCCTTTTTTAATGGGTCCCTTACCCCTTTAGGATTTACCCGAGTGTTTTAAGATTTTAATCATCATTTGATTGATTTAAAAATTTGCAATCTTAAAACCCCGATAATTAGATTTTACAAAGCTTCTATTTTTAGCCTAATAAATTTAGAAAAGTTCTCGTTAAGATCGCCTATGCCTGCGGTCATGGTGTCTAAAATTATATCCGCGGCATATCTGTCCTTTTCGGTCAGTTCGGGGAGAGTAAACTTTAAACTGCCTTCATCGTCGTCTCTTATAAAGCTGACATTTATGCCTGCAACGGTAAGTAATCCCAGTAATGCCGTCTGCATTACGCTTGAAAGTGCCGCGCAGACGATATCCTCGCCCTCTACAGCAAATCCCGTATGGCCCTCTGCCCAAACCTTTACGATATGCCCGTCTTTTTTTGTTATGATAACCTTGGTCATGCTTTCCTAAATACCTTACAAAAAATACTTAAATGCTAAGTATTTTGATTTTAGAAAACTGCTGGCGATGGCCTTGCTTTTTACGTATATTCTTTTTTGCCTTATACTTGAAAACAGTGATTTTTTTAGCTTTTCCGTGCGAAAGAATTTCGGCGACGGCCTCTGACGGCTTTGTAAAAATTCCGTTTTCGTCCGACTTTAGGATAACCTTTAGGTTTACCTTTTCGCCTGCGTCATAGCAAAGCTTTTCAACGGTCAATTCGTCACCGACCTTAGCCTTGTACTGTTTTCCGCCTGTAACAATTACAGCATACATGTTTTTTGCCCTCCCTTATGATAGTATCCGTTGTGACAAGGCAGCCGCGCAAGGCGAAGCATTTAGTAGCCTTTCTCAAACGATTCCATCAGTCATTATATAAAAGCCAATTCTTTTTGTCAAGCAAATAATAACTGAAAAATAGCTTTTTTAAAACATAATTTACTAAGCAAGCAGATTGATATTAAACGGCAATTTTAAAACCTATTTTGTAAACTGAAATTTTTCTCCCTTTAGTTAGCTTGTCAAAAATTTTAGAATCTGTTTACACGAATGAGAAATACGGGATTTTTTTGTAAATCCGCCAAAGAGGTTTTGACGCCGGTCCCAAAACTTATTTTTTTGAGCCAAGCAGTATAACAGCGCTACGGCTAAAAAATTTACCGGCGGTAAATGCAGTAAGACCTAAAACGCTAAATGACAATGCATATGGTAAAGTTGCTATTAAGTATACAAAACAGATACTTATATTGCGGCCTCATAGGGCTTGGTTAAGTCTATTTTAGTTTTAGGGTTTAGTCCGGAAATAATGCTTAAAAATCTAGTCGGAATTTCCAGCGCAAACAGCTTTTGACCAGTCTTTTGCTTTGCCATATTTTTTATCGTCAATGATTGTCCTGGTTTATTCGGACTTGTCACAACATAAAAAATGTTTTTATTATTTACGTATGCCTTGATTATCCTCTCATCGTATCCGCCAGGAGGAAAATCGGTAATCAAAACAATTTCGTCAAGAGCGATATCTAGTTTAAGCTTTCCGCCCGACTTTACTCTTACGCTGAAAATAAGCAGCGAAAAACCTGTTAGCACAAAATCGTATTCTAATGTTGCCTTTAGGTAAAAAACCGCCGCGCCCGCCGATAGCGCCGCAAACGGAAGCCAAAAAAAAGCCGCATAAGGTATAAGCCGCGGGTCTTTTTTGTCTGCCGCTAAAAAAACCATAAAGATTAATACGGCAACCGAAACCGCTCCAAAAACAAAAGCGGCATATTTACATAAGGCCGCACAGCTTTTGCGGCGGCCCGATAAATTATTTTTTACACGAATTTTTATGCTTTCCATTACTTTAAAAATAATCCATTGCTTTAAAACGTTATTTTTTTCTTCAAGCAAAACAGCTTGCTCTGGATTCCAAATGCTTGCATTTTCATTGGGATTGCAAAAGCATCTTTCTTTCCGCAAAATTTTTGTGCCTTGCGACACCGTTACTAAGTAAGACTGCTTAGTCATCTTACTTACGCAGAATTACAAAGATTTTTGCTCAAGTCTGTTGCGGAATCATACGGCTGCGCCGTACGTTAATAAACGACCCTGCCGCCAATTGCCTGATATAATTTGCAGGATTAGCCGACTTCGCCATAACCGGTCAAATAAGCAAAGTACTTTTGAGTATGATACTATTTATTTTTCCTCTAATTGCAAACCAATCTCTTTAAGGATATCGCTTAGTTGCTGAGTCGGATTTAACGCTTCCTCAAAATTAAAGCCACTATCCGATAACCCAAGTCCGCCGGCGCTTAATGTTGCCGCAACAGGATTTTTTTTGATATCTGCCCTTTGATTTGAATTTTTAGCGGACTTTTGAACGGGATTAGTCGCTGTATTTTGCAAAATTGTTTTTTGAGGCACGGGCTTTTGAGTTATAGGCTTTGCAGAGGCTTTTTGCGCAGCTTTTGCCGCCTTACGTTCCTCCTCTGCGGCCTCACGGCGCAGCATTTGCCTTATACTTTCCTCGGGGTTAAAATCGGACATCACGTCCATTTCCCCGCCACCGGCATTATTATCAGCGCCCTCGTCATCTCCGACGGGAATAAAGCCTACATATTTTTTGCCGCTTTTTGCAAGCCTCGCGCTTTCGCTCTCAAATTGACTTTCAGCCCGCTTAGCGTTTTCATTCTCGAATTGGGCGTTTTTCGAAAGTCTGGCGTTTTCACTCTCAAATTGGCGGCGCGCCTCGCTAAATTTTTTTTCGGGCGCGTTGTCGCCGGTGAGAATCGCACTGACCCTTTTATTAAATTGACCCAGTCCGCTTAGCTCTGCAGATAAAGGGTAAATCTCGATAAGCTTGTTGTAATAACCCGTCCATTGGTCGTGAAAGGCGTTTAGGTGGGCAATCTCAGCTGCGTATTTTTGCTTGATAAGCCCCTCTATCTGCTCGGCCTTTTGAACAGCATTCATAATAGATTTGACTATCAAATCCTGCTTTTGCTTAAAAGCCTTAAGCTCGGTATCTTTACCTGCAAGCTCCTTTTTAAGCTCGGCGATACGCTCCTTTTGCTCGGACATAGCCGCCTTTGTTTCGGCAATGTATGCGTCTACGTCGCGGGTGCGATACCCGTGCTTGTCTGTTTCAAAAGCCTTACTCAATGCTATCTACCCCCGTAAATGAGTTAAGTATGTCTGTCTTTAGCGTCCTTAGGCCGTCAGATATGTCTACCTTATATATATGAGGATTTAAAAGCCGTTTATACTCATCCCAAAACTTAGCAAGCTCGCTTGCCGCCTTTACCGCACATTCGTCAAGAGTGCGTTTTTTATACACGCATTTGCCGCCTACAAATACCGGCACAAGCAACTCGCGGACGGTATAATTGTCAAGTATCTTCTTTTTCCATACATGAGTTTCGTGCCTAAGTACAAGCGGGCGATTTAATTTCTCGCCTTCCAGCGCGATAAGGTCTGCTGCCGCCATACCATCAGCGTCATAAATACGGTAAACCTTTTTAAGCCCAGGATTGGTCATTTTCTCCAGCGATTCGGACACCTTCATGCGCGGATATGCTTTGCCGCCTATAGTGATATTGCTTAACTTAAATACTCCGCCAAGGCTGGGAATACGTTCGCTGGTAATTAGCTTTGTGCCAACGCCGTACACGTCGATTTTTGCCCCCTGAACGCTTAATGCGGTAATAACATCCTCGTCGATGTCGCCGCTTGCAAATATTATGGCGTCCTTAAAACCAGCCTCGTCCAGCATCTGCCTTGCTTTTTTTGACAGGTATGCAAGGTCGCCGCTATCCAGCCGTATGCCGACAGGTTTATGCCCCTTTTCGCGCAGCTTTTTAAAAACCTTGATTGCATTAGGGAGTCCCGAATTAAGTGTGTCATACGTGTCTGCAATCAACAGGCAGTTGTCGGGATAAATCTCTGCAAATCTTTCGAATGCGGTAAGTTCGTCGGGGTAACTCATGATATAGCTATGCGACTGAGTGCCTTTTATCACTATATTAAACATCTCGCCCGCAAGTACATTGCTTGTCCCCTTGCAGCCGCCGATTATGCTGGCGCGCGACCCGTAAATACCCGCGTCAGGGCCTTGCGCCCGCCTAAGCCCAAACTCCACCACCGGCTTACCTGCAGCCGCCATAACAATCCTGCTTGCCTTTGTTGCGATTAGTGTCTGATGGTTTAGGATATTTAGGGCGGCAGTCTCGATAAGCTGAGCCTGAATCAAAGGGGCTTTTACGGTAAGAATCGGCTCGTACGGAAATACGATTTCACCCTCCTCAGCCGCAAAAATACTGCCCGTAAACTTAAAATTGCGTAAATATTCCAAAAAACCGCTGTCGAATTTACCTGCGGATTTTAGGTAATTTATATCCTCGTCCGAAAATGACAAGTCGTTAATATAGTCAACAAACTGTTCTAATCCCGCGCTGATTGCATAATCAAGCTGACCTTTATGGCGGTAAAACATGTCAAAAACCGCCTCATTGTTGTATGTGCCGTCTACAAAATAGCCATTCATCATGGTGAATTGATACAAGTCTGTCATCATACTTAAGTTTCTGCTCATAATTGTTTCTTCCTTGATTTTTGCCTTTTTGGCTTTAATTTAGTTATTTTTTGGTTTTAAGAATTTTTGCTTCTTTTTCTTTTCTGTTTTGTTTTTCCATTGTTTGTATTGCACAACTCCGAAAATAATCAGAAATACACTGAATCCGGCCGCGCATGGAAACACGATTAATAGCGGGCCTCTATTGGCAGACATCGTATCCGTTGGATCATCAATATTATAGTAAAAGTGTATTCTGCTTCCACTACCATCGCCGCCACGATTCATAAACAATATTTTTTCATATTTTCGCCATCAACATAATAGATTACTCTGACATGATATTTATCTACTTCAAACCATTCTTGGTTTTCTACGATACATTCGCAATACTCAAACTTAGTAAACGGCCTGCAATATCCAAAAAACATTAGCGTAGAAAAAACAACCATAACAATACCAAAACAAAGCGTAAATATCAATCCGTTTCGCACCCGTTTTTTTTCATATCCGGCTTCACTTTTTTTATTCTTTTCCACAATGATTCTTTTGTTCATTATTAATCCTAGTAATTAAATAGTTTACGATAATGTAAATTTTCGGATAAATTTTTAAGATAATTTTATCTTTTATTGTTATGCGTAAAGCCACTTAAAAACCGGTAAAAAACAGAATTTAGCAAAAAGACATCAAAAAGAAATTATTTGCAGACTGTATAATTATATTGTTGTCCGTTTATTTTTCTTTATGTGATAGCGCATACGCCGCAATGGACGCTCCTAAAAACAACACAAATATTGGCAATACCACCGCCCAGTTTACATTCCAAAAACTGTTTAGCGAAAATATTGCCGCGCTGATTCCAAAAAAAACAATCACCTTTATATGCTCGCGCCATTTTTTACTGTAAAGGCAGGTTGTTACAGAGGCAGCGGCCGGAGCGATTATGTATATGGGGTACAATGTGCCGTAGCCGTAGTTTGTAAAAACGGCTAAAACAGATATCAACCCCGCTAAAGCCGCAGGCATGGCTAACCATAGCATTAAGGTATTGTCCTGAATAAACGCCCACAAAAAACAAACCAGCGAGACAGCAAAAAGACCAGAAGGCAAAAGTATTTTGAACAACGGGATTTTTATTGCATCTGTTCCGCAAAGAAGTAAAAATATTCCAAGCAAAAATACCGCTCCGCCAAGTGCCAAGCGGCTAAAAAAAATCTGTTTTTTGGTAAGGTGCGAATCGTTTACGCTCAAAGCCGGTTATGCTCCTTTTTTGTTTTGGACATTAATTATTCGGTACTTATTGTTTAAGCAAAGCCTACTAATTACTATTCTCTACTCTGATCAATGTTACTGTTTGGACATTAATTATTCGGTACTTATTGTTTAAGCAATCCTACTAATTACTATTCTCTACTCTGATCAATGTTACTGTTTTATCCATTTTTTTGTTAAGTAATCGCAGACGAGATGATTTTAAGCAAATAATTTTTACAATTAAGACATCGCTCAAAAATTATTTTAAATTAGTCAGCTGTTACTTAACGTCGCCGTCTGAATTTTTATTAAACTATTATTTAGTTTTTTTCGTTGTCTTCTGTATTTGTAGATAAGGTATTATCTAAATCTATCGAGGCGATATTTTCTAAATCATCCGCGGCATTGTAGCTAAAACGTTTTTGCTCTTCGGTTTCGGCTGTAGTTGCGTTTTTTAACTTTCCTTCTTTAGTGTACATCGAATTGATATACATTATAGTTTTTTCGTATCCGTAATAATCCGTATTCAGCCGCCCCTCCGGCACAAAAATAAATGCCTTTTTGCCGCTTCGCCGCGCCATAAATACATGCCAAACGATAATCGCAATCCCCGCCAGCACAAGCAGCCCGCTAAGAATTTGACTTACCCTCATGCCTAAAAAATATAATGAATCCGACCTTAACCCCTCGACAAACAATCGAACCATTCCGTACCAAATGCAATATGCCGAAAACACAAAGCCGTCAAAGCTTTTGCGTTTGCCGTAGCACAAATACAAAAGAACAAAAAATCCGATAAAATTGAGGAAGGACTCGTAAAAGAAAGTCGCTTGAAACCACGCGTCCTTTGCATCAATAAACACAGCAAACGGAAACCATTTTAAATTAGGATTAGTGACAAGATTGCCGTACGCCTCCTGATTAATAAAATTACCCCATCTGCCAATGCACTGTCCTAAAATTATCAGAGCAAAAAAAGCATCCAGCATTTGAATATATCTCATTTGATTAGTGGGGTTTTTGTCTTTTTTATTAAACTTTCGTACAATAAGCGCACCAAGCGCCGCAAAAATAAGTCCGCCATAAACCGCAAGCCCTGATAATCCCTCAAACTGCCACTCAGAGCCTACTAATTCAAAACCAATAAACCTCATAAGCGTAAAACTGCCTTTTGGTTTAAACCAGTTTACAAAGCTACCCTTGCCGCCTACAATATCAAAAAATATATAATATAACCTTGCTCCCAAAATCGCACATG
The DNA here is from genome assembly GCA_023690525.1 of Holotrichia oblita. Lineage (NCBI taxonomy): Eukaryota > Metazoa > Arthropoda > Insecta > Coleoptera > Scarabaeidae > Holotrichia > Holotrichia oblita. Next base: position 11,609 of record JALQSN010000058.1, read on the forward strand.
GTATACATATGACAGCAATGTTAAATACCATGTCCGGGTTATAACCCCGCTTTTTTACCAAAAAATAGGCGACGCCGATACACAACAATATCGCCATACCTATTATAAATCCGTACCATCTAAATCCGTCACCCGACGCGCTAACCATGTTATTCATAAATTTTTCGCCTTTGCTTTTTTGAATATTATATATCGTTTTAAATGCTGTTAGTTTGAGTATACATGTTGGCGCTAACCTTATCATTCATAATTTCGCCTTTGCTTTTTTGAATATTATATATCGTTTTAAATGCTGTTAGTTTGAGTATACATGTTGGCGCTAACCTTATCATTCATAATTTCGCCTTTGCTTTTTGAATATTATATATCGTTTTAAATGCTGTTAGTTTGAGTATACATGTTGGCGCTAACCTTATCATTCATAATTTCGCCTTTGCTTTTTTGAATATTATATATCGTTTTAAATGCTGTTAGTTTGAGTATACATGTTTCTATATTCAACACTTAAGATCATTCTTTAGATTATACTACTATAAAGGAGATATTGTCAACAATACCCCCTTAAAATTAAAGTCGAATTTTAATATGCTTTGGAAAAGAATTTTGGATTAAGCAACTTAATACTCTTCACATTTTTACTAAAACCTGTAATAGACATTTTATCAAATAACTAAAAACCATATAGCGTTACGCCTAAAAAAAATTACCGTAGCAGATCACAATAGACTATTCATGATACGTGTTTTTAAAAATTTGTGAACCGTCTTTTAGTATAATTTGCATTTAGCTTTTTCGCTAGGGCTGATGTTATATTAGTACTAAAATAATGAAGCACTCTCCGGACTAAGGTTTCTGAGTATCAGCCTCAAGGTACGGACTGAATTTCGGGAAATTATCCCTTAAGATTAAAAAAGATTAAGAATACTATAACAGTAAAATGCTATTAATAGCACAACCAGTTATAAATTAATATGATTAAAAAATTACGGAGCGACGGCAATTAACCCCTCCACAGCCGAATATTTATTTTCGCGGATTTTTTCTTTTTTTACCAAAAAACCCTTACTGTCATAATACAATAGATACCCTGCGCTCTTCATTTCGCCATGCGAATAGCTTACAATTTTTTTTGTTCCGCTCTCGGTTCCTTCGGGATGGTATTTACGTTCGGTGTCAATTACAGTGACTGTTTCGGGCGGGTCTTTGCGATAGATGATTTCGCTATGCCGCTTAATAGTGTATCTCATTTGAGATCCGTATACCTCAACTACCGCACTAGTATCGTCTCCGTAAGCGCGGATAAACACGGATGTTTCCTCCGTGTTTTTAAAACGTAAATCCTGCGAACCGCTATTTACCATAGCGTCAAACGACGGTAATTCGTAGCTGCACTCTAGCGAATGGCTGCGGGCAGAGGTTATCTTTAAACCGGCCAGTAACGCGGCGTTATATAAAGTTGTGGAGACCTGACATACTCCGCCGCCTACTCCGTTTTCGTACTTGCCCCCGATGATGATTATAGAGTCCTTAAATCCGTTTGCCTCGGTACGCTTACCTACCTTTTTGTTAAAACTAAACTCTTCGCCCGCTTTAAGCACTGTACCGTTTACCTTTTTTAGCGCCAGTTTTATGTTGTGTTTGCGGTTATCGTTGCTGTGCGCGTAGCTTGTAGTGTGTTTTGTCCTTAGCCGCGTCATATTAATATTGTCTTGAGTAGTGACGGCGGGCTTTACGGCGTCGGGCTTAACCGACACTTTGGCGTGAGGATCACTGCATAGTGCCGCATAAATTTGACGGTATAATTTTTCCTCGCATACGCGCCTGCCTGCTTTTTCACGCTTAATTTTAAACATCGGCTTTGTGTCCGGATAAAAGTCCATAGTGCTGTCAGTGGGTAAACAGTTGATAGCGGCAATCGCTTTGTCCACTGTTTTTTCTAAAAGCGGCATGGTGTAAACAACAGCATTTTTGTAGCTGCTGCCTGCGTTAATACATTTATCCATGATTTGGCGTTTTTGGAGATAACTTCCGTTTATTTTTCGCGCATACACTTCGTCTGCCACAATGTGATTTTCGGGAGTTATGTAGTTGTCTTTATATTTGAATACCGATTTGCCATAAACTAATTGTACTTCTATGCCGGACGATTGTGCAATTATCGTCATAGTTGAGATTAAATCTAAATCAAAATTGCTTATCCAAGAAAAGTCCAAGTCAGAATTGTTTAATGCCAAAAGAGAATTCGTATCAGGATTATCCATCATAGAGAGCGAATCTGCATCATTATTTGTTGCTAAAAACGAATCAGTATCAGGTTCGTCTATTATTTGGAAAACTTCTGAATCAAGATTATTTTCATCTACCCTAAGCGGATCCGTCTCAAATACTTGAGATAAACCCTTATCTGAATCATTTATTAATTTAGAGCCTGCCGCCGCAAAAAATGCACCGCCTATTGCGGTTTGCAAAAGTAACGCAGATAACAAAATCAAAAATAAAAATGTTGCGGCTTTGATTTTCATACAAATATATAATGTGAAAAAAATGAATCCGATTATACCTCTCTTAGCATAACTTCCAAATTTTTAGTTACTAATATTTAAAAAAATTTCCATAATTACGATTAATAACATTTTAATTTTGCAAAACCTTTTTGCCGATTTAAAATTTAAAAAATTATTTGCACATTTTCTCTTTGCCTTTTTTACAGTAAATAGTTAAATTTTGGATTAAAGATTTTTTATTATATGATAAAGTAATACATCCTTTTTTTGTTGCATTTTTCTCGGCTTAGGCGGCAATCATAATAAGCCCTTTTATCTGGCAGGTTTGTTTAATCGCCCTAACAGCCACTGCCGCTTGTTTAAACGTGGATTTAAGATACATTCCCGTAAAAGAGATGTTAAAGCCGCTTTAATTTCGCCGTTTTTTAATCCGGCTTTTACAGCGTCGTCGCCATCAATTTTTAAATCTTTTAGCGTTATCGGCGCATTTTCTTTTATAAGGATTTCCTTAAATTGTAAAAAACGTGGCGAGGTCTGATTTTCCTGTCCCGTTGCAAATCCGTCCGCTATCGCCAGCCGTTGCAGCTTGTCAATAAGTTTAAAATTTTCAGCGGCAAAAAGACGCATTTTACCTTCTGAGGTCCGGCGGTTTAGGTCGTACATATGCAGTCTTACAAGATCTGCTACCTCATGTACTATGGCAACCGGATACTTTAGACCGCTCTGTCCCAGTTCTCGCTTTACAATAATTTCGGATTCTCTGGCGTGATCATACATATTTCCTGCTTTTTGCAAGGCGACGGGCTTGCCCGTATCGTGCATAAGCGCCGCAAGCCGCACAACGGGGTCTGCAAACCGTACTGCCATAAAGGTGTGATTTAGCACGTTGTAAGCGTGATATTTGGGATTTTGTTCTACCTCTAAATTTTCGACAGAGGGCAGAATATATTTAAAAAGTCCCAATTCGTATAATAATTTTAGTCCCGTATAATGTGCATCTTTAACATTGTACCTTTGGTCAGCGTGCAAAATACGATCTAATTCATCTCTTTTTCGCTCGGCGGCAATGTCGTTTAGTCTGTAATTATTTTGCCCGGCAGCGTTATATGTTGCACAATCGACAGTAAAGCCAAGCTCGGCCGCAAATCTGACCAACCGCATAAGCCGCAGTCCGTCCGAGGCAAATATCCTTTGAGGATCGCAGCTTTTTAGTATTTTTTTCTTAATATCGTCTATTCCGTCAAAAGGATCGACAATACAGTCATTTTTAACGTCATAATATATGCTGTTTGCGGTAAAATCACGGCGGGCGGCATCATCTTTTAAGCTATCCGTAAAATTGACGGAGATCGGCGCATGACAGCCGGTGCCGTCGTATTGCTCGCGTCGAAACTGTGTATATTCAAATTTTTCGCCGCAGTGATGTATTAAAGCCGTCCCAAGCTTTTTGTTGACCGTGACCGCATCTGCAATTCCTTCTTTATTTTTCTCTCCATCCGCTATATTCTTTTTTCCGGCGGCTCCTGTAAATGCCACAACTTCCCCGGCGGATGCCGGACCACAAATATCAATATCATGGCTTAGCGGAAGTCCTGCAATTTGGTTGCGGATATAGCCGCCAACAACGTAAATCGGATGGGGGCAAATAAAGGCAAACTCTTTAAGTTTTAATGGAACGGTTATTTTCATAAATATATAATATCATTTTTGCAAAAAATTTGCAAGGGAGGCAAATTTAATTTTGTCGCTTAAGTGTTGCGCTATTCTTGTTTTTATGCTAAAATACTTTAAATTATTTACTTAGGGTGTGTTCACATTAAAAAATCATAAAAACACAGCGGGTAAAAATCAGTGGCAGAATTTGAAATAATTTTTGATTGTAAGACGGCTATCGCGCATAGCGCATAACAGCGCACGTAAAGCGTGGCAGACGGTTAAGACAAAAAGACTTTATAAGTTTTAATAGGCAGGCTTGTTATTAAAAACCAAACCGCACTAAATAATGTGTGATGCTACTATTTTAACGCCGCTAAAACAGTAATATACTATAATTAATTCTTTATCATAATCTATTTTAGCACCGAAAATATTAAAATAACTGTAATTAAATTCTTTATACAGTAAATCATTAATATAGAAATCAACTACTTTAAGGCAACAGCGTACCGGCAGCACAAAGGGCAACGCATAGCATTAATTATGGGCCTCTAGCCAAATATACTGTAAAAAGCGCCGTTTTTATATCAACAAACTTGACATTCTATCAAAACGCAGCACAAAGGGCAACGCACAGCATAATTATGCCCACAAGGAATATTATGTTAAATTTTATTGTAAACGCACACAGCGGCAGGGGCAAGGGACAAAAAACCTTAAAAAAGATAATCAATTATTGTTATCGCCACCGCTTAGAGTATACCGTTCACCTTACCTCGGCGGCGGGGCATGCTACCCGTATCGCGCGCGCACTATGTGAAAACGGTTCGCATACGATTGTTGCCGTAGGCGGTGACGGAACCTTTCACGAGGTGCTTAACGGCATAACAGCTCCCTCCGAAACCGCTTTGGGTTTTATCCCCAGCGGCAGAGGCAACGATTTTGCGCGCGGATTAAAAATTCCTGTTAATCCAATAAAGGCGCTTGATAAAATCGCCGTTGGTAATATTAAATACATCGACTATCTTGACATAGGAGGTAAGCGCTGTCTTAACGTGGCTGGCACGGGGCTGGACATAGACGTGTTGCTTAGGGTGGCGGGCAGGCACGGCAAGCTGACATATTTACGTTCGCTGATTTACTGTCTTAGGCATTTTGCCCCTTACGGTATCACGGTAGAAACCGAGGACGGCACGGTTAAGGAATACAACTGTGTTATGGTAGGCGTGTGCAACGGCAAGCAGATTGGAGGCGGCATAAAGCTGTCCCCTTTGTCCGACGCCGCCGACGGACTGATGAACATAGTCGTCATCAGTATGCCCGAAAACAAAAAGATTTTTAGGATTCTGCCTAAATTTTTAAAAGGCAAACATTTGGATATGGACATAACCACTCATTTTACTGCTAAAAAGGTAAAAATCCGTACTTTTAACGACCGGCCAATTCAAATTGACGGCGAGATTTACAATGATATTGCCTTTGATTGCAATGTTGTAAAGGGCGGACTAAAGACTTTTGAAATGTAATACCTTTCCATAATCATCTAAAATCTTTTGCGGCTTTTAAACTACCTTTTTTTCTTTGATCAAGCGCTGTTACATAAAGAACAAGCTGTCTAAAAAAACAAAAGCTAGACTTTGTGATTCATAGCAAATCTTATTTTATTTAATTGAGGAACAGTCAATTATAATTGCTCTGGCTAAATTATTGATAATAGAGAAATTGCTTTAACGTTAACGCTATTCCTCCCTCACCCGCTAAGACGGTGGTTAATCGCAATAAAACAAAAAAGCAGTTCCAAAATTAAAAATGCTTAATCTATTATAAAAATATTATTAAATTTAATTCCAAAACGGGCAAAACGCGCTTTTTGCCCGTTTTGCCCGATTAGATCATATTTGTAGAAAAATTTAAATAGGTTTATATTATGAGTATTTTTACTTTATTCCGATAATCACTGTACTTTTTACTACAAAATATTCGTAATCGCTTTGCCATAAGTCAAGTTTATTTTCTAATAATTGCCTAAACGAATTGTTAGTTCTTTTAAATTCGCTTACCAACGCCTTTGCCACCTTAAACTCAAAGGTAAAATATTCGGCGGTTTTGGTCTCGCCCATTACCGTAAAATCCTTGCAACCGGATTTTTGAAAAAGGTTTATAATCTTAGTTACAAGCTGATTTAGCTGCGTATTTAGGTCGACTGAGTCATAAACATATTCGCCGTGCTTTACAAACCAGTCATATCCCGTAGGCGGCGTTTTTGGATAATTGATCCCCATCTCGATATGCGAACTGAAGGTTTCGGAATCGGACATCAAAAAATATTCGTGAGTACCCAGCTTGTAGTATTTGCCCGATATTGTATCCTTAGTAATCCCCCACGTTGCGTCCACTATATACCACTGTCCGTCAATGACCACCTTGTTCCATGCGTGTCCTTCGCCGGTATTTCCCGCCGTGCCGATTACTCTTAGGCACCTAAGTCCCGCCATATTGCTGAGCAGCGAATAAGACTTTGCTATTCCGTCGCAAACGGCAAAACCGGTATCAAAAACCCCCTCGGCGTAGTAGGCAGGCTGTAATACCGCATACTCCGTGCTTTTGTTTTTTACCACATTGTCGTCGTATGACACGCTGTACATTACCCAATCGTAGATAGCCCTTGCAATTTCGACGTCAGACATATCGTTATCGATAATGCTGTAAAGAACCGCACTCGCGGCGGTAAAAATCCTTTCCGCAGTGCTGCCTGCTTTAATAAGGGGGTAATAACCTTTTTCTAAGGTGTAATATAATTCGTTGGTGTTAGCCACCGTACTTGCCGAAAGCGGAAACGAAAGGGCGGGCAAATCCCCAATGTACCCTTTATTTGAAAGCTGCGGAGCGATAAACATTTTATGCTCGATTTTGCCCGCCGTGCTAAAATTGTCAGGCTCATTATCCGAATAAAAGGTTATCGAAATCTTTACAGTCTTGCCCTTAGACAGAGTGCCGACAACAGACCAGCTGTAAGAGCCTGTAATGGTAAGTCTGTCGCTAAACTTTGTTGACAGCGTAGACGCAGACATATCTGACGAGTATCCCATATATATACTGCATTCGCTGGTTGTGCCCGCTTTACTTGTTTTAGACGCGACTCCGTTAGGGCGAAAAATAAGCATATAATCAAATACGTCATAAACTTCATAATCGGACATCATATAAAAGTTACTGCCCAGATACTTTTTACTTAGGTAGCTGACCGCGCCCGAATCCATCTGTGCATGATCAATCGATACGTAATTACTGCCTAAAAAGTATTCGCCGTAAGTTTCGCTTTTTACCTTAATTGTATAATTTTTTGTCAGATCTATATAATCCCCGATATCAGTCATGCCGCCTGCTGCTGAGATATTGTTTAGCGTTTTTACGCTGCCGTCCGATTTACGAACAAGTTCTACGGTAAATATGGTGTCTTCATGGTTATCCCAGCATAGGTATACGTTAGGGTATGCCGAATCAAAATCAAGTTTTAGACCGCGCGGAGTAACTACTCCCTTAAAGCATACTTTTATTTCGGTTTTATCCTCAAATAAGATATCCTCGCCGTTAATCTTAAAATTAAAGGTATATATGCCCGCCGACTGAGGCAGGTATTCAAAAACGTGTTCGTAAGCATGAATCGATTCCTCAAGTTTGCCGTCCACATACATTTCAAAAAGATATTCGGGATTATTTTTTTCTAAGTCGCCAAAGAGATTAAACTGAACGGCAGCAGGCTCTTCAAAAACAGCAGCTCCCTCGTAGACAAACTGCGGGGCGTCAAAATCGTTGTATATCCGCACAGTCTTTTCGGAAAAAATACCGGAGTCTGTTTGATGTTGCGCCTTTACAGTATAAGTCCCCGCTTTAGTTTTTGCCCCCAGCGTAAACTGGGTTGATGTTGCTGACTGCTGAGAGCCGTTTACAAACCACTTTAGCTTAGCGGATGGATTTACGCCATCGTTAAACGCCGCCGAAAAGATGACGGCGGAGGCAGGCAGCGTTTGGTACAAATCTCCGGTTTCGTACAAGGTTATAGATTCGGCAGCGGCATAATCCACTATGACTTGTACCGATGCCGATCCGCCGGACGCTAGCTCTGCGGTAACGGTAGCAGTGCCTGTTCCCACCGCCTTAATCCCGGAGTTGGATACAACGCTGATGATACCGGACGGGCTTGCCGTAAGAGTATATACTCCGCTGCCGCTCCCTGTAATTTGGATAAATTCGTCTAAGTCGATAGTTTCGCCATAAACCATATTGATTTGAGAAGCGGTCATGCTGATAGATTCGCCAAACAGCCACTCACAGCCCGAAAGCGCACCAAGCATACAACATATTATGACAAGCGAGATTGCTTTTGTAAATTTTTTCATTAAATATCCCCTTATTTACAGATAGGTAGAGATTGACTAAAATCCTGAGTAATAAATTAATTTATAGCGTCGCTAAACATGTATGTATTATTTAGTATTGAATTTTGTTTTAAAACTTACATAATATTCTTTTGGGTTTAAAATATCAAATTGATTTTGTATGCCATTATTCCACAGTAAATAGTTTAAGCGTCTCTGCCATAAAGAGGCTTACGCCAGCCGTAAAAGCAGTATAGTATGCGATTAACCAAGGCCGACAACGGCTAATATCACACAAGGCAGGCGCGACATAAAAAGAACAATTCCTACTGTTAGGGCGCAGTATCGGCATCACGATTAATTCAAACTTATAGTACAATGATTTTTCTAGTAGCAAATAAAAAGAGCAGTTCCTATTGAGAGGTAGTATCGGCATCACCATTAATTCAAACTTATAGTACAATGATTTATTCTGTATAAAAAATCATTATTACATTCAATATAAATATAATATCACATCAGACAGGATATTACAAGGCTGTTTTGTGTAAATAATGAATTAAATTTTTTTCACACACATCCCGCCGCTTGCTAAATCCCCTAATCGGTATAAAACACTTTAAAAAACATAAACATATTATATGAAAAAAATATTCAGGGCAGTCTTTACGTTGTCGTTTTTCACGCTGCTAGAGCGTATATTGGGATTTTTGTTTAAAATTTATCTCTCCAAAACGATTGGCGCCGAAGCATTGGGCATTTATCAGGTTGCTTTTTCGATTTTTATACTGTTGCTCACCTTTGTGACTAGCGGAATTCCGCTGGTCGTAAGCAAAATGACCGCTAAATGCCGCGCCGACAAAAATTTATGCGTCGAAGGCTCGATTTCTACCGCCGCGCTTATCATCAGTATCGTCTTTTCGGCGTCCACCTGCCTTATTATTCTGGTCTTTAACAGACTGATCGGCGGACTTTTTGCCGATGACTTAAGCCGGATTGTTTTGCTGCTTATGCTGCCTGCGCTATTCTTTTCAGCCATTTACTCGTCATTAAGAGGCAACCTTTGGGGACGGCAAAAATATACGACTGTAAGCTTACTCGAATTATCCGAACAAATCGCACGCATCGGCGTTTGCATGATGTTGTTTGCAGCGGGGTTTGATAAACTGAGCGCGGTAGGGATTTCGATGTCTATAGGGTGTTTGATTTCGGCAATTCTCTGCGCTATATGCTATTTTGCCAGCGGCGCAAGGCTCAATAACCCTAAGGGCAGGTTTAAGCCTTTAATCAAAGAGAGTGTTCCTATCACCGCCTCCCGTGCCGCCACCGCCGCCATGAGCAGTGTAACCGCAATTGCCGCCCCATTTTTGTTGATACTAAGCGGCAAGTCCAATGCCCGCGCAATGTACGAGTATGGTTTTAGCATGGGTATGGCTATTCCGCTGCTATATATCCCGCTGACAATCGTGGGATCGCTGGCATTTGTGATGATTCCTACCCTTTCGCGTGCCGTTGCAGAAAAAAACGAATCAAGCGTAAAGCGCCAGATAGACGGAGCGGTTAAGATGTCTGTAGTTGTCGCAATGCTGTTTTTCCCCATCTTTTTTGCGCTGGGGCGGCCGATGGGGTCATATATCTACGGCAACGCAGACGCGGGAGAATATCTAAGGTTTACGGCGTGGCTGCTTGTGCCGATTTCGGTCGAGAGTATCACGTCGTCTATGATGAATTCGCTGGACATGGAAATACGCGCGCTTATCAATTATTTTATCGGGTCGGCGCTGATGTTTGCGATATTTTTTATTGCGGGCAAGCATTTTACCGTTGAGCTAATGAGTATCTGTATGGGAGCCAGCTGGATTTTATCCTCAGTTCTTAATCTACTGGCAATGCGCAAAAAAACCAGGATTAGTTGGTGGTTTACTTTATCGCTTGCGGCGTCGGCGGTGCTTAGTGTGCCTACTATTTATTTTACAAGCTGGCTTTATAATATTTTAGAGGGGCTGCACGAGATTATACGTATAGGGCTTGCGGGCGGAGTCGGCTTTATGTTTGTAACCGCGCTTAGCTTTTTGTTTGGAGTTTTACGGCTTGACTTCTTTATGAGCGGCAAAGCGCATGACAAGACTATTCGTAAAAAATTGGGACACGTTCACATAAATAAACAAAAATCATAAAACAGTACGTTTTTTTGTTAAATTCTTTGTATGGCTACATATTTGAGATAAATGTCAATGTTTAAGACAAGCAGCTATTAAAGCGGTACGCTGCTTGTCTTAAACAGCGGATTTAAAAAAATAAATAGCATAAAAAATGCTGCTTTATGTGAATATGTCATAATAAATTTTAACAAAAAGGTTAAAACTAAAAACAGTGGATTGCAGACCATAATCAAACTTGTCATATAATCAGAAATAAGATTTTGTTTCAAAATAATAACTATAAATTTTTTTATTGCTGTTTACATAAATGAGTATGTTTTATTTGGTTTGAATGTTTTTAAAACTTGTAAAAATCGTTATTTTTTGTTTTTTAGTAAAAACAATTATTTTGCATATTTTACGCAAAAAGGTAAATCATAGACGTATACGTTTACCAAACAGCTATAAGGCAGACTATTCTTTAGATTTTGGCAGCTTTTACCCTAAAAAGATAATTTAAAAGCGAAAGATGCAAAAAGACATTTTTGATAATTTCGCGATAAGTCTATTAATCCATAAATCTGTAATTTTTACCGTTTAAGCAAAAATTGATTTTTAAAAAATACGATTTTATTTTATTTTTTATCACGCAAAACGTTTGCCAAAAAGATTTTTAAGTGATACACTTAGCCGTCGCCGTAAAAAGCGGCAAAAATTTAATTAAGGAGTGCCCGACATTGAGCAAGACTCAACAGGAAATTGCGGCTCCTCAAGTCCGCAGCAAAATTTATCAAAACATTTCACTCACTGCGCTAAGCATTTTTTTGACGGCTGTTTCAACATTTTTGATTTACGCCTATCAAACAAATATGTTTAGCACCCGCACAGTTTTAGCGACCATTATTGTAATAATGCTTTCGCTTTTACTGATTGCGGTATTCGTGGCGTGCGTATTATTAAAAACAGCCAAACCCGCGGCTGTTTTTGGTTTTTTTGCCGCTATGACCTTTTTTATGCTGTTCGCTATGATAAACGTGGATAAGGTTAGATTTTTGATTTTTGGAAACTTTACCTCTACCATGCTGTTTTTATTATTAGCAACCATAATGTTTTTGGGATTTGTAATCTTTATCGCAACCCATTACAAAGAGAATAAATTAATACTGCTTACTGTGCTTAATTGTGCTATGTATTCGGTTTCTATGATGTTTTGCGGTGCGTTACGGGTAAATACAAAAGGTATTTGGACAGTCGCCGCTTTTATCATGGTTACCTCTGCGCTTATGTGCGTAATAGCATGCTTTGCCGCAAAGGACAAAAAAATAGTTACCACAAAGTGGATCACCTATTGCGCAACCTTTACGGCACTTAGCATATCGCTAAAAATCATGGGCAATGCGCTATCGTTTGTTGACGTTTTAAAGTTTTCGCTGGTATACATACCGTGGATTATTTCGGGCATTATGCTAGGGCCGGTCGGCGGAATGATAACTGCTTTTGTAAGCGATATTCTGGGTCAGCTTATACTTCCGTCAGGTTTCGGAATCAATCCCATAATAACGCTTGCAAACACTCTTTTTCCGCTATTTCCCTCTCTTATGTATAGGTATTCGCCGCTAAAACAAAAATGGCTTAATATTTTAATAGGAATGATTATAAGTACAATAGTATGCACATTAGCGCTATCCACATTTGGTCAATGGCTGTACGATAGAGATACTTCGTTTTGGGCAAGGCTGTCCGGCAGACTTTTTCAGCCGATTATAATCGCAGTCAATTATATACTTATTATCGGTATTCTGCCTGCACTAAAACGGGCAAAGCTGACAAACCTCAACTTTTTACAAAAAACGTAAGCAAATAAAATCGAATAGATAAAGTAAAAAATTGAATGATTGATTGAAAAACGAAAAATCTATTACGTAAGCCCAAAATTAAGTAATCCAAAAATCTGTAAAAATATTAAAAACTGCTTTTAACATTGCAGTCTCAAATTGCAGAAAAGCCTTTTTCAAGTTTTTTTACAATCTAAATAAGCGGGCAAAAAACGGACAAAAACAACGATTTTTGTCCGTTTTGGAATATGGTATAATTCTAATTAGTTTACACTGCTTTTTTTGATCATTTTACTAATTCATTAGTTCTGCTTGTAGCCGAGGCTGCTTTTTTAATATTGCAATCTTTTATTTTAACAAAAGTAAACAGTTTACGCTTCGTTTGTTTTTTAGCTCTGCCGGATTACGGTATTGAAAAAAGATATAGTTCATCTCGATATTTCAATAACGCCTTTAAACTAGTAAAGCTTGTTTTGTTTGCTCAGATGCTAATAATTGGATAGTTGACAAAATCGATAAAAACATTTGACATCACATATTCTTTAAAAAATAGCCAGACAAGTTTTGCCTCTTATTGCCTTAAATACTCTGACAAAATCTTTACACTGATATCTGCCGCGCATTTTGCGAAAGTATTAAAATCATCGTTAGCATCATCGCCAGCCCCGTCCGATATGCTGCGCATAGAAGCGAATCTTACCCCGTACATTTCTGCCACCTGAGCAATAGCCGCACTCTCCATGTCGCACGCAAGCGCGTCAAAGGTATTACAAAGCTCTGCCGAATCAATTTTTGACGCTACAAACTTGTCACCTGTTACAATAGTTCCGACATATGCCGTTATTTCGCTGCTCTTATACGGCGTTTTTACTATTTCCAAGCAATCCTTCTCTTTGTTTTTATTATTTGTTTCGCAAAAGCAATCATGAGTTTTGTTTTTGCAACTAATTCCGCTTGCGATTTGGTAAAGCTTGTTTGTAAGTTTTAGATCGCAAAAAAAGTCGCCGCTGTGAACGCCGCAAAGCTGCCCGCGCTTATACCCCGCTGCAGTAGCGTCAAAGTCGTGCTGAATCGTTTTATCCGCAATAACAACGTCCAGCTTTTTTAGCTTAGACGACACGCCGCCCGCCACTCCGACGTTTATTATCTCGCTGATTTGATAGCGTGAAAGCAATGCCGAAGCAGCAGCTGCAGCATAAACCTTACCGATTCCGCATTTACAAACAATAACCTCTCGTCCGCAATTCTTGGCATCCGCATTATTACTTAAACTATCAACCATATTACCGATTGTGCCAAAAGCTACATCAAGCCCCGCAAAGCTAACGTCTTTTTTATTTTCCAATAATTCCCTTAAAGCGGATATTTCCATTTCCATCGCTCCGATTATCGCTATCATTCGCGTCTCCTCTGTTTTGAATTAATTTTTGTTAAAATTCAATCAAATATTTATTTTTTAATCTAACATAATATATAATATTTTTTTGCTAAGGTCAACAAACGCTAACGATTTTTAGATTTTTTGTTTTTCGGCTTGCATATAATCGATAAAGTATGCTAGAATATATAGAATTGATTTTTAACACAAGGGTTAAAAAAAAATTACTTATTGTTTAATAAAACAATTAAATCAATTATTCATTGTATATTATATCTGTTATTATTGTATCAAAAAAAATGATGTCGTTAATCTCATCTTTCTGCCTTTTTTTAGACTTAATTAAACTTGTTTTATCAACTTAGATGTTAATGTTAATAAGTGTCGCAGATGGCCAAAATCAATACTAACCGCTAATGTCGCTATTAAATTCGCTTTACTCTTTAGCAAAGCAAATAACCAAAAATAATCATTTATCCATTTCTATAAAGGAGAACATTAAAAATGAAAAAAACCGCAAAAATCGCATATATTTTGATTGTGACGCTTTTGTGCTCCGTCGTATTTTTAGCTTGTACAAAGATAACCGATGAAGAGCGTGCAGTAGTCGGTCTTTATAATTTAGATGCAATCGACGGACTCAAGGCCGACGAATATGTCGACGGAGTCAAGGTTGGCGAAGAAAATATTTCTGTCGCTGTTTTTGACAAAAACTACATCGAATTAATGGACGATAATTCATTTACAATATACAACGAGAAGGATGGCTACACTTATAAAACCACCGGAAAATGGAATTTTAGCGGCGAAACCCTAACACTAAAGCTATCGGGAATGTTTGCAAAAAAAGAAAAGCACACCCTGAAAGACGGTGTACTTACTATGAAGGGTGAAATCAACGATCAATCCGTCACTATGACCTTTGTAAAGGCAACCGTCTAAAAACCGTATCGGTAATTAAGGATAAGTAAGAGCTTATTAAAAAAATAAATATTATCAAATTCCGGAAAACTTTTTTCCGGAATTTTTTTGGAATTTCTGCAAAAAATTTAAAATAGAATTTTTAACGGCCAATTCTTAGACGTAATACATAATTTACAGATTGTTTTGATCTTCGTTTTCCAAGAATAAAATGCTATCGGCAGTAATTCCGATTGCATCAGCCAATTGTTTCTGAACATATTACTAATTTACAAGTATCTTAATTTTCTCTGCCTAATAAATAATCAATTGTACATCCAAAATAATTTGCCAAAGTAAGTAAATAGTCTATGTTCGGGCTTCGATTTTGGTATATCCAATTATTAATCGTAGTTCTGGGTATTTTTTTACTTCTCTTGCCAAATCAGATATGGATAAATCTTTTTCTTCCATAAGTCCGGTTAATCTTTCTGCAAATATATTTGAGGATTGGTTTTCTATCATAAAAATATTATGACTAAATATAGTCTAAAAATGCTTGACTGACCATATCTAGTCATATGTAATTAAATTGCTTATATAAGTTGTCTTTTGTGAGGAATATTCGAGAATGTAAGACACACAGCATAGCAGAATAGTAAACAAAGGCAAACATATCTAACGAAAAAAGTTTTTAAACATTTTTCGTTAGATATGTTTAATTGCAAAAAATGCTTATAATATTTCAATATTCAATTTGTAAAATCCAAAGCGTTAAACTCAATAAAAGTAAAGAAAACCTTATTGAATAACAAAAAAACAGGCAAAGATTTTTTTACCTGTTTTTTTGTTTTTTATATTAGCTTCAAGTCCTCATTATATAGTCGTTATGTTCTCTTTACTTTGTTTTGTCGTTATGTTTATATTTTTCTTACTCTTTACTTTGTTTTGTAGATAAATTCCGACAACAAAAAAGAATGTCTGTCCAATTGGTAACATTAAAGATTTAAATACGCTCAAATCATAAATAAACATATGCGGAGTGTTAAAAATCACGTATAGCAATTGCATATCACCTTTGACAAATCTAGAAAAATAAAAATATATTCCAAGTAAAAAGCTTGTATTTAAAATAAAAATAATTAACAGCAAAATTATTTTTGTTTTGTTATCTCCCTTTATTTTAAACGCTATTGAGCCTAAAATAAACCCAAGTATAAAATATATCGGTAAGAAGATAAGATAAAAAATAAACCATTTTGAATCATCAAACAGTGCAGAAAGATCCCACCAATCATATAGTAAAAAAACAATGAAACTAAACGCAATTTGAATAAAAATAAACACAAAAAAATTCTGTATTACTTTTCTGATTTTCTCAGTCATTTATAGCCTCCCTTTAAATTTACTTTTATTAATATTAATTATATCATTCGTTTACTAAAAAATCAATCGCTTTTAATCATTTTCTTAATAAAGCTCTGTTAGATAATTGTATTGATAAAAACATTATTGCATATCGCATTTTTTTAATAATGCCTTTTTGTATTACCAATACTTATTTTGCCAAAATTAGATATAATCAGGCATAATAACATATACCAAACATTAATATACACATTCTAACGATGGTGTTTTTTTGCATAAAAGGGAGTACATAGCGCACTTCATTTATCTTATTCCGGCAAAAAATTAAAAGTATGGAGTGCCGGTAAAGCTACTCTCACTTTTAGCATATTCAGCACAAAAAAAGGGAGTGTATTATACACTCGTATAAAAACTCCGCTGCACCTACACTAAAAAAAAAGCATAAAAAAAGGTGGCCTCTCGAGTTGAGAAGTCATTTTTTGTTATATAAGATTATTGAGTTTATTGTTTTATCAATAAACTATTTCCCCTTTTTTAGCATAAAAAAAGGAGTGCCAATAAAGGTACTCCGATTTTCTTACATTAAATTAGCGATAGGTTAAAGGAATCAGGATTGGAGTATCTTTTACAGATAGTCCATTATTTAAGATTACTCTTAAAGGAGGTGATCCAGCCGCACCTTCCGATACGGCTACCTTGTTACGACTTCACCCCAGTCATCGGTTTTACCTTAGGCAGCTGCCTCCCTTGCGGGTTAGCCCACTGACTTCGGGTACCCCCGACTCCCATGGCGTGACGGGCGGTGTGTACAAGACCCGGGAACGCATTCACCCCGACATTCTGATTCGGGATTACTAGCAACTCCGACTTCATGAGGGCGGGTTTCAGCCCTCAATCCGAACTGAGAATACTTTTATGAGATTCGCTTGACCTTGCGGTTTTGCTGCTCTTTGTAGTACCCATTGTAGCACGTGTGTAGCCCAAGACGTAAGGGGCATGATGATTTGACGTCATCCCCACCTTCCTCCGTGTTTCCCACGGCAGTCTGATTAGAGTTCCTAACTTAATATTGGCAACTAATCATAAGGGTTGCGCTCGTTGCCGGACTTAACCGAACATCTCACGACACGAGCTGACGACAACCATGCACCACCTGTTTAGTGCCCCGAAGGGCTTCGTACTTTTAATACTATGCACTAAATGTCAAGTCTTGGTAAGGTTCTTCGCGTTGCTTCGAATTAAACCACATGCTCCGCTGCTTGTGCGGGTCCCCGTCAATTTCTTTGAGTTTCAACCTTGCGGCCGTACTCCCCAGGCGGGATACTTATCGCGTTTGCTTCGACACGGAGGCCTATAAAACCCCCTCGTCTAGTATCCATCGTTTAGGGCGTGGACTACCAGGGTATCTAATCCTGTTTGCTCCCCACGCTTTCGAGCCTCAGCGTCAGTTACAGTCCAGTAAGCCGCTTTCGCCACTGGTGTTCCTCCTAATATCTACGCATTCCACCGCTACACTAGGAATTCCACTTACCTCTCCTGCACTCTAGCCATACAGTTTTATATGCAGTTCCCGGGTTAAGCCCAGGGCTTTCACATATAACTTGCATGGCCGCCTACACTCCCTTTACGCCCAGTCATTCCGGACAACGCTCGCCCCCTACGTATTACCGCGGCTGCTGGCACGTAGTTAGCCGGGGCTTTCTTATGAGGTACCGTCATTCTTCTTCCCTCACGACAGAAGTTTACAATCCGAAAACCTTCATCCTTCACGCGGCGTTGCTGGGTCAGAGTTTCCTCCATTGCCCAATATTCCCCACTGCTGCCTCCCGTAGGAGTTTGGACCGTTTCTCAGTTCCAATGTGGCCGGTCGCCCTCTCAGGCCGGCTACCCATCGTAGCCATGGTGGGCCGTTACCTCACCATCTAGCTAATGGGACGCGAGCTCATCTTTGTCCGGATTTCCCCTTTTACCCCTCTCCGATGCCGGAGCGTGGTCTTATCCGGTATTAGCACCTATTTCTAAGTGTTATCCCGGTGACAAAGGCAGATTGCTCACGCGTTACTCACCCGTCCGCCGCTAAACAGAGTTGCCCCTGTTCCGCTCGACTTGCATGTGTTAAGCACGCCGCCAGCGTTCGTCCTGAGCCAGAATCAAACTCTAATATTTATTGCTATTAACGTCCCCTTGCGGAAACGGCTAATACTGTTTGATTCCAAATGCTCAATTCTATTCTGACTTAGTTTGCCTGTATGCGTTAAATACAGGTCTTTTTGTCCGCAATTTACTTGTTTGTAAATTAAATATAAAATTGACTTTGGTTATAAATTACTCACTCGCCTTCCTAACTTAAGTCATACTTGTGCAAGCACAAATGCGGCTCTCGCTTCGTAGGCAGAGTAAATTTGTTAATTCTTTCAACCTATTCGCTTTTCAATGTTCGCGCTGGTCCTCTGACAAAAGATTAAGATGCAAGCAAGACAAGGAAGGCAAGAATTTTTGACAGGGAGCGTACTTTTACGTACGTGACCTTAAAAAATCCGCCGCCTGACACAGTATTGCGCTGTAGATTAATCTTTTGGGGACAGCTTTACTAATTTACACTATACATCGAATTATGTCAAGCGTTTTTGCAAACTTTTTTAAAACTTTTTCTAAATTATTAGTTTGTTTTGGAAATATACTTTAGATAACTATATATTATGTACCTTTTATATGCGCATATACAGCTGGATTTATTAAGAAAATCGCCATTCGGGTTTTATTTAATAAAAATAAGCCGACAAAACGGGCAAAAACGATGCTTTTTGCCCGTTTTAGAATTTAATTTATGATTTATTTTATTTATACAGCCTGATAGCTGTTTTTTTATGCTTTTTGCAATTGTGTAAACTATAAATCCTACCCATGCTTATGTTTTAATCGTTAGCTTTGTCTTCGTAGTGTCGTCTAATACGTATTAACAACATTGCAAAACCAATAAATAAAAATTGCACCACTTATAATTCTTTTTTGGTTATAGAAATAAATTAGCAAATTATATATAATTAAATTAAAGAAACTTTATGTATGGTGGTCGTCTTGAAAGAAATTACTTTTAAAATAAAAAATGAGTTTAGCGGCGCGACTGTTGCAAGGACAATAAGATTTACCGAAAATTTGTTTGAACAGCTTAACCAAATAGCGGTAACAAACGATATATCTTTTAATCTTTTAGTTTTACAATGTTGCCGGCACGCCTTGGATAATTATGAAGGCAATTCTAAAGACAATAAGTCTTTTGAATACTCCGAAAAATTGAAGGAGTTTAAAACATGGAAATAGTCTGTGAATTTAACATGTCTATATACAACGATGATAACAAGTGTATTTTAAACAATGTAAAATTAGGCGTTTTTGGTAATTGCGAAACCGGTATCACGCCTTGTATTCCTGAAAACGTTTTAAATAGCTATAAAGATAACACGCTTAAAATCTTTAATATTAAAACCGAACAAAAGTCTTAAGTTTATCTAAATTTAAAACCGTAAAAGCTGCAAAATTAGCTTAAAAATTTAAATTCAAATAAGTAAAACCGACCTTTTGCATATTTATTTTTATATTAGAATTAAGAAAACCCTTAAGAGTGAATAAAACCCTAAGTTTTTATTCACTCTGTCTATTTACTTATTCAAACAATGTTTCAAAAACTGCCCCGTAAAGCTTGCCGGGTTATCGGCAACCTGCTCGGGTGTTCCTGTCGCCACCAAAGTGCCGCCCCTATCGCCGCCCTCCGGTCCTAAGTCGATTACATAATCCGCCGTTTTTATTATGTCAAGATTATGCTCAATAATAACGATTGTATTGCCGCTGCCCGCCAGCCTTTGCAAAATGGAAATCAGCCTATCGACGTCCGCAACATGCAGACCGGTGGTCGGTTCGTCCAAGATATAAAGAGATTTTGACGTGGCACGTCGGCTTAATTCGGACGCCAGCTTAATCCGTTGGGCTTCGCCGCCGCTTAATGTAGTTGCGGGCTGACCCAATTTGATATATCCAAGTCCCAC
Source organism: Holotrichia oblita (assembly GCA_023690525.1). Classification (NCBI taxonomy): domain Eukaryota; kingdom Metazoa; phylum Arthropoda; class Insecta; order Coleoptera; family Scarabaeidae; genus Holotrichia; species Holotrichia oblita. The sequence continues at coordinate 31,813 of JALQSN010000058.1, forward strand.
ATCGTACAGCGTTTTAATTTTGGTATAGATAGACGGAATATTCTCGAAAAATACCACCGCCTCATCTACCGTCATATCCAAAACGTCGGATATACTCTTGCCCTTGTATTTTACAGCCAAAGTTTCGCGGTTGTAACGTTTGCCGTGGCAGACTTCGCAGGGGACGTAAACGTCGGGCAAAAAATTCATCTCTATACGTATTATGCCGTCGCCGCTGCAATTTTCGCACCGCCCGCCTTTTACGTTAAAGCTAAAGCGCCCCGATTTGTAGTCACGCTCCTGTGCGTCGGGGGTTTTGGCAAACAGGTCGCGGATTGCCGTAAATACGCCTGTATATGTGGCGGGATTGCTGCGCGGAGTACGCCCTATAGGGCTTTGGTCAATGTCTATCACCTTGTCGATATGCTCTAGTCCCTCAATGCGTTGATGTTTGCCTACGGTAAGGCGGGTGCGGCTTACGGCGTTTGACGCCGCGGGATAAAGTATCTGGTTGATAAGGCTGCTTTTGCCGCTGCCGGACACGCCGGTTACAGCGGTGATAACTCCAAGCGGAATTTTGACACTGATGTCCTTTAAGTTGTTTTGAACCGCCCCCACAATTTGGATAAACCGTCCGTTTAAAGAGTTATCAGTTATGTTTTCAAATAAGCTTTGGGTTGAAATTTCCTCGCCGGATTCGTTTGCGGCTAAATTTTTAGATGAATTTTTTGACGCTTTTTTAGAAGGCTTTTTTAATAAATCCTCGGAATTTTGCGATAAGTTTTCTAATGCTTTTTCGCTTGAATTTGCGTTTAAATTTCCGTTTAGATTTTCGCTTTGGTTTTTTAATTGACTTGAGATAAATCCCGTAGAACGTCTGACTGACGGCACCTCTATCTTCTTTTCGCCGCTCAAATACCTGCCTGTTACCGACTCCTTAACGGCTATTATATCGTTTATGCTTCCTTGGGCGACGATATTGCCGCCGTGTATGCCCGCTCCGGGGCCGACGTCCACTATATAATCGGCGCTGCGCATAGTTTCCTCGTCATGCTCGACGACAATCAGCGTGTTGCCTAAATCGCGCAAGCGCTCTAATGTGCCTATCAGTTTGGCGTTGTCCCGCTGGTGCAGACCTATACTGGGTTCGTCCAAAATGTAAAGTACCCCCATCAGCCCCGATCCGATTTGCGTCGCAAGCCTGATACGTTGTGCCTCGCCGCCGCTGAGTGACGCCGCACCGCGTGACAGCGTAAGGTAGTCCAGCCCCACGTCGGTCAAAAATTTTAGCCGCGCGGTAATCTCACGCAAAATAGGCTCGGCAATAAGCGATTTTGTCGGGTCAAGGTGCAAACCGCCGATAAAAATTACTAATTCTTTAATCGGCATAGCGGAAATCTCAGCAATATTTTTACCGCAGATTTTTACGGCAAGTGCTTCCTTTTTTAGCCGTAGCCCGTCACAGAGCGGGCAGTCGCTGGAACGCATATACCTTTCGATATCGCTCTTTACGCTTTCGCTTGCAGTTTCGTGGTAGCGGCGCTTTAAGTTATTGACAATTCCCTCAAAGCTCGCCGTATAGCTGCCCGAAAAGCTGTAACGGTTATAATTCATATTAAGTTTTTCGCCGTTATTTCCATAAAGTAAGATATTTTTTACATTTTGCGGCAAATCTTTGTACGGTACATCCAGCGAAAACCCGTATTTTTGTGCAAGTGCCTCAAAATACATCTCGGATATACTGCCGTTATCCAGCGTCCAGCCGGTAAGCGACAACGCGCCCTCCCTTAGAGTTTTACTGCCGTCGCCATAAATCAGTTCGGGGTCTATTTCAAACTTGTAGCCCAGCCCGCTGCACTGTGGACAGGCGCCAAATGGACTGTTGAACGAAAATAATCGGGGCTCGATTTCGGCAAGAGAAATATCACAGTCGGTACAGGCGTATTTGGTATTAAAAAGCTGCTCTTTTTCGCCGTTTGAGATTACCACCAGCCCCTCGGCAAGCTTAAGCGCCGTCTCGATACTGTCGGTCAGGCGCTTTTCGATTCCCGCCTTAACCACAAGCCTGTCCACCACAACGCTTATGTTGTGCTTAACCTGCTTATCCAGCTTATCCGGCGGAATCTCCTCGTCTAACTGGTAAACCTTGCCGTCCACATCTACTCTGGAGTAACCGTTTTTTTTAAAGCTCTCTAATAGCTTGACATATTCGCCCTTGCGCCCTCTTACGACAGGCGCGTTAATCAGTATTCTTGCCCCTTCCTCTAATCCCATCACCCTGTCAACTATTTGGTCGATGGACTGCTGCGTAATCTCCTTGCCGCACTGCGGGCAATAGACCGTACCCGCTCTTGCGTAAAGCAATCTTAGATAGTCGTAAATTTCGGTCACTGTGCCAACCGTCGAACGGGGATTTCGGCTTGTCGTCTTTTGGTCGATAGATATAGCGGGGCTTAGCCCGTCTATGCTTTCGACGTCGGGCTTATTGAATTGACCTAAAAACAGCCGCGCATAGCTGCTTAGCGATTCAACATACCGCCGTTGGCCTTCGGCGAAAATGGTATCAAAAGCCAGCGACGTTTTGCCGCTGCCCGACAGCCCTGTAAATACTATCAGCTTGTTACGTGGAATTTTAAGGTCCACGTTTTTAAGATTATTTTCCTTTGCGCCTTTGATTGTAATAAATTCGTCCATTGTGCATTCCTTTACTGGTGTCCACTCATTATTCACTTAACATTGATTTCTTATCTTTAGTTTTTGAGAATAAGCTCTTAAATGATTTCTAAAAAATTTTTGCCTTTAATAAGGTAATTTTTTATTTAAATAATTTTGAACATTGTAAACAAACTCCTCTTTCATCCACTTCAAGTAAATTAAAAAAAGTTCTTAGGTTTTTAAAAAATAAATTATTAGAATTATCGAATTCAGGCATATCCGGCTTACAACCTATTGTGCCGCATATCGGACAAGAATTTATCCATTTCATACATTTAGGATTTTGCTTTAAATATTCTTCTGCTTCTTTTTTGTAATTCACTCTTTTACTGTTCTCCTGTGTAAGTCATCAATCTCTTTTCAGCCAAACATTAATTTCCCCGTAATTGCTGCTGCAACTTCTTAAGTCTAGCAATTTGCTCTCTTAATTCTATCGCCTGCTCAAAATCCAAGCTTCCGGCGGCGGCGTTCATTAATCCCTTTAGCTTGTCAATCTGTTTAGGAATATCCTTTATGTCTACAGTCTTATCTATCTTATTGCTGATTAAGAGAGTATTTTTGACGGGCTTAATAATGGTTTGCGGGGTTATGCCGTTGTCCTTGTTGTAGGCTGTTTGGATTGCTCTGCGCCTTTCGGTTTCGCCTATCGCCCGCTTCATCGAGTCGGTCATGTTATCGGCGTACATTATTACCTTACTGTCGCTATTACGCGCGGCCCTGCCTATCGTCTGAATCAGCGACGATGTGCTTCGCAAAAAGCCCTCTTTGTCGGCGTCCAAAATGCTTACCAGCATAACTTCGGGGATATCAAGTCCTTCTCTTAAAAGGTTGATACCTACTAAAACGTCGAATTCACCCGACCGCAGGCTGTTGATAATTTCTATCCGTTCCAGCGTGTCGATATCCGAGTGCAAATACCGCACCCTTATCCCGCTTTCGGACAGGTATTTGGTCAGGCTTTCCGCCATACGCTTTGTAAGCGTGGTCACCAAAACCCTTCCTTTTTTGGCAGTAACAATCTTGATTTCGTCCAACAGATCATCAATCTGCCCGCTAATCGGGCGGACAGATATAGGCGGGTCAACAAGCCCTGTCGGCCTTATTATTTGCTCGGCGTAGACTCCCCCTGCCTTGCCTAATTCGTATGGCGCGGGAGTCGCCGAAACATAGACGGCTTGTCCTATACGGGTGTTGAGTTCGTCAAAGTTTAGCGGGCGGTTGTCGTAGGCGGCGGGCAAACGGAAGCCGTAACCTACAAGGTTGGTTTTGCGCGCCAAATCGCCGCGGTACATCGCTCTTACCTGCGGCAGCGACATATGGCTTTCGTCCACAAACAGCACAAAATCACGCGGAAAATAATCCAATAACGTAAACGGCGGCTCGCCCGCCGACCTGCCGTCAAAATAACGGGAGTAGTTTTCGATACCCGTGCAGTAGCCTACCTCGCGCATCATCTCCACATCGTACTTTACCCGCTGTGACAGCCGTTGCGCCTCTATCAGCTTGCCGCACTCCTCAAAAATCCGCACTTGTCCGGCAAGGTCTGTCATGATGTTAGATATCGCCGATTCCATTTTATTGCGCTCGACGGCATAGTGGCTGGCGGGAAAAATTGCGCAGTGATTTAGCAAAGAAACCGCGTTGCCGCTAACCGCATCAAATTCGGTAATTTTTTCGATTTCGTCCCCGAAAAATTCGATCCGGATACCAATCTCGCTGGACGATGCGGGAAAAACTTCGATAGTATCGCCACGCACCCTAAAGTGAGTACGCACAAATTCGGCGTCATTGCGTTTGTAGTTGATACCTACAAGCTTTCGTATAAGTTCGTCCCTTTGTATCTGCTGACCGGGGCGCAGCGAAATTGACAGGCGGTAATATTCCTCCGGCGCGCCCAGACCGTATATGCACGAGACGGACGCGACGACGATTGTGTCGTGCCGCTCTTGCAGCGAACACGTCGCGCTATGGCGGAGCTTGTCGATTTCGTCATTAATAGCGAGGTCTTTTTCGATATAGGTATCGGTGGATACGATATACGCTTCAGGCTGGTAGTAGTCGTAATAGGATACAAAAAATTCCACCCTGTTTTTTGGGAAAAATTCGCGGAACTCGTTACAAAGCTGAGCCGCCAGTGTTTTATTGTGGGCAAGTACAAGTGCGGGGCGGTTTACGCTTTCGATAATCTTTGCCATGGTATACGTTTTGCCGCTGCCCGTAACGCCAAGCAAAACCTGACGAGCCAGACCGTCGTTTAGGCCTTCCGCAATTTTTTGGATAGCCTTCGGCTGGTCGCCCGTAGGATTAAATTTAGATACAACTTCAAAATTCGGCATAATAATATTATACCTTTTTTTATCGTTTTGGGCAAGAGAAAAAGTAAAGAAAAACTCCAAAGAGTTTTTCTTTATGCTAAAAATAATGGCAAAACAGGCAAAAAGCGTCGTTTTTGCCTGTTTTGGATTTAAGATAATTTAGATACTAGTCTTGCAACCCAAGCAAGTAATCGGTTGTTATTTCAAAGAATTTTGCCAAAGCGATTAGGGTTTCGTAATTTGGCTGTTTGCCAAGAACCTCCCAATCCTTTACGGTGGTTTGGTGAACATTAAAAGCAGCAGCTAATTGCTGTTGTGTCATTCTTCTTTCCTGCCTGAGTTCTTTCAATCTTTTAGAAAACTGTAACATAACAAAATAATAATGCAAATTGCCTTAAAATTCTTGACTTAATGCTAACAGCCTTATATAATTGTGTTTAATGCAAACAGCATTATTAATTAAAGAAAAAGAGAGTTATAAATGGAAGAAAGAAAATGTATAGACAAAATATTTTTTTACTAGTCTTGCACTCCAAGCAAGTAATCGGTTAAAACTTCAAAGAATTTTGCCAAAGCGACTAGAGATTCGGCGTTTGGCGTCCGTAAATTATTCTCCCATAAACTGATTATACCTACCGAACAATTCAATTCTTTGGCTAATTCGGTATGAGATAACTTCTTTTCTTCTCTTAACTCTTTAATTCTTTCGCCTATTTTCATATTAAAAATTACAAATGAATTCTGATACTAATCTTGTACTCCCAGCAGATAGTCGGTTGTAACTTCAAAGAATTTTGCCACTAAAATAATTGCGTTTGCATTTGGCACACGCTCTTCTTTTTCCCATCTCTGAATAGCCCGATCGCTTATACCTAAAGCTTTTGCTAGTGCTCTTGTACTCAATTCTTTTTCTTCTCTCAACTCTTTTAAACGAATAGAAAACTTAGACATATTTTTATATTAACATTCACTGCGACCAAATGGTTGACAACGGACAAATGGTCGCATATACTATTTATGGCCAAGTGGTCGCAAAACCAAAAAAGGAGTTTAATATGGACGAGAAAAAATGTATTGATTGTACTCATTTTAGAGAGTATTATACAAAACAAATAAACCGTTTTTATAAAACAGATACGGGATTTTGCGTTAATCATAAAATCAGCGGGCATAAAAGAAATACCGAGAAGATTTGCGAATGTTATAATCAAAAAGACATCAAAACAGAAAAAGAAAAACGGCTAAAATACCTAAACGATTATTTAGCCGAAGTCTCACTACGTCTTAGCGAGTTAAAACAGGTTTTGATCGAGGATAATTAGGTTTTAAAATCCATTTCAATTTGAAAACATAAGCGTTAAACCTAATTAAATAAAAAAATATCTTTTATCGTAATTATAAAAAAAGTTACAATTTCATTAATGTTTTTTATTAAAATTAAACTGCCGACGCTTTTGCCTACTTTTTTTAAGAGGTCGTTATATCACCTTCTCTAAAAAATAAAAAAAATTCGGGAATCTCCGAAGTGGGATTTAAAAGGATAAAACAGCCGTTGACCGAGGAACAATGTCACAAAGGTTTTGTGGCACAAACTTCAAATTTCCCATTAACGCGAGTTTTTGTTACCTGTTGCCGCGCCGCAAAAAAAGTTTTTTTTGTTCTTTAAGACAAACGGCATTTTTCAGTTTTTTCCGCCTTTCAGCTCACGAATATTTAATTTAATGTGCGGTTAGACGTTAGCATGATTTTTGACATCTGCCCAACTTATTTATTATAAATTGATAAAATATGCTTTAATGCTTTTTAAAAGATGTTATCGAAAGAATGTGGTTAATTATATCCTTTTTTATCAATACCATCATCTATCAGAGCTTAATTTAAAATTAAAGATAATCCTTATTCAAAAACAAAGCCTTAAAAGGTTATCTTTTTTTTAAATTCCAAACCCCAGCGAAATAAGCAGCGCCCTGTCAACCTTTTTTAAAGTTATGTCGTCAAGCTGTCCTATCCGTTCCTTTAGCCTGCGCTTATCAAGCGTACGGATTTGCTCTAACAATATCACCGAAACGTGTTTAAGCCCAAACTCGCCTTCCTCTACCTGAACATGCGTAGGCAGCTTGGCCTTGGTTAGCTGACTGGTTATTGCGGCGGCTATTATTGTGGGCGAATGCTTATTGCCTATGTCGTTTTGGACTATCAAAACAGGACGCACTCCGCCCTGCTCCGAACCCACCACGGGGCTTAGGTCCGCAAAATATAATTCGCCTCTTTTAATCTGTGCTTTATCCATTTGCCTTCTTCTTGGGTAAGATAAAGGGATTCCCCTTTTCGCCCGCTCCTTGCTTTAGTTGTCCGCCAAACGGTTTTACGCCACCGTTTATGTAAAAAACACAAGCGTCAAAACAATCTTAAAACAACCAAAGTATTATTTACGGTCAGGCAATTACTTACAAAGCTCTAAGTTAAGTTCTCCCATTTCCTCGTAGCCTTTTGCCATTGCCTCTTGATCTATTGTATGCAACGGAACAAGGTATTTGTTAAGGATTTCTTGAATAAAAGTTTCTACTGTCATATTTCTTTCCTTAGACGCCTGTTGCAAGCGGTCCCCAAGCTCTTTACCCACATTTAAAATATATTGATACACAGAATATCTCCTTCTTTTGCGATTTTATACCCTTAGTTTTATTAAGTTTTAAAAAAATATACGTTTTAATTAACAAAAAAATACAAATTTTTTTAAAAATATCGCTTTTAATATCATTTTACTGATATATTTTTAATTTGTTTTCTTGCAGAACCTTTAAAATGTCCGTTATAAAAAACCTCGCAGCTACAGCTCGCCTTGATTTCAAACGGAGGAACATTTTCGGCCGACTGCTTTATTTCTATTGTGTCATCTAGTGATTCAGAATTTATAAGCATTTCGAGCTTACTTTTATTATGTTTGACAGACAAAAAATCCGAATGGTATATTGCGCCGTAGACCGTAAACAAATTGATTAAAACTCTAAATATCCTGTTATTATTTTTTTCGATAAAAATTATCTTTACCGGCCCTGTCTTTTCAACAATATAATGACTTGTTTCGATGCCTGTTTTTTGTGAATAATTCCAATTTTTTTCATTACACTCCAGGCCGTCCGCAAAACATAAAAATTCGTGATTCCTGTTGCTGGAAATAAAAACATTCATGTTTTCTTCCTTTATTGGTTTTGATTTATTTTTTAGCAGCTAATCCTTGCAAAATGTAACGGCATTAATTACCGCCTTTGCCACAGCCTCTACGACCGCTATTGGTTTTTTGATTATTTTTTAGCAGCTAATCCTTGCAAAATGTAACGGCATTAATTACCGCCTTTGCCACAGCCTCTACGGCAGCAACCTCCAGCATCATAAAGCTTACGCCCTTAATAAGATTGAATAATCTTTTTTTGCCCGTGGCCAAACAAAATAGCGTGTCGCCGTCGTAATCGGTATGCACCGGCCTGATGGTTTTTGCAAGGCCGTTGTGGCCTATCGCCGCCAGCTTGTTTGCCTGAACCTTGCTTAGCTTTGCGTCTGTTACTATGCACCCGATAGTGGTGTTAGCGCCTAACAGCAACTTTATCAGTTTTCCGTCAAGGATTTTTTGCGAGGTATCGATAAAGCCGCCGTTTTTATCCAGCGCCCCCGCTACCACCTTGCCAAGCTTTGGGTCAAAGACGTCGCCAAAAGCGTTTACCGCAACTATCGCAGTAACAGTAGCGCCCATTACCTTTACCGTAGCCCCGCCGATTCCGCCTTTTGATACGTTTTTAGGCCCGCGCATCTTGCCTACTGTTGCGCCCTTGCCCGCCCCCACACTGCCAAAAACGGGCGTAGCTGTGGCGTTTTTACACGCCGCATAACCCATCGCTTTGTCGGGGTAATGATAGTCTTCGTTATTTAGGTCAAACAGCACTGCAGCAGAGACAATAGGCACACGCTTATCTCCCACCTTAAAGCCACTATTGTTTTCGCGCAAATATTGCATAACGCCGCACGTCGCCTCAAGTCCGTACGCCGAGCCGCCCGAAAGGCATACAGCGTTAACCTGCTGCATCATCTTTTCGTTTTTAAGTAGATCAGTTTCACGCGTACCCGGCGCGCCGCCCCTTACGTCACAGCCGCCCACTGCCCCGTTTTCGCATAAAATAACGCTTACACCCGTCACGCCGTCGTCGGCGTGGCCTACCTTAATTCCTTTGGGGAGTTTAATTTCCATTATATTTCTCCTTAATTGAGTATCTTTTTGATTTTATTGAATGCTCTATTATCAAAATTTTATATATAGAAAATAAGAAATAGCGGATTACAATGGATTTTGCGGCTTATCAAGATATTTTTTTGAGGATGCGGCAACACTAATAAAAATTATACACCAAACAAGAACAAGCAGATTTTGGTAATTTTTTGCGGCTTATCAAGATATTTTTTAAAACATTAAGTGCTGCTTTCTAAAAAATAATGTGATGTTGCGGCAGCGTCAGTCGCAAACAGCATTGTACACTGTTTTTAGCCGATGCCGCCTAAGGCTATGTTGGCAGTCATAAAAATTACCAAAAGGCCATTTAAAATATATAGGCATCATCCTAGAAAAAATAACGAAAACGAACAAAACAAATTAAGACAGTCGTTTTGTTTTATATAATACAGGTTATTATGGTTAGACTTCCTCATAACCCGTCATTTTCATTCTCATTATCCAAATTGATAGAATTAATTAAATCTAAAGCCGTCCTCGCCGCCGATGACGAAAATCCTTTATTTGCCAGATAAATATAAAGCTTGCCACGGTCGGCCTTGTGTGTCCTTAAATACTTTTGAGCGACCGCTATCACCGATTCGGTTTCGTCATCGGGCAGAGCATTATCTATGTCCTCGCCGCTAATCCCCATCTCGCGCAACTTGTGTTTTATAAGCCCGTTGCCGTATTTTTGCCGGTAATTTTTGACATACGATGCCGCAAGAGCCGCATCGTTAAGATATCCCATTTCGGTCAGGCGGCTGACCGTGCCTGCCGCAATATCCCCGTCAAACCCCTTATCAACCAGATATTGCCGCATTTTGTATCTGCTGACAGGCTTGTAGCCAAGGTATTTTAAGGCGGCATCCATACTCGCCGCCCCATCCGACTGCAAAACAAGGTCGTCTAACCGCTCCTTAGTTATACTCTCGCCGACCTTAAGCCCCGCGCGCAAAGCAGCAACCGCCGAAAGCCCGCAGGCAAATTCACCATCCAAAAACAGGTTGACACGGTTCTTATTTTTAAGTTGTGTAGTTATCGCTGTAATAATCATATACGATTAAATTATACAATAAGAATAAAATTTTTGCAATTGACAAATACTGTTTTTAGAAAATTGGCAGAGCTAAAAATCCATATTAAGACCTTATCCAATTTTTATATAAATTTAGATAGAAATTCGAGTAAATTTAGAAAAAAAATTGACAAGGGCTTTTAAGAATTTTTCGCCGCCGCTAAAAAATGGAGGATATTATGACCACAAACAATCTACAGGAAATCACCGAACTGCTAAATAGCGAGCTTCTTTCTTTTAAGAAGTGCTGCAGTTATGCTTCGGATTGCGCCGACTCAACCCTAAAGGAAAAGCTGGGAACTTACGCAAACAAGCATAGGATTAGGTACGAAGTTTTGCTAAAATACCTTTCGGAGCAAAACTAATACTAAGTAGCTTAAGAATTGAGATGAGATTGCAATAAATTTTTGAATAAAAAGCGGAATAAAGCGCAGACCGCAATGTAAACCACCATGTGAGCGTTAGAGTATTTTTATAACAAAAAAGATGCCGCAAGATCTTTCAATTATTATGCAGACTAGTATAAGGAGGAAGCAATGGCACAAACATCTAAGCCTACTGCCACAAAAAACATGGCGGTAAAAACCGGCAAAAACACAACGGCAATTTTTAACCCTAAAACTAAAAGTCAAAACACTGACTCAGGCACAAAGGCATCTGCCTCTGCTGGTAAAAGCATAAGCGGAAATTCTAAGAATACCAAAAATAAAAGCAGCAGCGGAAGCAGTGCAAATAAGTCTAAAACCGGCTCTAAATCAGAATCCAAAACCGTTTATAAAATTGACGCTAAGTCGGCACGCAAAAATGACCCCAAAACTGCCGCAAAAGCCGATTTGGTAAATAGTTTGGACTCTAAAAGCACAAGTGTTTCTAAAAGTGCAAGCGGAAGCTCTAAAAGCCCAACCGACGGCTCTAAAAATTCATCGGGCAGCATGAACGGTATTTCTGCAGGCAGAAACTCTAAAAGTTCGTCCGGCAACTCTAAAGGAATGTCAGCAAGCGGAAATTCTAAAAGCCCAACCGACGGTTCTAAAGGAATGTCTGCAAGTTCAAAAAGTTCGGCGGGGAATTTGGCAAAACAGACGATGAACAGCACGCCGACCAAAACGGGATTCGGCAGTAATAAAACCATTAAATCATCAGCACAAAGCGGCAACGACAGTAAAATTCAGCAAAGCGGTTTACAAACTAAGCCCAAGCAAATAAAAGCGGCTAAAAGCCAGCAAATGAGAGCTAACGAAAGCAGTTTTCAGAGTAAATCCCCTATGGGGCAAAAAGAAATTAAAGGAGGAGTAAATTCAAATATGAATAAGACAAAAACAAACATGAAGAGCATGAGCTCAGGTGACACAAAAAGCATGGAGGCATCTACCGAATTATGCCAGCTTAAAGATATGGACATTATCAGTGATGTACTCGGCAGCCAAAAATCTTTGATTAAGCTGTACGGAACAGCTCTCTGCGAATGCGATTGTGCCAACCTACGGACTATTTTAACATCACAGATGACCGAGGCGGCTACCGATCAATTTGACGCCTTTTTGTACATGAATCAACGCGGAATGTATCCCACCGAGCAGGCTCCCTCGTCTAAGGTGAAGCAGGCTATCACTCAGTACAGTCAAAAGGAATCGGCTTTTAACAAGCAAAATTAATTATTTTTAGTATTAAATAAGAGCAAGCTTTTTTATAAGGCTTGCTCTTTTTAGACTTTTAGAAAAAACCTCAAAAAAGTTTTTTACAGTCTGATTTAAACGGCACATACAAAAGCGTCGTTTTTGCATGTTTTAAAGGCTTTTGTACAGCCCCGTTATTTTTTTTCATTACCCGCCCCGTTAGAACCAAAACATAAATTAATCTTCCATTCCTAAAAGATAACCGGCAGATACTTCAAAATAATTACATAGTTTTTCGATAGTTTCTATACTGGGTTCTCTTATTCCGCATTCGTAATTGCTAATTGTTCGATAATTAACTCCTATCTCTTTTGCGATCTGTTCTTGAGATAAGCCTTTTTCCTCTCTTAATTCTCTAAGTCTTAATTTAGCCATAAAAATACTTTACCCCAAAATGAGGAAAAATGCTTGATATTCCTCAAATCGAGGAGTAAGATAGAATTATGAAAATAGTCATTAAGGAGAAACACAATGAAAAAATCAACAATTTATGATTTATTGGATGGCAGACTTTTAACAAAGTGGAGAGAAACAATAGAAAAAGCAGAAAGCGAAACTTGGTTTTTTACAAGAGAAAAGGAAGCGTTAAAAGAATTAGAAGCAGAGCTTAACGAAAAAAGCAGAAAACTACTAACCTTGTATTCTTTAGCGGTTGAAAATAGAATTGATTACCTCTATTATAATCTAAACATCAAAATTCTTAATTTTGGAATTAAAATCGGAATGGATTTACAAAAGGCGTTTGCAGAATGCGAATAATCCCATTATTTTTAATATTGATTTTCTAAATCTATACCTTATCTTTATGCAAAGCGTAAAATTTGTTGTAGTTATCTAATTGTTTGCGTAATAATGACGGACAGTCAAGCTGGTAAGGGCATCAAAATTCTTAATTTTGGAATTAAAATCGGAATGGATTTACAAAAGGCGTTTGCAGAATGCGAATAATCCCATTATTTTTAATATTGATTTTCTAAATCTATACCTTATCTTTATGCAAAGCGTAAAATTTGTTGTAGCTATCTAATTGTTTGCGTAATAATGACGGACAGTCAAGCTGGTAAGGGCATTTGGATTTGCATCGGCCGCAATTTATACAGGCGTTTATTTTTTGCATTTCGGCATGCCAGCCGTCGGTCATAAAGCTTTGCCAAACGGCGCGGGCCAGCAGCATATCCATACGGGCGCACTGCGAAATATTTATTCCTGCGGGGCAAGGCTGGCAATAACCGCACGAACGGCAGAATAAGCCGCAAAGCTCGGTGCGGTCTTTTTTTATAATCTCCTCGTACTCCTTTGTCATACGGACGCCCTCTGACGCCGCCGTCAAAAATTGGTCCAGTTGTTCTTTATACTGAATCCCCCAAATGGGTACGGCGTTATCAAATTGCGAAAAAAACGCAAAACAGGCGCGGGCGTCAGTCAGCGACCCTCCGCTTAAAGCCTTCATCGCAATCAGACCGATATTTGACTGTTTGGCTTTGTCAATTACCGCAAGCTCATTTTCGGCAGAGATGTAGGATAGCGGGAATTGCAATGTATCGTAAAGCCCTGATGCAATAGCAGCTTCGGCTAGATGCAAACGATGGTTTGTAATACCCAAAAACCTTATCATACCTTTTTTTTGCGCCTCTAAAAGAGCGGCGTACGAGCTTTCGGGATCGTCAGGGTCAGGGAGCGCCGCAGGATTGTGCAACTGATAAATATCTATGTAATCTGTCTTTAGGTTTTTTAAACTTGCTTCTAAATCTTTTAGCACGGCTTGCTTAGTCGTGCCTTGAGATTTAGTGGCTATAATGATATTTTTGCGGACACCGCTTAGCGCTTCGCCTATTTTGAATTCGCTGTCACTATACATGCGGGCGGTATCAAATAAATTTATGCCGCTATTATAGGCATACAGCAAAATCTCCTTAGCGTCATCCAAATTTCTCCTTTGGACCGGCAATGCGCCAAAAGAATTTTCGGTTACATGTAATGATGTTCTGCCCAAAGTTTTAAGCTTCATAGCTGCTCTCCTTTGCTTGATATTGATCCGCATAATAAGTTAGATTATCTTATGACGGCTTACGCTACTAAATTATCAGTTTTTTTATCTTATCTAGTTTTCTGTCGGTAAATACACCTGTATTCCTTAATATTGTAATTTTTATATTGCCATAGATTACATATGAAATTAAGATAATTTAAATATACCAATGCCAATTTGAAAAAAAATGAACCCAACCACTCGTCACTTCTCGCATTATTATCTGCGTTAAGTGATTTTCATATTATCAAACTAAAGGCTTCGTCTTTAGGCGAGGGATTTAAACCCTTCTTACGGATATTAAACCCATAAGCATTATATTATTTTGTAGCAAATATCATCATAAAAACCGGCACGGCAAAAATAACCAAATATAATGATACGCTGTTGGAAAATCATCTTGATGTATTGTCAATCCGATAATTTATGATAAAATATATAATTCCGCCAAAAAAACTTTATTTTAAAAAATTCTTTTCTTCTTCCTTTCTTGCATTTTCTTTTATAGCTGTTTGCTATTTTTTACTTTTGCACTCCGCAGCCACCTAAGTTTTTAGCTTAATTTTCTTTATTATTTTTGTTTTGCACTACCCTGTCCTTCACCATTGTGGTAAGCGCAAACAGAACTCCACCTATTATATTGCCTGTTGTAACAAACACAATATTCAATAATATCGGGCCGATATTGCCACCGTTTACAAAAGCGGCGTAAAAAAGAGTAAACATATTTGCAACGCTATGCTCAAACCCAAGCACGCAAAAAATACAAATGGGGAAAAACAGGCTTATGTACTTTTCGGTCGCAGTTTTTGCCTTGTATGCCAAATAAACACCCATGCACACAAAATAATTTGCACATATTCCCAGCAAAAGCATTTTAAAGACATTCATTTCGGTTTTTACGGCAAAAACCTTTAGCAGATATTCGCTAAGCGCAAACGTCTGATGAAGTCCTGTCAGTCTGATGACTGCCGCAGCCAAAACGCATCCCGCCAGATTACCAAAGTAAACTAAAAGTAAATTTAACAGCACTTTTTTTGTTTTGCCTTTTTTATGCACTGCCGCCAAAAGCATGGTGTTGCCTGTAAATAGATCGTAGCCGTTTAGCAAAGCCAAAAATAAGAATGCCGCAAACGCCGCTCCGTAAATAAACTTACTTAAAACGGCGTTACCCGTCATACTACTTAGCACAACCGAAAAGGTAGTCACAAATCCCATCAAAATCCCGCAAAATGTTGCCGCTATAAGGATTGTATGATTCTTGTATTTTAGCTTGCTTTCTATGTATTCGTTTAGCATAAATCAATTATATCACAATTTGAGGGATTAAACAAATTTTTAGCTCTTCTTAACGGCGATATGTTAATAATTTAGTAGTGCTAAGTATGTGATAAATAAATTTTGTAAGGATTTTTTGATGATAAAATAACTTGGTCTGACAAAAATACGCCGGCGCTATATATAAGCAGAATGAATGTTTTTACACCAAAAAAACTCAAAATTTTATCACAGACAGCTTTTTTATTGTTATTTTATTTTATCACAAGTTGCCGCAATCTTTTATTTTTAGTAATGATTATGATTGTAGGCAAGCAAAGGCAATCAAACCACCAGTTTAGCTGGTGGTTTGCACTTGCGGCACTGCCGCATTGTTACCAGCAAGGCACGAAACTGATGAATTGTTTCTTAGGCGCTTTGCTGCCCTAGCGGGCCGGAACAGTGCCTTTCTACACTTACATTCTTGTTTTATAAACTTAGAAAATTTCTATCTCTATAGAATTTGCGCTATTAGCTTATACTCTTTTTGTTTTACGCTTGACAATCTTTTTTTATAAACTTAAAAAATTTCTATCTCTATAGATTTTGCATTATTAGCTTATACTCTTTTTTGTTTAACGCTTGACAATCTTTTTTTATAAATTTAGAAAATTTCTATCTCTATAGAATTTGCGCTATTAGCTTATACTCTTTTTTGTTTAACGCTTGACAATCTTGTTTTATAACTTAGAAAATTCATATCCCTGCATTTTACTATTAGCTTATACTCTTTTTGTTTTACGCTATTCCTACCTCACCCGCTAAGACGGTGGTTAATCCTCAAATAATAAAAATATGGCGGCAAAAAACTGAATTGCTATCGGCTAAAATCAATAAGAGGCCAAAACCAAATCTATCTCTACTGGTGTACTAAACTTTGCTCTGTGCTTCGCAACGGATTGTTAAGCCGAGACAACATTTGTTAAGCTGAAAGGTTATTATATTAATTGGTACATAACTGAGACGGCTTAAACAAACGCAACCCCGCATTACGCCTTTTAAAATGGCGGCTAAACTTAAATCTTTTTTTGTTTTAATATCGGCAGATATAAAAAGTACAACGCCAATCCACCAAAAACGGTAAACAGTATCTGAAGCGCGGGATATCCAAAGATAAGCGCTTTAAAAAAAGGACCCCAAATATATTTTCGACATACTCTTACCGACGAAAATACGCTTATACCGGCTATAATAAGTGCATCCAACGTCCAGCCGATCCATTTGTCCTGAAGACTGGAAAGCATAAATACAAAGACCGAAACAAAAAACAAAAATCCGAACATCTGCAAAAATCCTACAAAAAAGCCGTTTGCCGCAAAGCCGAATACGTCAAATAACGGCCACCACCCGTACATTGTATTCATTTTCATCAAAGGCGTATAAAGGATGTAAAATGTAAGCATACAAATTAAGGCTATCAAGACCGCGGTAAAAGCCATACAAATAAGAGCGCCCCAAAAATAATCCTTCTTTTTAACGCCCAGCCGCATGGTTTTATAAAAGCTTGACGTCGCCAAAAAAATAGGAATAAATATGCAGCACAGCATCAGCGCATCTATACCCGCTATCGTTGAATTATCAAGATTTGGCATTGTAACACTCTGAATTACCGACTGTATATCCAAGGCGATAAAGAGCGCAAGCATAACGATAGGTACAACCTTCAAGCGCCTAAGATTTAGCCGCGATATTACCCAGCTTTTTTTAAGGTTAATATTAAACAAATTATTCATTTTTGCCACCTCCGGCCAATTTACCGCCTATGATTTTATCTCCTACAAGTTCGTCGTCTGCGATTTCATCCCCTCCGACTAAGCCTATAAAATAATCTTGCAGGCCCATACCCTGAATTGTGCAGTTATCTGGCGGCGCGATACGCTTATCAAAAATATTAGCCATAGTAAAGCCGCCCATTGTTTTGCGGCTGATAACTCTTAGCCCGCGTATCGCCCTTTCGACTTCGGAAGTCATGCCTGTTATCGAATAGCCTTTTTCGTCAAGCTCGGCCACTGCAAAATTGTCTAATACCTTCCCCTTGTCGATGATTATTATATTTTCTGCCACCTTCGAAATCTCGTCGATAAGATGCGTCGAAACGATGATGATACGCGGGCGGACGTAAAGGCTTTGAGCTAACAAAGTATAAAATCTGTCACGCATTATCGCGTCAAGCCCCAAAACAGGCTCGTCTAAAATCACCACGGCACTACTACTGGCAAGGCTTAGCAGAGTGCTTACCATCGTTTTCATGCCAAACGATAATTTAGAATATTTTTTGTTAAGGTCAAGCTTAAATTTTTCGGCTGTTTTTAAAGCAAATTCTGTATCAAAGACATCAGACAGAGCCGCCGAATATTTAATTATCTCCTTAACCCGCATATTAAATTGCTTGCCTTGCGCTTCGATAAAGCTTAAAGATTCGGGCATATTAAAGGTGTCCACCTTTTTGCCCTCCACAAAAATCTTACCGGCTGTCAAATTGATATGACCCGCCATGGATTTTAGCAGCGTTGTCTTGCCCGCGCCGTTTCTCCCTAGCAGACAATAAATGCCTGCGTCCTTAATTTGCAGGTCGATGTCATTTAAGGCAAGCGTGCCGCCGTAACGTTTGACGGCATTAACGATATTAATCATCTATTACCTCCGTTTTATTTATTGTATTTTTGCTCAATCAGTTTACATAATTCATCTTTTGTGATACCAAGCTTTTTTGCCTCTGCAGTCAGGCTCTCAAGCGTACTGTCCAAAAAAGCCTCCTTACGTTTTTTTAAAATATTGGCTTTGGCATTTAATGTCACCCTCATGCCTATTCCCCTGTCCTTAAGTAGAACTTCGTCATTAGCCAGTTCGGACAATGCCCTCATTGCCGTAGCGGGATTGACATTATACAGCTTGCAGATTTGCGTTGACGAAATAATCAATTCGCCGGCGCTGTAGCCGCCCGAAATAATATTGTCCTCTAACATTTCTTTTAGCTGAATAAATATAGGTTTTTCGTTCATTTGTTCCGCCGTTTTTTTAATTTTGAATCAGCTTTTAAATTAATTTTGCCAATCTGCTTTGGTTAATTAGTTAACTAGCTAACTAAATAGTACTACATAAAAGAAGCGTTGTCAACAGTTTTTTATCATCAAAATCAAAAAAATTTTTGTTTTTGAAAGAATGTTTTTAAAATAAAAGAACAAGGCTAAATCAGGCGGAAAGTTTTGAGAGGATTTTTGATGGTAAAAACGACTAGCTGGTACAAAATCATAGCAGAAGCTGTGTTTAAAGCATGGCAACGGCAAAACTATAAACGATTGATTGTATTTTTTGACGCATAACAAGCTTAAATTCGCAAAGTAAAACATATTAAAATCAAAACCACCAACAAAGGCTGGTGGTTTGCAATTGGGGCACTGTCGCATTGTTACCGGCAATGCACGAAAGCGCATGATGAATTATCCGCCTTATGCTTAGGTGCTTTACTGTCCTAGCGGGCTGTAACAGCTAGTTTCTATGCTTGCCATTCTTGTTTAATAAACTTAGAAAATTTCTATCCCTGCATTTTACTATTAGCTTATACTCTTTTAATTAACGCTTGACAATCTTGTTTAATAAATTTAGAAAATTCCTGTCCCTGCATTTTACTATTAGCTTATACTCTTTTAATTAACGCTTGACAATCTTGTTTAATAAATTTAGAAAATTCCTGTCCCTGCATTTTACTATTAGCTTATACTCTTTTAATTAACGCTTGACAATCTTGTTTAATAAATTTAGAAAATTCCTGTCCCTGCATTTTACTATTAGCTTATACTCTTTTAATTAACGCTATTCCTCCATCACCCGCTTAGCCCGGTGGTTAATCCCCTTAAAAAAAGCTGATTGATATTACAAAAATCAGCGTTTTATATTAATCTTATTTTATAATGTATTTTACGGTTTCTGGCTTAACTTCTTCCCTTTGCTTTGTTGTAATAAAGGCTTTTACTTTGCTAATTAACGTAATAGAATAATAAAAAAAATTAAAGTTGACTTAAAGTCTAAAATATTATATACTACATAAAGTTGGCGGTCGCGGCTGCCTGCAAAAACGGCCGAGGTAGCAAAAATAGCGTACCGCAAGGTGTAAAATTTCTTTTATGTAAAAGGAGTATCAGTCTATGGGATATTCAATAGCAAAAACAGCAAAAATGTTTGGCGTAACCGCGCATACCTTAAGATATTATGATAAAGAAGGACTGTTGCCTTTTACCAAGCGCACGGCTTCGGGTTTGCGCAGTTTTAACGAAAGTGATTTTGAGTGGCTTAAAATAATAATGTGTCTTAAAAACACAGGTATGCAGATTAAAGATATAAAGCATTTTATAGATTTATGCATGGAAGGCGAATCCACATTTGAAAAAAGGCTTGACATAATTCGCCGCCAAAAAGAAAATGTCGAAATGCAAATGGCCGAACTGCAAAACAATTATGACACCATTCTTCATAAAGAACAGTATTATTTAAATGCAATCAAAATGCGTGATTCAAAAATATAAATTCTGAAAATATGCCAAAAAAACGTAAAAGCAAAAAGTCCGTCATTAGCGGCAACTGAATAAAACAGCATACGAATGTTTTTGTGAAACGGCGTAGCTTTGGCTATACCGTTTCTACATTTTGCAGGTTCATAAGCAAATAATACGGGAGTATCCCAATGAGGTCTAGGAAATATCAATGTCCTGTGTCTTCACCTTCTTCTTTGATTGGTGCATGGACATATACCAATGTCATTGAGAATGGCTGTGGTCAATTCCCTCTAAATCAAGATATTTTCCCACCTTGCCGATAAAAGTGGCTTTTTTTGATTTGTTGTGATGCCCCCCTGTATGGCAACTACCCTAATTCAGTTTGTTAATACTGTCTTATCGTTAGCTGCTTTTAGGCGTCTTTTTATATTGACTTTTATTAGAATATCAGTTTCTTGGATTATATAATTTTGATTACATAGTAAAATCTATTTTGTGTTCTGCCAAATAGACATTTGGAATTTCGTCCGCTATCCTTTTTATCCAAGCAATTTCGGCATTACCGCGCTGTGCAAGAACTTTGTCTTTTGTTTTTATACCCGAGGTTATATTGTTGATTACAAAAGTTTTACTTTGAATCCCCGCCCTTGCCAGATCGTCCCTCAGTCTCATGCTTTCGTAATACGGTGTAGCTTCGGCAAGCGTTACTATAATCATCTCGGTAAAACTGTTATCCTTAAGGCGCGGCAAAAGTTTTGTTATTGCCGATTCAGCCTTTTTTGACGCCCTTGCCGCTTCCCTTGCGTAGCTTTGCGTTGTGTCAATGAGTAGCAGCGTATGTCCTGTGGGCGCCGTATCAATTACGACTATTTCGTCTCCTGCGCTTGCTACGATATCCGCAAATGATTTAAAAACCGCTATCTCCTCGGTACACGGACTCATTAAGTCTTCTTTAATATAATCAATGTTTTCTTGGGTCATTGTCTTGCTTGCTTCGGCAATTATTTGTTTGCGATAATTTTCAATCTCGGCTTTAGGATTAATTTCCGTTACGCGAAGGTTTACGCTGCCCCTAATAAGTTGTTTAAGGTGAGCTGCTGGGTCTGTTGTCGTCAAATGTACTTTTGCGCCTTTTTCTGATAAACCTTTGGCTATTTCACAGGCGATCGTGCTTTTTCCGACTCCGCCTTTACCCATTGTAAAAATAACTTTTTTCCCTGCGTTAAATAAATCGTCGATTAGCTTACAAAACGGAGGAATTTTTCTGTCAACTGCCACACTAATATTTTTAGTTGCTTTGGCATTGTATTCTTTTCCGGCTATTAAATTCCTTATATTATCAATGCCAACGATATTGAACGGCATCAAAAAACTCATATATTTTTCGGCTGCCGACAGCTCTTGCGGGAGATTTGCCATGATTGCCTGCTGTCCGTTATAAAAGCTACCGGATAACGCATCGCCGTTTACGCTCTTTTCAAGCACATAATTAAAAACTACCGCTTGGTTGTTGATCCCGAGTGCGCTAAGTTCAGTTGATGTTCTTACGGCTTCTGAAACCGCCAATTTTTGAGGCCGCGTTATTAAATAAATGATAGTATGCTCTTTGTTTTTTAAATTGTTTGTAGCGTTTTCATAAATACTCTTTCTTTCCCTTAAGCCCGAAAGCTGGCCTAAGCACGAAGCGTTTCCGCCAGTTGTTTCTATATAGCCGTTCCATGCCGCCGGAAGTTCTAACATCCTCAAAGTATGCCCCGTAGGCGCAGTGTCGAATATAATGTGGTCAAATCCCGATTGCAATTTTTCGTCCGTCAAAAGCGTAGCGAATTCGTTAAACGCCGCTATTTCCACCGTGCATGAGCCTGACAACTGTTCGTCCATATTTTTGATTGCGCTTTCGGGAAGTAAGCCACGATACATTGATAAAACCGATTCCTTATATTCCTGCGCCGCCTTTTCGGGGTCTAAATTCAAAATAAATAAACCAGAAATGCCTTCTACCTGCTGCGGCTTATTACCTACTGCAGTCTTAAAAATATCCTGCAGGTTGCTGGCAGGGTCTGTGGATACCAGCAGCACCTTCTTGCCGACGTCCGCAAGGTTAATTGCAAGGCTTGACGAAAGCGATGTCTTTCCGACTCCGCCCTTGCCCGTAAAAAACATATACTTTGTCATTGTTATGTTTTGCAAGTTAAATTTCTTAAACATAATACCTCCGTTTAAGGAATTGCCGCCAAAGGTACTAAGATTTTTGGCGAGCGCTTTTTGTTAAAATCTTCTTTTTTATCAATAACAGCAAGCGGGAATCATCGCACTGTTTATGTTTGGGCTTTTAGCTCTCGGCTGTAAGCAACAAGCATGAAAAAATAAGCTTTTTTAGACCGAAAACAACCTGCAAAAAATTTAAATAGAGTTTACAACAATCTTTTTTACTTTTGCCTCCGCCGCAACAGCAACCGCAGCCTTATTTGCTTTTATTAAGCGTTACTTTCGTCCACTTAGCAACAGCCTTTTTTATTGCTTTTGCCTCCGCCATAGCAGCAACCGCAGCCTTGTTTGCTTTTATTAAGCGTTACTTTCGTCCACATCTCAAACTCTGCATCAGACGGATATTCTTTTTCTTTTACCACTTTTCCGTCTATCAGGGTAAGCGGCAGAATTTCGACTCCATGCTGCTTTATAAGTTCGCTTACAAGTCCGTTTTGTATAAACCTTTCCGGCTTTGTGCTTAGATTGGCACGGTCAATGTCTATGCCTTTGTTTTTCAGTTCGGCTACAAGTGAGGTGATTCGTAAAAGTCCGGCATCGACCTCACTTCCGCAGACTCCTGTTTCACAGCATAACGCCTTTTCGTAAATTTCGATTTTCATTGTCTTATTCTCCTTTATAATAATTTTTTTAATATACGGTTTTTTAAATCCTGTATCTTAGCTTCGATAAGTCTTGCCGTCTTTATAAATTCGTCTTTACCTTTGCCGCTTGGGTCATCTAAGCCCCAATCCTCACGATGTTTGCAAGGCAAAAACGGACAATTGACATTACAGCCCATTGTTACTATTATGTCTAAATCAGGTAAATCTAAAATCAGCTTGCTTGTTTGTGCGCTCATGTTTATACCGTATAATTCCTGAATTACGGCTACCGCGTCCTGATTAATCTGCGGCTTTGTTTGGGTGCCGCCGCTATAACTATTAAATACGCCATCAGCAAAACGCTTGCCCAGCGCCTCTGCCATTTGTGAGCGGCAACTGTTATGCACACAAATAAATCCGACATTAGGCTTATTCAATTTGCGTGCATCCATTGTTATCTGCGTCCACTTGGGATTCTGCCGCTTGCGGCTGCGGTTTATCAAAATATTTTTTTGTCTTGTTTACAAATTTAACTAAAAGAAGCATTATAGGCACTTCGGTCATGACACCCACTACTGTAACAAGCACCACGGGCGAGGTCGCGCCAAACAATGTTATTGCTACCGCTACCGAAAGTTCAAAAAAATCCGACGCGCCGATTAAAGCCGCCGGCGCGGCAATTTTATGCGGCTGCTTTAGCAGTTTGCACATAAAATAAGCAAACAATGCGGTAATAACATTTTGTAAAATCAACGGAACCGCTATTAATCCTACGTGCAGAGGGTTATTGATTATCGCTCCGCCCTGAAATGTGAAAATCAATACAAGCGTGAGCAGCAGTCCTATCATTGTTATGCTGTCAAACTTTGGCAGGAATTTATCTTTAAAAAACTCAATGCCTTTTTTCTTGATTACAAGCCAGCGCGTAAATATTCCAGCAGCCATCGGCACGACGACAAAAATGCCTATTGAAAAAAACAAAACGTTCCAAGGAACAAAAATATTTGAAATTCCCAGCAATAAAGATACTATCGGGACAAATAAAAAGATTATCAGCAAATCGTTTATCGCCACCTGAACAAGTGTGTGCGCCGGATCGCCCTTTGTTAAATTGCTCCAGACAAACACCATTGCCGTGCAAGGCGCCGCGCCTAAAAGTACCGCTCCTGCAACGTAATCTTTTGCTAAATCCGCCGGAATAAACGTCTTGAATATTACATAAAAAAACAACGAAGCGAGTCCAAACATTAAAAACGGCTTAATAAACCAGCTTGTTCCGGTTGAAACAATCAGCCCGTGCGGATTTTTCCGTACATTTAATACCGACTTAAAATTCACTTTGAGCATCATCGGATATATCATTACCCATATCAAAATTGCAATCGGCAAAGAAGTCTGCGCATACTCAAACTTACCTAATAAATCAGGTACTGCCGGTAAAAATTTTCCTATTAAAATCCCTGCCGCCATGCATAACAGTACCCATATGCTCAAATATTTTTCAAAAAAACCTATTCCGCTTTTTTTTATTTTTCCCATATTTTTCCTTCATTTATTTATATATTTAATTATGTCTATCTATAATAAGTTTTTTTAGCGGCCTTTATGCCGCCTTTTGTATTATGTATTTATATTAGCAACAACCGCCAAAAGAGTTTTCCAACTCGTTGATTTTTGCAATGAATTCTCTCAAAAGCTCAAGCCTTTCTTTGTTTATGGAATAATGTACCCATTTACCCTCTTTTTCAGCATCCACAAGCCCGCTGTCTGTAAGTTGCTTCATATGATAAGAAAGCGTCGGTTGTGTAAAATTAAATTCCTCCAAAATCTTGCAAGCGCAGGTTTTTCCTTTTGTCAGCATTGTTAAAATCCTGAGCCTTGTTTCATCGCTCATTGCTTTAAATATAACCGCGTATTCGTCCAGTCCGTATTTCATAAAACCCCACATAGAACTCTCTCTATGTATTATATGCCAAACAATCAAAGCTGTCAATTGTTTTTACGATAATAAAATAAAAAAATCGGCTTTGACGCTTCCCCTCGCTTAAAGCTCGGTTTTTTTGTCAAAAAGTTTATTTGTACAGGTCAGCGATATTTCTTTGGACTTAAAAAGGCGGTTTAGCGCTTCCTCCGATTAAAGCTCGGTTTTTTTGTCAAAATGTTTATTTGTACAGGACAGCGATATTTCTTTGGACTTAAAAAGGCGGTTTAGCGCTTCCTCCGCTTAAAGCTCGGTTTTTTTGTCAAAAATGTTTATTTGTACAGGTCAGCGATATTTCTTTGGACTTAAAAACCCGTCCAAGAGCGTTTCTGCTCTTTAGACGGATTTGCACACTTAAACCGGCATACACCTTTTCTCCTGTTGTTATTCAGTATATAAATTCATTTTTTATGCTACTGTTTACAAACTTTTCTATTTGCAAAAAAATTTATATTCCTTTATTTTTATATAATTTATTTCAATAGACTTCTGTTGCTTTATTCGGATATTTCAATAGAGCTTTTAAAAATATATTGCTTTATTTTAGATCGGATTTTCTGAAAATTAACGTACCGCCGCCGATTGATGCCGCCGAAAAGCCTATACAACCAAAAATTGTAATCAGCAGTTGTGATGTGCTTAAAGGATTATCTGCAATAGCGGATATCATATTTACAGGATTAAAATCGCATAAGGTTTCCAGCCATGTCCAGTCCGAGATTAGTTGATACAAATTTGTTGTAACATTAAATAGTAAAATCATTCCGATAACAGTTATAATCGCAATCCCTGTATTCTTTAATAAAGCCGCAAACAAAACAGTCATAGAGAAAATCACGACATACACTAAGCAGGACAAACCTATTGTTTTAAGTATATAGCCTAATTCGCTTGCGCTGAATGCAATATCCTCGCCGTAGCCCAGTGCCGCAGAACCGACTAATAGCCGTATCAAACTGTATCCGACCATAAAAATCAGTCCTACGCAAACATAACTTATAATCAAACTCAGATAAACTGTAGATTTTTTGTTGCCGCATATGATTTTGTTTCGGATGCTGCCGTTCTTAAACTCATTTACTACCATTATTGCAAGCAAAACCGCCATTATCAGTCCGAAACCGATTGCAAGCCCGTACGACGACGAAAAGATGCTTTTACCGTCTGTTGCAAAGGACATAAAGCCGGGACCCCGACCCGAACCCTCCGGCTGTTCGGCTCCTTCGGACAATGGTCTGCCATCGCCCAAATTTGAAAACATTAAGCTTTGTACAACCGTAAATCCCCCAAAAACTGCCGCGATAATCAATGCAATTTTTATTAAAAGGCTTTTTCTAATCGTATAAAATTCGTTTTTTAGCAAGTTTTTCATTAGAAAGAACCTCCTGTAAGATGCATGTAAGTCTTTTCAAGAGTGCTGTCGGATTTCATTTCCCCTGCATCAACCTCGCTGACAATTTTACCTCTTGTAATAAAACCGTAACAGCTTGCGATTTTTGAAAGCTCGTCAAGATTGTGACTGGATATTAAAAAAGTTATTCCTTTTTCACGATTAAGTTTTAATATCAGCTCGCGCAGTTCTATTATTCCTCTCGGGTCTAAACCGTTTGTAGGTTCGTCCAAAATAAGAAATTCGGGATTATTTAACAACGCAATCGCAAGTCCTAAGCGTTGTTTCATTCCCAACGAGTATTGCTTTACTTTTTTGCTATCGCGCAGCATATAACCCAATCCGACTACATTCAATGTTTCCGTAATACGACTTTTATCGCTGAGTCCGGTCAGCTTCATGTGTGCAGTAAGATTTTTTTCTGCATTCAGACTTGGGATAATGGATACGCTTTCCACTACTGCGCCTATCCGCCTCCTCTCAATGTGAATGTTTTTGTCCGTATCTTTGGTGCCGAACAGTTCGTAAGAACCGCTTGTTTGCGTAATAAGACCGCAAATCAATCTTATTACAGTTGTTTTACCTGCACCGTTTTCGCCGATAAATCCATAAATATCGCCTTTTTTGATATTTATATCAGAATGGTCGATTGCGTTTTGCCCCTTATATCTTTTAACAACGTCGTGCATTTTAAATAAATAGTCCAATTTGTTATACTCCCGCTTTTTTTTGATTTAATGTTGTCTTAAACTTAATTCCAACCCGGTTTGCCCCCCGGCCCGCCGGCATTTTCCTCCCATCGCCGAACCCATATCGCTTAAAGTAACCGAAGTCGAAATATTACCGTAAGAGGTTGAGCTTTGCGTACCTGCAAGCTGGGCGTAAACGCTTTTATTTCGGTCACTGATAAATTGCTTAAGCGTAGCCGTACCTTTAGTAAATTCGGCATAGGTCGAATGCTTTGTAGGGTCTGACTGTATCAGCGCGTCAATAAGGCTTGCGACAGCGTCTATATCTGCCGCGGCGTTAGCGGCGTTATAATCGGCTAAAAATTTAATATACGAACGATAAGCTTCTTTTGTTGCCGAATTTATAACTTTTGCCGTAAGCGGCGAATCAGATGCGCTGCTGCTGGAATAAACCTTGTCAATGGGATAATTAACCGCATTCGATGCCGAATTTGCGCCAAATCCCGCATATGAAAGGTTAAAATCCCAAGGAATAATACTAAAAATGCCGTTAACTTCGACAAGGTAATAATTGTGGTACATCTGCCCTATATAACTGTCAAGATTGACCAGATAATTTAATGCCGCAGTATATCTTAATATTTCGTCTACGTTTAAAATACTTTTAAGGTCAGTGCCCGATGCAAGCACCTTTGTCATGTTTATATAGCTTTTTTGATTATCGTAATTTCCTGAAGTGCAAACAACATTATTAAAAACATCTCCGTAGCTAGAAGTATTTTCGCCCAAATATTTTAACGTGCCTGCAAGATTGGTTCCTTGCGCATTTACAGACAAGCTTTCGGGCTTGTAAACCGTGTATTGTATATTTGCGCCGTAATAGCGTTCGACAAAGCTGTCGTCTATATCCTCTAATACAAAATAAAGCCCGAAATATTCGCCGTTTAAAGAAACCTTTGCCCAGGTAAAAGCTGGCACGGGGACGCCTAAGGCTTTTAAAGATTTGTAGGATTCGTATTCTTTTATAAAGGTTTTGTCCTGATAACCGCAATTAAGCACTATTTTTTTAAGCCCAAGCAGTTTTTGCCCTTTAACGTATTCGTTAAATTTGACTTTAAAGCTAAAGCGCTCGGTGTCCGTTTTGGCAAGCGACTGCAAGGTGCTGTTGCCCTTTGGCCTTATACCTACGTTTTCGTAGGTTAAACCCGCAACCGATATATCGCAACTGACGTATTCCTCTTTAGTTGCGTTTGCCTTCATGTAAGAACGGTTAGCCTGACTTATTGTTATATTTATATCAATTACGGTGTCTTCTTTAAAAATTTCTGCGGTATATTGGTTTGCTCCGCTTAGTGACAATGCCGAAACGGGATTCCATTCGCCGTATCCGCTGTTTTTTGGACGGTAACGCTCTTTCAGCTCGTCGCTTATTTTGTCGGCGCGATAATCGATGCCACCAAAATCTGCGGCGTTATCATCAGTATCAATCAATGTATATCTGCGCGCCGCCTTTTGTTTAGATAAAATATAGGGATAGTTTGTTTCGTAACCGTCGATTGATTTGGCGTTATCGCTGTCAGCGCCGCCAAACAAATCTATGTAGCCTTCACTTTTTGTACCGTCCCCGTCAATATCAAAAGGGTTTTCTATTGCTAATAACTCTGACACCAATAAAAGGCAAACCTTAAAATTATTATTGTCAAACTCGATATCCCACAGCATATCCGCTTCTTCTTGGGTTAATATCAGATTGCAGCCTTCCTGTGCGGATTGTTTGCCAAGTACTAAAAAAGAGCTGTGCGCTTTTATACTTCCCTCTAACTCAAGCATTGACCAATTTGTTTTGCTTTTGGCATATTGAACCGAGTAACCGGTTAAATCCACATCGTTATCTGTCGGATTATAAAGTTCGATAAACGAATGTGTTGCGGCGGCGTCGGTTTTTCCGCCTGTTCCGTAAGCCTGAAGAATAAGCAAATGGTCCGAGTATTCGGACGGATATTCATCCTCTCCGGCGGGCGGCACAGTTATAACAGTCAAACTATCCTGAGCATTGATAAGGTTATTTTTTGCGGTGTTTATTTCGTATTGTGTCGCGTTTTGGTTATTATTTACCGTTTTGGCGGCAGCAAGAGCGTCTTCAAAAGCCGTGCGCGAAACCTGAGTATATTCGCTATAATCATTGGCAGCCTTTACGGCATCGGCGCTTGCAATTGCCGACTGTAAATCCGTTTTGTCTATAGCGGCAGCCGTTAAATTGTTTTGCGCCGCGATAAGATTGTTTTTAGCGTCATCAATTTTTGTCTGCGTCGCGTTTGCGTCATTATCAACCGTTTTGGCCGCATTAAGCGCATCATCAAAAGCTGTGCGGGTTTCTTCTGTGTATTCAGAATAGTCCGCGGCTGCTTTTACGCTTTCGGCACTTGTAATAGCCGACTGCAGCGCCGTTTTGTCCGCCGTTACCGTAGTCAAATTACCGCAAGCGGCTAAAACCGATATAAGTAAGACACACACCAGCATGACGACAAAAAGCCGTCTTAACAATATTTTTTTATTTTTTGTAACCATTGGAACTCCTCCTGTTTTTTATTTTGATTATAATTTTTTAATCTTGAAAAATCCTTGAATCATATAACTTTTTACCATCTAATTTATTTTGATTATACTTTTTTTAATCTTGAAAAATCCTTGAACCATATAACTTTTTACCATCGATTTTTTTGCTGCATTTTATCCTATAAAATGATTTTTTGTATTGGCAATATTTAACTATTAATATCTTTGAATCATAACTCTTATCCTTAATTTTTTGTTTTCGTTTTATCTATGCGTGATTTACTTATCTATGCGCGATTTATATTTTGACAATATCAATTAACCTTATTTACATTTTTATCAGATTTTCTCCTGCATAAAACAACTACCGCAAGGCAGGCTATCGAAACAATTAACATAATCGAGCCGCCCGTTGTGATTGTGCCGCAATTAATGTACGTGCCTGCAGTCTCGCTTTCTTCCCATTTAGCATACAGGCTTATGCTGTTGTAGATAACATCAGAATTCTCGTTAAACGATTCTTCATAGCTTTCGTCCGTATACCAGCCCGAAAACGTATATCCGGATTTAACCGGCTCCGGAAGATCCAAAACAGTGCCGCCGTACGCTACCTCAATTTCGTCTATTTGCTGCCCATCACTGATAAATGTAACGGTACAGTAATGTAAATTGCCCGTAAATTGTGCCGTATAGGTAATATCGCCGCTTACAGCTTTTATTACTTTATCCCATCCTGTAAAACTGTAAAAATATTGCTCGTCCGACGGTTTAAAAGGTTCGCCGTTATAAACGGGTGTCTCGCCGTATAAATATTCCTGCGCTTCACTTTTGTCCTCTATGACCCAAGTTACAGTATAACTGCGTAAAGACGAAGAGTATACGGCGTTGACTGTCAAATTGCTGCTTACACAATCAAATCCGGTATCCCAACCGGTAAACACATAATCATATTGCGCGGTAGAGGATTTAACAGGAGCATTCGGCGCGGTAGCGGCAGATCCGTCTAAAACAGTTTGGGTAGAAATCGTTTTCCCCTCATTTTTAAAAATGACTGTATGATAAACCTCGGTAGTGCCGATACCGCTGTCTGCAAAACACTCATACATAACTTGTAAAACAGATCTGTCCCAGCCAAGCTGTACGGCGGCTTGACATAATATCGTTCTAAACTCGTCAAAAGTAGCGTTTGCCGAAAGCATACCTAAGGCGGAATACCAAAGCTTACCTATGTTTTCTTTGGTAAAATGCTGCGGCAAGGCTTCCCACATTTTGTACTGGATGTGCGTGATGATGCTGTTGTTTATATGAACTCCGCCTTGGTCATTGATGTCGCTTGGCCTGTTAGAAAAAGGATACATATTGTCCGTATGGTCGGGATAGCCATAGCTTTTAGGATCTTTCATAGAACGTAAACCTTTTTTATCCGGCGTACCGTCTTCGCCAACAATCCAAAAGTCGTCGTCGCTTGTATCAAGATTTTCTATCAATGCTCCGAATATATCCGAATACGCCTCGTTTAACGCTCCCGAAGCGTTTTGATACAACAAACCGCTAATGTAGTCGGTTAAGGCATGATGGTATTCGTGGCCTATTATGTCAAGGGCGAGCGCAGGATTATACAGTGTACCGTTTTGATTTCCGTCGCCAAAAACCAATGATATGTAATTTTGACTGCTTGTCGAACCTAAATAAAAAGCATTTTCAAAATTTTTGCCGTAGTGCATGTAAGCGTAGACCATCATTTCTTTATTAGAATCGGCATTATCGCGCGTATAGTCCACGCTGTCGTTTATGCCGCGTACAGATACGCCTATGTTGTCCTCGTCAGTATAAAAATCAAACGACTCAATTATGTTGCTAAATGCGCTTACGGCTACCAAATCGGTAAAATTGCCCGTTGTGTTTTTATAATAATTGTTTGACTGCAAATAATTGCCATAGTTATCGCCGTAGTTTTTATTATCAAGCATATAAATGTTGCGCGTCGCGTCAGAAAGATAATATTCCCCGTTAGCTCTTTTTTCTATGTAAAGATTTTGAGAGTTGCCGTAGTAGTCCGTTTGCGTTGTAAGGACGCTGCTGCCTCCAAAACTAAAACTACTGCCAATCTGCATTTTTTGTAAAATTATTCCCGTTTTTGCGTTTACAAAAAATCTGTAATTACCGTCACCCAGTGTTGCTTCGATATTATAAGCAAGGCAAGGGTCTGCTTCAAGCGAATAAATTTCTAATTCTGCAAACAGCACTAACGCATCTTCATAGTTTTTGATTATTATATTTACCGCGTCATCTGCCGAAAGTATCGCATATATGCCTAAACTTATGCCGGAAAGAAAATTACCGTTTACCGACAAAACTTTTCCGTAATCGTCTACCGATACGTTTACTCCTCTGCCAAATACGTTTATGCCGTATTTTACTTGACTAAACTTATATACTTTGCCAAAAGCGTTAGGTACAATCTTATCTAAAACCAACTCATCTTGCGCGTTTTCGTACCCGTATTCGGATTTAATTTGGCCTAAAATGTTATAAAGGCTGTCGTTATCCGTTACTACTGTATCAAATTCTCCCGTAATAAGTTTTACTTCCGCACTGCTTTCTGCAGGCAAACCAGTAGCATTTTTTTCTGTTTTGCCAAAACTAAACAGACTTAAAACCATGCAGGCAAGCAACGTAATGATTATCAATAAATTAAACTTTCTTTTTTTATTTGCATTCAATTGTTGTATCCTCCAATTAAAATAATCTTAATACCACAATAAGACTTTAACCTTGAATAAACATTGAAATCTAAAAGATTAACAAAGTTTAACAACAAACTTGTTGTTAAACTATCAAGGCCGAATAACTAATAGACTTTTTGGTATAAAGCTTTTAAACCTTGCGTAGCGCTAATGGTATTACAAACTAAATAAATAGTTAAATATTAATTTCAAACGGAGAAAATGACGCTTTTTGCACGTTTTACAATCTTTATCAGATTATATAAAAACCTTTTTAAATTTCTTATATAATCTAAAAACGCAAACGCCGCCTTTTTAAAACCTAATAAATATCGCCGTCCTGCAAACTAAATTTTTTTGGGCAAAAAAACCGAACCTTTGGCGAATAGCAATGCCTTTTTTATAAGGATTCTTTAGCAGAGAAAATGCAGTTAGTCATGCCGTGTTTTTAGAATAAATTTAATTAAAAAATACCCCGCAACTTTTTTTTGCAGAGTATTTTAAGAAGGAAGTAAGGTATGGCTTTTTAAGTTAGACCAAGCTGAAATTTGCCTCCTCGGGCGTCATCTCAAGCGTTACGCTTAGTCCGTTACGATCAACTTCTAAATAAATTGTATCTGCTGTCCGTACCTTATAAAGGTAATCAGACAGATGGAAAAGGCGCGTTATTAAAAAGGTTTCGCCGTCATTAATCCGTACAGATATTATTTTATCGCCTTGCAAAAGCTTACCCGAGGCAAGCGTATCCCAAGTGATGCTGTCAACCGAAATAGTTTCTATAATTTCAACTTTGTTTTTTGCCGCGTTATACCAAGTTTGCGTCCAAAGAACCGAAGTAGTGATGCCAAGCACACATTTTTTTGCATCGTTATCTATAACGCAATCTGCAATTCCCGCGGCAACATTTACAGGTATTGCGTAACCTATGTTTTCTACTCCCGATTCTATGGTTTTTGCGTTTACTATCCCTATAAGTTCGCCGCGCGCGTTAAAAAGGCCGCCGCCGGAATTTCCGCTGTTTATCGAAGTATCCGTTCGTATTACGCGTATCGAAATTGTTTTAGAGGCAGAATCTAACGCTTCCATTTCTATCTCTTCCGAATCAACGCTTACTACGCCTGCCGAAACGGAAATACCTTCCGCCAAAGGATTCCCAATCGCTATAATTTTTTCTCCGAGAGCAAGCTGGTCGGAGTCGCCGCGCACTATAGCTTTGATATCGCTTAAAAAATCCGAAACGGAGGCTTTTATTACTGCTATATCTTTTGTTATCGAGCCGCCAATAAATTCAGTTTCGACGCCTTTACCCGAAGCTTCGTAGCCGTATAAATAGACATCGATAGTCTTTGCTATTCCGTTTTGGGTAGTGCTGTCCCTGTCATAAACCACATGATAGTTTGTAATTATGTAAACATAGCCGTTCTGTATCCTGTAAGCTACGCCCGAGCCCGCCGCCGAATATTCGGACGACTGTCCAGGCTTTGTAACCCGTCTTGTAAACGTGCTATAAATACTGACCGCGGATTGGATTCCTATAGCCGTCGCGTATTCGGTATCGTTATAACCCGCTACATTAAGAGATTGTAAAAAATCCGAAAATTCAGCGTCAGGATATTTTAATAAATAGGCGTCATATAATTCGTAAATATCTATTGCCGCATCCTGCCCGTTTTTCCCTTTAAGGCTTTCGAGCCATTCCTGCTCTGTTCCCGTAAATCCGTTGTCACAGGCGATTTCGTAGGCTGATTTTCCTTCAAACAGCGAACATGCCGAAAGCGAAAAACACAAAATAACAGTTATTATTGTTATAATCAATATTGAAATTCTTTTTTTCATAAAATAAAACTCCCATTAATGATTATTAATTATATCATATAAAAACAATATTGAAAGAACCTTGAAAAAAAATAAATAATATTAATACATCTATACAGAGTTCTGAACCCGCGCAAAAGGGCAACTCTGTTGCAAGGCATTAACCTTTGTAAGCCCTTGCCAAGAGGTCTTGATAATCTTGCTTAGCAGCGGGCATGGTCCAAAAAATCTGTAGATTTTTTTTGGGATATGCCATTATTAATCCCATCCAAAAGCAAACTCGTAATCATAACATAATTACTCTTGGCGCGTTTCTCTAGCAGGAGTCTGTTTGTTTTTTGGTGAACCAAAGGCAAATATTTTTGCTTAGAATTAAAAAATTTTATGACGGATTTTAGGCATACTTATTATCCTTTATTCTTTTTGGGAAGGATATTTCACCATTGCAATCTTACCCAAAAGTAAGATTTTTAGGATCCGGAGCAAATATTTTTGCTTTTAAAATCAAAAAACTTAATGACGCGTTTTAGGTATACTTATTATCCTTTATTCTTTTAGACGTTTTTCCTTTTTTAAATTTAGGGGGTTTCTTAAAATTTTTAATAACAAAAAATATACCGGCGCCCTCTATGGCAAGCAATCCCGCAAATGCGATTACCGTCAGAATTTGTTCAAATATCATTTCAAATGGTACCGAACCAAAATTAGGACGGCCTTCTGAAATATTTACGCCGTCCGGCGGCGCCGAACCTTCGGGCGGACGGGAACCGTTTGAAATCCGGACCCTCGAGCCTTTAAAGCTTAGTCCGCGTACAGCCATTTGGTTTTTGGTTGTAAAAAATTCTCTGTGCCCTGTATACAGGGTTGATATTTTTAGCATCGACTTAGAAAAATCCGACAAAAAAACGCCGCTGTCATCCATTCTTTGAATCATCTCGTTAATTTTTCCCGAACTCATTCCGCGCTCTTCCATCATCGCTCTTATCTGTGCCTTAGAACCTGTAAACATACTCGATTTTGTAGAAGTAGTCGCGGCCGATAATCCTACTCCCAAAACCACAAAAATGACTATTACTAACGCTAAAAACGCGTCTAATTTACGCAATTTAACATGTAAATGCTTTTTCATTCCATGATTTAAATTTTTTTCAACATTTTTTATTACAAAATATAAAAGTCCGTACAAAGCAGTAAATACAATCAATAGCGGCGAATAAACAAAATACGCGACGGGCAGAGAAATAAGTAAGATAAGCCTTATTATAAAAACTTTTTTTTCGGTAAAAAATGCGGGACGGAACCGTTTTCGCCTTATACCGTGCAAATCCTGATATTCCATCAAGGCTATCGCGTCTTTTTTTTTTTGCTGTTTAATATTTTTTTGATTTTTTTTCATCTTTCGCCCCTCTACTCTGCCCGCAAAGATTCGACAGGGTCTGCCGCCGCCGCAAACGAGGACGGCCCTAAGGACGCAAGTACGCTTAATACGCCGCTTATAAATATTCCTAATAGATAATAAAGCGGGTTATAACTGAAGAAATTAGTCGAATAAGATGAAGAAAGCGCAAGGTTGGCAATTACGCCTATAAATAATGCTATAAAAGCTCCGATTATTCCGGCGATAAGCCCGATAATTCCCGCCTCAAAAACAAACATCTTTTTTACGTCCGACCGCCGCGACCCTATTGCGCGCAAAATGCCTATTTCTTTTGTCCTTTCTACAACACTTATGTACATTACGATAAATATCATTATTGCGGATACCACCAGCGAAATCGCCGAGATTCCCGCCAGTACAAAAGTGCCTATATCTACGTAAGACAGCATATCCTCTACAGACGTGTCCTGCCTTGTCGCCGTAAAACCAAGCAGTTCTATATCGCTTACAAGAGCCGAAACATATTCAACTCCGCTTGCCATAACATAAACCTTGTTTGTAGGCAGGGTGTTATTTGAATAAAGGTTTTTTAATGCGTTTTCGGTTATATAAGCGGTGTCATAAACAGACGTATCCGAAATTACTCCCGATACGGTAAAAGTTTGAGTTTTATCTATAGTTATGTATAAAGTCTTAGAAAACACCGTGGAATCGTCTACCGAAAGCGTGCCGAAAATTTTGTTAAACATCGAGGCCGATATTAATATCTCGTTGTCTGACAAAGGAATTTCGCCGCGCGAGAGAGTGGGAGAAAAACCTTCGAATGTTGCGCTAAGTGCAGAGATGATGTTCTCTTTACCTTCCTGACTTGTTTTATAATTTGCGGTAAGATAAGCTGACGAACTCTTAATAATCCTGTCCGCGCCTTCAAGCGTTTCTAATAATTTAATATCCGAGGACGAAAAGGTATTAGTCGCCGTCGCGTCTTTAGTAACGTCAATCTGCAATTTATTCATTGACGATGTCAGCTCGTTGCTTATAAATGACTTTAAACCGCTTGATAAAGCTAACAGAATTACAAATGACGCTATCCCTATGCTAAGGGCTATCGAAACAAGAAGGCTTCGCTTTAAGTTTTGTTTAACGTTTCTTAATGATATTTTTGCCACCTCCTTTGTTTTAATAGGCTTTGGCTTTATAATCTTTTCATCATTGGATTTAGCCGTTTTGTAAGCTTTTTGGATTTCGTCGCTTATAAACACGCCGTCGTCCATTTTTAAAACTCGGGTACAAGCGCTTGCGACCCGCTCCGAATGTGTTACGCAAATAACTAATTTGCCGGATACGGCTATTTCTTTTAAGATATTAAGTATATCCTCAGCAGCTTCTTTATCAAGGTTTCCGGTAGGCTCGTCAGCCAAAATAATGGTCGGATTGTTTGCTAACGCCCTTGCTATCGCTACTCTCTGCTTTTGCCCGCCCGATAATTGGGTGGGCAATTTGTCTTTATGTTCGATTATTCCCAAATCACTTAAAAGCTCTTCGGCGCGGGTTTTGGCCTGCTCTTTAGGAACGCTGCTCATAGACATCGCTATAACGACGTTGTCTAAAACCGACATATGATTTATAAGGTTATAACTTTGAAAGATTATACCTACCTGCTTTTTTCGGTATTCGTCCATTTCGTGCTCGTCAAAATCTTTCATAAACGCGCCTTTTAGCACTAAGCTTCCTAGATAATCATAATCAAGACCTGCTGCAATATTTAAAAAAGTAGATTTTCCGCAGCCCGATTCACCCAAAATCGCAACAAATTCACCGCGCTCGAATTCAACTGTAACGCCTTTTAAAACCTCTTGTTTTTTTTCTCTTGTAATGTTATAGCTTTTTGTTAAATTTGCCACTCGAAAATAAGCCATAATATCTCCTCTGTTTTAATTTTGTTAGATACAAAAAACCCGCATGATTTCGATAATCATACGGGATAAACCTTGAAAAAACCTTGAAATAAACTAAGATGCTTACATGCTTTTATCAAAAGATGATCGAAAACGTGATTTTATTTTGCATGGTATCGACATTAAGCTTCCAACCGTTTTGTTCCGAAAGCGTTTTAAGTATCGAAAGCCCCAGCCCCGTGCCGTCTGTTTGGGCACGGGATTCGCTGCCCCTGTAAAATCTTTCAAAAAAAAGGGCAATTTCGTCTTTATTAATCGTATCGCTCTCATTTGATACCGAAAAAATGATTTTGGATGATTGTTTTTTTAGCCGCACTTCTATTATTTTGTTTGGAACAGAGTATTTTATGGCGTTATCACACAAAATCCCTACCGCCTGACAAACCGCTTGGTAGTTTCCTTTATACATTATTCCGTTGTCGGTTTCGCAAATAAGCGTTTTGCCGTTTTCAAAGGCGACGCTCTCAAAAGCCAGGCTTTCGGTCAAAATTGTTTGCGACAAATCAAATTCCGTTTTTGTGATTTTTACGCCTTCGTCAATTTTTGAAAGAGCCAAAAGTTCGGCCGTCATTGCGTTCATTTTATCGGCTTGTTCTTTTATACTTTTTATCCATTTTTCGCTATCTGTTTCGTCATGTTTCTTTTGCAACAATTCAATCCCCGCCGAAATTATGGTTATC
Source organism: Holotrichia oblita (assembly GCA_023690525.1). Taxonomy (NCBI): domain Eukaryota; kingdom Metazoa; phylum Arthropoda; class Insecta; order Coleoptera; family Scarabaeidae; genus Holotrichia; species Holotrichia oblita. The sequence goes on from JALQSN010000058.1 coordinate 69,701, forward strand.
GGCGTTTTCAGTTCATGTCCCGCTTCGGAAATAAACCGTTTTTGTTTTTGAAACGCCGCCGCCGCGGGTTTAATTATCCAAAATGATAAAAACCAAACCAGAATTAACAAAACTGCGACACCGCTTCCGCCTGCTAAAAGCACGGTGGTAAGTAATCGGTTAAACATTGAGTTTTCCATGCTTACATCTAAACAAGCGAGAATTTTTCCGTCCTGAGTGTCTTTTAAAAGAAATTTCAGATCATCTATTTCGCCGCTTGTTTTTGAAAGGTTTTCAATTTTTAAAACATATTCCTCAATTTCATTTTTGCTAAAAACCCGTTCGTTATAATATGCTTCTTTAAGACTAAAATCAGAATTCAACGTTACTGTAAATCCGCGAAGTTCGTTAAACCGGTTATTTGGGGGATTAACGCCGCCTTGCGGAACATGAGTCTCAAAACTTGCAATCATATTTTCTAAAATTAAATTAGTGTCCGCGGCGTTTTTAGAATGGGTTGAAATTAAAATACTTGCACAAAAAGCGACAATAATCATAACAATAATCGCTGCCATGACGATAAAAAACTTTAACCTTGTTCTTTTAATTATCGTCATTTTCCGCCCCCTTTAAAGACAGCCTGTAACCTACGCCGCGCACAGCTTTTATCGCTACGTCCGATTTTAATGCAGCTAGTTTTTTTCGCAAAAAAGAAATATACACTTCGGCATTATTATATTCGGAATCATTATCATAGCCCCATACCTTAACAATTAACCGCTCTTTTTCTATAACCGCTTTAGAATTCAGCATTAGCATTTCCATAATTTTATACTCTGTTGAACCCAACTTGATTTCTCCACATTTACTGCGCATAATAAGAGAAATCTTATCAAGCGTTAAATCGCCATATAAAAATTCATCGCCTGTATATTCCGTATGCCGCCTTGTCAATGCCCTGACACGGGCTATAAATTCTGCCGCTGCAAAAGGCTTGGTAAGATAATCATCTGCGCCCAGGTTAAGCCCGCCCACTTTATCGCCTACTTCGGATTTAGCAGATAGAAAAAGGACGGGCGTAGAAATTTTTTGGCGGCGGATTTCTTTAATTGCTTCGTACCCGTTCATTTTTGGCATCATTATATCAAGTACGATTAAATCATATTGCCCGTCTATAGCAAAATCCACCGCATCGCTTCCGTTATATACAGCGTCACAGTCTATTTTGTTTTGCCGCAATATCTCTTTTAATATTTCGACAAGCGATTTTTCGTCATCGGCTATCAATACTTTCATATTTAATTATACCACAAACCAAAATTTATCTAATAATACCAATAATAAATTATGAACCTTGAACCATTATTGAAAAATAATCTAAATATTTTAAAATAAATTAAATAGCCTTGCGCGTTTAATAAAGTAAAACTAATATAAGATGATCCGTCTCCGCTTGGCACAGTAAAAACCTATATCATTTTTAACGCGCAAAATGCAAAGGCAGCCCTTTAAGTAAAACGCGGCATCTCGTTATCTTTTTTAAATGTCCGTAAGTTTATCGTCTGCGGTATTGTATTAAATTACATTCCGCCTATCATTTATCTCCTGTCGGTATTACCGAATCGCCTTCTACCATTAAAACGGCTGTAGGTTCTTTTACAAACGGACGATGCAATACGCCTTTAGGAACAGTTAATCCTTGATGAAGTTTTAATGGCGTTATCCCCGTTTCAAATTCGATAAACAATTCGCCCTTTAGCACAAAGAAAAATTCATCCTCTTTGTCGTGCTTATGAAAGTGAAATTCACCTTCGTTAAATACGCCAAGTCTTACTAAATTGCCATTAACATTGCAAAGCGTTTGATTGTACCACTTTTCTTTACAATCGTTAATAAGTTTAGGAATATCCATTTTTTGCATAGCCGCAAACGCCGATTCCATATTAATATTGTATTCGTGCTTTTTGTTCATCCTTTTTACCTCTCTTTTTTTCACTATAAAACATTTGTTTTAGTCTTTATATATATGATGATAAGCCATTGATATCGGCTGACAATCTTTTTTAGGAATTTTCTTCTTCGTCTAATTTATTAAATCAAATCATTTTTCGTTAACTGCTGAGCTTTTTTCAATACGCAATCAACAACAATGCGAAATGCCGGTGCTTAAAGACGGATTGATTTCTTAATTTAAAGATAAATCATAAGAGCCGCAATATAAAACAGCGCTTAAGTATTTAGGATGTTTGCTGCTACGGATTGGTTTCTTAATTTAAAGATAAATCATAAGAGCCGCAGTATAAAACAGCGCTTAAGTATTTAGGATGTTTGCTGCTACGGATTGGTTTCTTAATTTAAAGATAAATCATAAGAGCCGCAGTATAAAACAACGCTTAAAAGTATTTAGGATGTTTGCTGCTACGGATTGGTTTCTTAATTTAAAGATAAATCATAAGAGCCGCAATATAAAACAGCGCTTAAGTATTTAGGATGTTTGTTGCTATCGATCCGGTTTACTTTTTGTAATATGTTAATTAATTCATCTAAAAAGCTCCCAAAAACTCTTATCCAAGTACGTACATTCTAACAAAAATCATCATTAAAATCAAGAGAAACCGTATTAAAACTTCAATCCGCAAAGTAAACATATCAATAAAAAAAACTGATTGATAATTACATAAATCAGCTTTTTTTATATTAATCTTATTTTAATAATGTATTATTTACTGTTTCTGACTTAACTTCTTCCCCTTGTTTTTATTGTAAAAAAGACTTCTACTTTGCGAAGTGAAGCATATTAAAACCTAAAACCTGCTTACTGTCCTATTTTTTAATTAAGAAATAATCCGCCTCTAAAATTTCTTTATTTTTTATTTCCAAAACCTTATTTGCAACCGCCTTTACAAAGCCAGAATCATGCGATACAAAAACAACTGTGCCTTCATAATTGATTATGGCATTCTGCACCTGAATTACAGAATCAATGTCCAAATAGTTTGTCGGCTCGTCCAAAATCAGCATATTACAGTCAGACACTATAAGCTTTGAAAGAGAAACCTTAATAAGCTCGCCGCCGCTTAGCATATTTATTTTTTTATAAACATCATCGCCCCTGAATCCCATGTTTGCAAGCACGTTACGGCAAATTGTCTGAGATTGAACCGCCGTATCCATTATATTTTCGAAGAATCGAAATACTCAAAATAAGATTGGAAAAATTTTGACTCAGATAACCTATTTTTGCTTTTGGCACTCTGTAAACAATGTCCGGCCGCTGGTGGATAAGTTTTAACAATGTTGTCTTACCCAAACCGTTTGCGCCTATAACCGCTATATGCGCGCCGTTTTGAATCTCTAAGCGCGCAGAACGAAAAATCTCATTATCGCCATAAGCAAAATTCAAATCGCCGCAAGATAATATTATCTTGTTTTGCGGAGGATTTGTAAGCGAAAAATCGGGCTTTATCAATTTAATCTCTTTAGGCTTTTCGACTTCTTCCAGTTCTTTCAAGCCTTGACAAAATACCGCTGCCTGCACTTAAAACCTTTGCCTGCTTTGCCGTAGTTTCGCGCTTATGCAAGCCGCGCTTCCGAATTTCCCATGCGTGAGGGCGCTTTTTTCATTTTAGACGCTCTTTCGCCTGTTTCTTTAATCGCCCTCTCCAGTCTCTTTTTTCTGTACAAATATTCATCGTATAATGATTCCTGCCTTTGCCTAAGCGTCTGCGCCGATTGTTGATATTCGGACCAGCCGCCGCTGAAAACAGTACATCTACCATCAGCGACTTCTATAATTTTATTGCAATGATTATCTAAAAGCTGCCTGTCGTGGCTTATAAGCAACAACGTTTCAATTCCGCCAAGCATTGAGTTTAAGGTTTGGATTCCGTCAATGTCTAAATTTGATGTCGGCTCGTCTAATGCCAAGAATATCAAAAGGTACGCTAAAAGCCGCGGCAAGCTTTTTCCGCATTATTTCGCCGCCGCTTTTAGGCGTATTTTTTGTTTTAAATATTTCTGCTTGTATATTGTCGGGTTGCTCTGATTCTTCGCTTAATTGGTCAACATAAGCGATATTAGCTCTTATATCAATCTTTCCTTTATCCGGCGCGATTATACCGGCCAAAAGTTTAAGCAACGTGGATTTGCCCGCTCCGTTATCCCCAACAATTCCGATTTTATCTCCGCTATAAATTTTCAGCGTATCAAGCTTAAATATTAACCTGTCGCCATAATATTTTTCTATTCCTTGTGCATTTAATAACATAAAAAAACCTCCCGTAAAAAAAATGGCGGAAGGTTATTAACCAATAAATCAATTAAAATTATTTATAATTCCGCCACAAAAAGCCAGCCTATTTTTAAGCCGCTTTTTAGTGATTAAAATGACGGAATTATATCTTCATTAATCTGTTAAGTCTCTCCTTTTAATTTTGTTCTATTTTATACTAATCAAAAAAATATGTCAATCAAAATGAATATCAACTTCAATTCGCAAAGTAAAAACATATCAATAAAAAGAAGCTGATTGATAAATTACACAAATTAGTTTTTTATATCAATCTTATTACAACAATGTATTTACTGTTTTTGACTTAACTTATTCCTTTTGCTTTTGTTGTAATAAAGGATTTTACTTGCGGATTGAAGTATATTAAATTTATTACCTTAATTAAAACGCACAGCCCCATTCTATTATAATCGCACAACGAAAAATTTGTCATTGCAAAAAAGGAACTTTCCGCCATCGGACTGCAAATAACTCCGCCGGTTCAACCACAATGATTCTAGTCAAAAGCCTTTGATACTTCTTTCATCCACTTTGAAATTTCTATCTTTTGAGGGCAATGTTTTTCGCATTTTTTGCAAGCGATGCAGTCACCTGCTTTTCCATACTTTTGAATTAATTGGCCATAATAAAACGACGGCACCCATGTTTTGAATTGCTCTTTATCGTTATATAAAGAAAAATAGTTTGCTATCGGGATATTTTTAGGGCATTCCGAAACACAATAACGGCAACCGGTACAAGGAATAGCAATGCTCTATTTATAATTTTCATCGCTTGTTTTATCACTTCTTTTTCGGCATCGCTTAAAGGTTTAAAGTCGCTCATATAATCCACGTTGTCTTTAAGCTGCTCAAAATTACTCATGCCCGAAAGCACCATAAATACGTTAGGAAGTGAGGCAGCAAATCTTATCGCCCATGACGCAACGCTCATATCCGGGTAAAAACCTTTAAATAATTTGTCTGCCTCTTCCGGCACTTTAGCTAAAGCCCCGCCCTTAACGGGTTCCATAATTAAAATCGACTTACCGTACTTAACGGCGGTTTCATAGCATCTGCGGGACTGGATTGCCTCGCTTTCCCAATCTATATAATTGATTTGAAGCTGAACAAACTCTACTTCAGGGTGCGCGGTCAAAATCCTGTCTAATAATTCCGCGTTATCGTGGTATGATAATCCGATATGCTTTGCCCTGCCGTCTGATTTTATCTTTTTTAAAAATCCAAAACCGTCTGTATCTTCAATTACAGAGCATTTACTGTCAGTTACCGCGTGAAGAAGATAAATATCAAAATACTCTACGCCGCAGCGGTTTAGCTGCTCGGCAAAAATCTTATCGTAATCAGCTTTGCTTTTTATCGAATAAAGCGGCATTTTATCCGTAAGCATAAACGACTCTCTGGGATACCTGTCTACAACCGCTTCTTTTACGGCGTTTTCGGACTTGCCATTATGATACATAAAGGCAGTATCAAAATAATTGAAACCGTGAGAGATATAATAGTCAGCCATTTGCTTTACTTCTGTTATATTTATGTTTGATTCATCATTGTTTACTGTGGGCAGCCTCATCGCGCCAAATCCTAATTTTTTCATACCGGCTCCTTTTTTGTTTTTAAACTCTGACGCTTTTGGGATAGCGCTATGTATGCAGATTGTAAATCGTCGATGTTTGCTACTGCTTCTTCCATGGGACAAATTCCTGTGCCGGTACGGTTAACGATTACGTCAACCATTTCGCAATAAGCGTACTCAATATTATATTTTTCTAAAATCTCTACCGCGCTTTTGCTTAAAACTTCGGCGTAAACCTCTTTAATTTCCGCCTGCGCAAACAGCATGGCGGCTGCTTTGCCTACGATTTTATCCGCTGCAGAAAAACCTTTTAGGTCTATCCCTGACAATATAAAATCAAGCATGGGCGAAATTCCTTTGACAGCGCTTTTATATATAATTTCACCCCTGCAAAGAACGCAGGTATTATCGCCGGCATTTAATATCTTTTTTGCGCGCTTTAAGTTATTCATAATAATTTCTTAATCCTTTCATACGGTGTATAATAAGCGGTATAAGCGCCCATTGAAGAACAATTCCGGGTAAACCTATAAGCACAACATTCCACGCCTGCGCTGCGGTTATTCCTTTTATGTTAAAACCGTACACTGCAATCAGAATTGCCCCCGACCTCACTAAACGCCCTATAACTTGCGCTGACAATAATTTAAAGATTGCAGGCATTTTTACTTTACTTAAAAAACCGCAAACAACGCCGTAACAAGCAAGTTCTATCGTCATAAACGGCAGCATTGTTGCCACCGGCATACCTGATATTCCAAAGCTTAATATAGGGCTGACAATGCCCGCTACTAAACCGGCTATCGGGCCTGCGACAAGTCCGCTAATAAAAACAGGCAAATGCATCGGCAAAAATGAAGCGCCCAACGAGGAGCCAAGGCCCGAAGCAATGCCTAACAAATGAAAAAACTGAGGCAGGACGATTGCGATAGCAACGGCGGCAACAACCGTAATTGCTTTTGTCATTATAACTGTTTTCTTTTTAGCTGTTGAATTTATCATAAAAACTCCTTTTGATATATGATTTTTATATCCCGCCCACAAAAACGGGAGTCGCGCAAAAGCAAGCTTTTGCATAGTCGAATGCGATAGACGGGCAAATGGTTTTAAACCCTTTAATAATACTACAACTTAGACTAAACTCTAAGTCAAGCGATTTTATGGGGGTAAAATGACTTTCTTATTAAATATTTTTTAATATAATATTTTTGACAGCAAAAAATACTTGACTTAGAGTTTACTTTAATATGTAGAATAAAAATCAATATATCCGCACTTAGAGTTTACTTTAATATGTAGAATAAAAATCAATATCCGCAAAATTAAAAAAGGAGTATTATATGCAATATAGAGAAATAGGCAAAACCTTAAAAAAAGTAAGTATAATCGGTCTTGGCGGCGAACACCTTGACGGCGCACCCTATGAGCAGGTTAAAGAAACTATTGATGCGGCTTTTGAGCAAGGCATAAACATTATCGACGTTTTTATGCCGGGCAAAACAGTAAGAGAAAATATAGCCAAAGCATTAGGATCCAGACGCAAGGACGTAATGATCCAAGGACATATCGGCTCTACCGACGTAGGCGTTCAATACGACATAAGCCGGGACTTACCCACCGTCAAAAAATATTTCGAGGATATGCTGCGTATATTCGGCGGTTACATAGATTTTGGTATGATGTTTTTTATTGATTCAGAAAAAGATTATCATGACGTTTTTGAAACAGGCTTTGCGGATTATGTTTTAAAGTTAAAAAGAGAAGGCTCTATAGGCCATATAGGTTTTAGCTGCCATAACCCCGAAATAGCCATTAAGACAATTAATACAGGTTTGCCGGAAATGATGATGTTTAGCATTAATGCCGCTTTTGACAGCCTGCCTTCTGAAGAATATATCTTAGATCGTATAGAAGATTTACATTCCGGCCTGTTGCACGGCATACAGCCAAAACGCGCAGAGTTGTATAGCCTTTGCGCTCAAAAACAAATCGGGATTACCGTAATGAAAACTCTCGGAGCCGGTAAATTGCTTTCTAAAGACTATACGCCTTTTTGTAAACCCATGACAGTGCATCAATGTATCCAATACGCTTTAAACAGACCCGCTGTTTCAAGCGTATTGCTAGGCTGTCGAAACCGCGCGGAGATTATAGAAGCGGTAAGGTATTTTGACCTTAACGATTCCGAAAAGGATTATTCCGAAATCTTAAGCAGAAGCTGCAACGACTTTAAAGGCAACTGTGTATATTGCGGCCACTGCGAACCTTGTCCTGTGGGTATAAATATCGCTGCGGTTAATAAATATTTAGATATAGCGTGTTTGGATACCGCCAATATTCCGCCATCCATACGCTCACATTATAAAAGCCTGCCTTACGGCGGCAATGAATGTATAGGCTGCGGTCATTGCGAAAAACGTTGCCCTTTCGGCGTTCCTGTCATTGAAAATATGAAAAAAGCTGTAAAGCTATTTGAATAAATGCTTGTTCTGTCATGCTTGGATATACTGGTAAACTCATTTTACAAATACTATATTAAGAATCCACCAGCTTAGCCGGTGGATTCTCTTATGCGGGCAATAGCCCTATTAGATTAGATTGACCCCTCAAGGAACATATTGATTCCGACACTTGCAATACCGTTACCTTTTCTTAAATGGATCCATATATTCCTTGATGCTTATTTAGTCTTGTACACTCTTTGATGCTTATTTGGTCTGTTATCATGACATCGTCCTCGTAGTATTTTGCCTAAATCTGCTTTTAGTGTAATTATGCGGCAACCAAACTTTTGGGTGCAAAGTTCTGTTTTAGAATGGTCGCGGTTGCCGTGGGTTATTAAAATCAAATCGGCGGGCTTATCATAGCCCTCTCCGACAAACGGGTCAATAAAAATTATCCGTCCGTCGTCAGCGGTTATTCTGACGCTTGCATGTCCTTGTATAATAATTTCGGCATATTGTCCTACGTCTTTTTGCTTTAAAATATAAATGATATTTTAGATTTATCTGGCGCGTGCGGTGTTTTTGCTGACGCCCCGTAACCAAGCAAAACACCATAACTACACTCGTAACCGTCAGGAAATTTAAGCTTTTTTTTAAACTCTATCGTCTTTTCGCCCGCAAAACAGAATCCGACCATTCCGCAGTGGCAATTGTCTATACCAAGCGAGGTTGCCGCTAAGCTAATATTCTGCGCGACAATCCCTAAGTCAACATTGGTGTATCTCTTATAAGATTCTGTTTCGGCACTCTTAACCGCAATAAAAATAACGGCCACGGCGTTATAAAATAATTTGCCTCCGCGCCCCATAATGCGCTCGTAAGCGGATTTGTCGGGAATTTCTTTCATCACGCGCATTCCTTCCGATTCAATTTCGGCAATCAATGTCTTGTTTTTTACAAGCGTTATGTGCCAACCTTGGCGGTTCATGGCGCTGGGCGCTTGCAACCCTGCATCCGCTATCGCCCATAAATCCGTATCGCTAATCTGTTTATCCGTAAAATTACGGCATGAATACCGCCTTGCAATTGTTTTTAAAGTTTCATTCATGTCTTTTTCCCTCACTTACAAATTATATCTCAGATAATTTGTTTTCAAAACCTTCTACAAAATAATGTTTGCCTTTTTGAATAACGGTATGACCTTCTATTTCAAGCCGCACTTTTTGTCCGTCTATGCCTTCGGGATATTTTTCATTCAGTTCGCCGCCGGCTTTAAGAGTCCGCCAGTACGGTATTTTATCATTTGACCGCTCAACACTTGCGTTGGCGCAGATATTTATAAAAATACCCGCCGTTAAAGGACAAGTCGTATCGGCGCCGGCTTTTTTGCAAGTGCCTTGCGGATGCGGTCTGTCGTTATAACCCTGCCTTCGGGAATAATCGCCATAATCTCGTTGTATTGCAAGGGCGCGGCAATCAGCATTTTGTCGCCACCCATACGGATTGCCGCTTCTGGTTTATCCGATAAGTCCTCGATTTTAGGTAAATCGCCGGGGCTATTCAGTTTTTCGTTATAAGTTTTCTTTGCAATTTTTTGTTTCCCTCCGATTTTTCATTATTGAATTAGATTGCCTTATTGTTTTGATTTATTCCTGTTATTAAAGCTTTTGGCAAGTCGGGCAATAATACACCGAACCGCCCATATACGCCTCTTTAATTATTTTATCGCCGCATAAACGGCATGGCTTACCCATTGTGTTTTTGGATAATAAGGTTTGATAGCCTCCGTAATTTCCGAATAAATCCTTTTCGGTATCCCGTCCGTCGTTTGATGCCATATCGTCTAATATTGCCTTAAGATTGTATAATAAATCACTTTTCTCGCTGTCGCTAAAAGTGCTTATTTTCCGCTTCGGATGAATTCCGCTGACAAGCAGGATATCCTGCAATACCCCGTTGCCAAGTCCCGGAATGCGCTGCTGCGACGCTAAAAACGCTTTTGCCGATAAATCCTTCTTTATTCTTTTAAAAAGGCTTTCAAAATAATTTTCGTCAAACTCGTTTAAAAGCGGAGAAACGCTGTTAAGGCTGCCTAGATAGTAAGAATTCTCAAAAGAACCGGGATACGCCCAAATACCGCCGTACATAGCTACCGTAAACACAAGCGAATCCCCGCCGCTCAGTTCTAGTAGCAATTGATGCTTTTCCGGTCTTTTTTCGCCCTTTTTTAAATATCTGATATTCGTGCCGTCGTCTATTGTCAGAGTTGCGCCGTCTAAATATAAGTCCAAATACATTCCGTGCCCTTTTGCGCCCGTTATGTTTTTTTGGGTTAACAAGTTTGAATACCCGGCGGGATCGCCGTAATACCAGCAAAACTTATGCAGACTTAAACCCGCAATTACATTTGTAATTTGTTTTCCGCATAAAGTTTTAAGGCTTTGCCTTTCTAATGTTTTTCCCTCGGGTATTTCTATCATATTTAGCCGCCTTTTTTGATTTTATTATAAAATTCCTTGAGTTTTCTCTTAACTTCATCAGGCAAATGAAGCCACCTTATACCCTGATTGCCGCCGCAAACATAGTTTGCTTTCCGCCTTTTGTTACAAACAAGTCCTGTAGACTGTTTGCTTAACGCGTCACGCCGTCAAGCCCGCAAAGCCCGTTATAACATACGGATAAAATCTATGTTTAAAAATTAAGCCGCGCTTTAACGACTGCCGGCTTACTTCAACTGTTAAACGGTTGTAATACCGGCTTCGTTTAGTTACCGCGCTAAAACCGCGCCGATACTAGGTGTTTTTTTTGTAGATTTGTTCATAAAGCTCTTTTTCCATGATAATCAGCACCTTTTCGTTGTCGCCGTAATCTTTGGTAATTTTACGTTCCGTTTCAAGAAAGCCGCATTTTTTCCAAAACGGATAGCCTTCGGTATTAGTTTCAAAGCAGGCAAGTCTTATTATTTTATATCCAGACTCTTTTGCACTTTCCGTTAATATATTCATTAGCCAAGAGCCTAATCCTCTTTTTTTATATCTGACATCAACCATTAATAAGCCAAGATAAACAGTAACCTCGTTTGGATATTTTTCAACAAAATCTAAGCAGGCAAGCAATTTGTCCCCATCAAAAATCCCGACAAAATGTTTTTGAGATTTCGCTGTGTTAGGCGGAGTCTTTTTTAAACTTTCAAGTATGCGTGATTCGGTTGCCGGCTCTGCTGAAAAAAGCGCATTATACAACATATTGCCTTTATAAAGCGAAAACAATTGCTCATAATCGTTATGGGTAATTTTATTCGCTGAAAGATGCCCTAATTTAATATTTATGATTTCTAAAATAATTTTTTGATTTCCTTTAAGTGTTGAATTTGAATACATATATGCTCTATTTTCAAGCATTTTTAATCAATTCATCTTTCATCATATCTATTCACTCCTCTTTGCGTTATACGCCATGCCCATGTATGCGTCTCCGTTACGCAACTCCTCTGTCATTTGCACGATCCGCTTTTCTTTTGTTTCCGCTCCAGCCGCTTTTTCTATCCACAAAATATAATCGTTACGTTGGTAGCACGGACGGGCGTTAAAGCTATCCAACTGCCCTTCTTGAAAAAGCCGCTCTTTAAGGTAAGCGGGAAGCGGTTTTTCGGGACGCTTAACAGCTTTACTTCTGATTTGGTTTTGCTTGCGGCTTTCGCAGTTAAAAAGCGCGATTTGTTTTATCAGCTCTAACGGCAACGGCCTGCTATTTGGCAGTTGAACGCCGCCTTTAGAATATTTTAGATTTTCGCTCTCAAAATTCTGCCGGAACATATCTATAGCGGCATGGCCCGGATATAATCCGATATGCTTTTTAAAAGCGCAAAATTGTACGATATAATTATCATCCAGCATATATGACGGCATTGACCAGCTGATTTTAGTAATTATTTCGGTATTAAGGCTTTTTATGTAGGTATCAAGCGTTTTAAGCCGCACCAAAGTTTCGCCCTCAAACAATGCAATATAATCCTCTACGGTTTTCATAAGGCTTGTCCTCCGTTTGACAGTTTTTCATCCATTAACGCTATCGCTATCCCTAACGCTTTTATTCTGCGTGTTGTCAAGGTATGCTGCGCCGTTCCCTCTTTAAGTTTAAGTAAAGCCTTTTCACATTTACTAAGCGTCGAAGTTAGCGCTTTAATACCCTCTTGTAAATCGTTTACCATATATTTTCCATATTTACCCCAACATTGTGCTGATTTCTTTTACAAAATCCTCAGGGAAAGGCTCTTTATCAGAAACACCGCGGTATATTCCGTATAGTTATACTGCGGATATTTTTCTTTAAGAATTGCAGGCAAAATATTGCCGATTAAAAGGCTGATATGTTTTTTGTACGCGGCATATTGAATAATAATCTTGCCGCATATCTCTATCGTAGGTATTCCGTAATAAATTCTTTCAGAAGCATCAGGAAACTTCTCACGCATAATGGTGCGGATTTTAAACAACCGCTCCTGTTTGTCGGGATTGAATTTGATAATATAAAGCTCTGCGTCAGTCATTTAGCCTTTCCTCTCTTTGATAATCACGTTTACTGTATCACCCGCCTGCTTGCCGATTTTTTCGCGGATATCCTTTCTTAATCCTATAATATAGCAAACCGAACCGTCCGCGTTTTTTACACCCATATTAACCACACTGCCGTCATATGGCTGTCCGTCAAAGGTTGCGTAAACCTTTAACCGCCCTTTGCCGTATTCCGCTTTAATATCAAACGGAACCTCTATGTACGCGCCGTCTATATCAGGCACTTTTTTTATTACAGCAATAAACTCTTTTATCATCTTAACAATACCACTTTATTTTAGCTTTGTTGGGCTCGTTATGGACTGCAACCGCTTTTAATGCCGCTTCCATTTTAGCGCATTCCGCCTCGGCAATTTGGTCGTAAACCTCAGGCTTTTCATTTATCCCGACGCGGTCGTAAGCAATCGCCGCCACTCCGTAAAAAGCCAAACCCAAAGAATGTGTAGGCGTATGAAAACATGCCGAGGCTTGTCCGCAGGCTCTTGCCGCAGCCTGCGCTGCGGGACTATCTTCTAATTCCCTTGCGGCGGCATGGCATTCGTTTAAGATTATATTCTTTACCTCCGGCAGCTTTCTTTTTCCGTTAAACCAATCGCGCGCGGCGGCAATCGCCGTCTGCGGCCTGTTATCGTTTGGGCAATATTTTTCGAAAACGGGTAAAATATGCTCTTCGCAATAATCCATACACCATTTAGCTATGGTTTCCTTGCTTTGCGTTTCAATCAGCCGCATGAGCGAAATAATATACGGCGACTGAGCAGTCCCTAACATTTTACGTAATTTTGTCATAGTATCACCTGTTGTCCAGACTTTTCCAAAGGTAAAGGCTTGCTATCTTGGGTACGGTTTCCACTGTTCTGATACCGCCAGCCGTTCTGCTTTTGCCAACTCTTTACTGCTTCCGTAAAGGTTGTTTATTGCCCGCGCCAATCCGCCGTCACCTTTTGAAAATACGTCTAGCCGTCCCAATGAAAATATAAGAAACATCTCCGCAGTCCATTCGCCTATGCCTTTAACGGCCGTCAGTTGCGCCACAATCGCGCTGTCACTCATGCTGTCGAATTTATCCAGCATCAAAGATCCGTCTATTACGGCCTGCGCTATGTTCTTTATATACGCCGCTTTATTCCTCGAAAGTCCCACGCCGCGCAAAGCCTCGTCATCAAGCGCAAGCACTTTTTGTCCGGTAATTTTGCCGTCAATCAACGCCTCAAACCGTCCCCATATTACATCCGCCACCCTGCCCGACAACTGCTGCCCTACAATGTTTGAAAGCAACGCATTTAAGTAATCAAAGCGCAACTCATAATCAATTAATCCGTACTGCGCTATCACCGCGCCTATTACCGGATCGGTTTTTGTCAGGTATTCTCTTATCTCTGCCGTCGCGGTTATCCGGCTTTTAAGTTCTTTTTGCATATGACTCCCGTTTATTAAAATCAATACCTTCTACATATTTTTATCTTTTATTAATTGAGGAAAAGATTTTAAATATATCTTAGATTTTCACCAACGCTTAATAATACTGTTCGGCTTTTGTATTGATTCAGGAAAAGATTTTAAATGTATCTTAGATTTTCACCAACGCTTAATAATACTGTTCGGCTTTTGTATTAATTCAGGAAAAGATTTTAAATGTATCTTAGATTTTCACCAACGCTTAATAATACTGTTCGGCTTTTGTATTGATTCAGGAAAAGATTTTAAATGTATCTTAGATTTTCACCAACGCTTAATAATACTGTTCGGCTTTTGTATTGATTCAGGAAAGGTTTTAAATGTATCTTAGATTTTTACCAACGATTCATAATACTGTTCGGCTTTTGTATTGATTCAGGAAAAGATTTTAAATGTATCTTAGCTTTTCACCAACGCTATTTCGTGCTTAATACTAATGGCCATCCTCAATTTCTTGTTTTACTGTTTTTTCCGACATTTCGTATTCCTACAAAATTCTGTTTCGGTTTTTTTATTCACGTATAAAATTAATAGCGGCAAGGTCATCGCTTTATTTGATACCGTGCCGCTTGATAGGCACATAAATGTCTGAAATATGCTGATTATATTTTTACATTATACCTGTAAACTTCATCAGATATTCGCCGTTTGTGGTTTTCGCTATACCGGTATGAATTTTATAATCAAATTTAAGCTTGCCGCCTTCGTAACTCTCCGAAAAATTATAATTGTTTATTTTTATGCTTTCAAAATCTTCACACAGATTAAGGTCATGTGTAGTGAGAAGTCCGTAAGCATTATATTCTTTCAACTTTTTGACTACTGCCTTTGCTCCGGCTGTACGGTCCGTCGAATTTGTACCTTTGAATATTTCGTCAATCAAAAACAAGACATCGGAGCTTTTGCGTGCAATTTCCAATATCTGTTTTATCTTTTTAAGCTCGGAATAAAAGGTGGATATGCCGTCTGTTAAATCGTCAGAAATCCTCATCGAGGTGACGAGTTCCGTATTGGAAAAAGACATCTCCTTCGCGCAAACGGCACTGCCGTTTTTTGCAAGCAAAAGATTTATTCCTAAAGTGCGCAAAAACGTGGTTTTGCCCGACATATTAGAACCCGAAACGATATTTATATTTTTATTAAGCTCAAAATCGTTGCTTACCCTATCGGCATTATTCAATAGCGGGTGCCCTATATTTTTAACGGAAAAAGTGTGTTTCTTTTGAGATAGACTCGCCTTACAGCTTGTCGTAAGCACGCCACGCGGAACCGAAAAGCTTAAAAGGCTTTCAAATTCCCCAAGGCTTTTAAACCATACTTCAATAAATTTACCGTATTTTTTTGTCCACGCCGAAAGTCTGAGCGCACAAATGATATCCCATAAGAAAAATATGTTTAACAAAAAATACATTATACCGCCGCTTCTTAGCTGAATCATTTGCATTATTCCGTCAAGCTTTTTTGTGGCTTTGGCCGCAGACATTTCAGAAGAAGTTAAATCGGATTTTATTTTTTGAAGGATTTTGCTGTTAAAAGCCTGCGCTTCAAGAATTTTATACAATTGTGAATAATCTGATAAGCTGTAATGAATTTTATCGGTGCCGCCCAAATACCCAAACGTTTTAAACGAAAAACCAAGCCATACAGAGACTTGCAAAATTATCAGCGCATAGCTGGCGATATAAAGACTTTGAATCCCTAAACTGAAGAAAATGGCGCATAATGCAATAACAATAAAAGGCAACGGGTAAAGTGCATATTTCAAGCTTTTTGTTTTTAAAAATTCCTGCTTCTCATTTACGCAGCCGATAACTTTCGGAAGTTCTTTACTGTATTTGATTTGTTTGCCGTAATATTGAAAATCAAATGACAGCTTATCCGATTCGGACAATTCATTAATCTTAATCCTGTCTGTTTACAATGTCTTCATTACTGAATTTAGGATGGGCAAGGTCGTTCTTTAAGCAAGTTCTGCCGAAAGGCGTTTTAGCAACGTTTATAAATTGAAACAAAGATTTGTCCCCAAAAATATCCAAATCGTAACTATAATTATGATTATAATCCTCAAATTCCCCGCCGTTATCGCTAAAAACTTTCCATTCTCCTGAAATACGCATTAAATACTCTTCATTAATACCTATAATTCCCTTGCGGTATTTAATACGGCTGGATATATCGCTATGCAAAACCGTAAGAAAGATAAAGCCCGCTAATATCAGAATAAATAAGAAAAGATATAATACCGAAAACCAAAAAATGATTAATAAAACGATAAATGCCACAGCGAAAAACGCAAGAAAAAGCCTTAAATTTCCAAATATCACGCTTTTTTTGTTCAATTCCTTTAAATCGCTTTTTTGTTCTTCTATATTTTTTTTGTATTTTGATTCCATAAACCGTCCTTTTTGTTATGATTATAAAAGGGATATCCCGCAAGTTTGCCTCCAAAAAATAAACTTAAAAACAAAGAGTAACAATCCGGCTTAAACCATCAATTCGTAAACTTATCTGTTATTTTGTCGCCCGGAATTTTAAAAGATATAAAACTAATAAGTTTAAACCGCTGTCTAAAGCATTATTCTTCCAGCAAAAATCCAATAATGTTTTTAAGACGGATTCCCTCATAACCGCTTTATATAACCTTTGTCCATAGACAGCACAGTCTTTTCGTAATTATCGGATGTGGCCTTAAGCGAGGCGATTTTCCGCGCTTTAACGCTTTCGTCCATCAGGCTTAAAGTCACCTGATAATATTTTTTTGTGTCTTTCCTTATTGCAAATAAATCAGCCTAGGTGTTATAACATTTGCCGAGATATACCTTGTAGCCGCGCCTTAATAATTCAAAATACACAACGGTTTTTAAAATCCGGCCTATATCGCTGCCGGCATATCCAAGTATGGCATTACAAATCCCTGTGTCGAAACATAATATTTAATAAAGTGTTTTTAATTGCTCCTTGACTTTATATCTTAGCGGTCTATCATGCAGGCTTTTTCCAATAAGCAAGACAAACTCGTCGTTGACTTTATAGATTCGCCTTTACCTTGTGCGGTTAAAAAGCCGCTTATTTTATTGCCGGATATTATGCTGCACGTGTTAATAATGAGATAGCATACTAATTTTTCTAAACGAATAACGTCCTTAGTGCGGGTACGTTCGATTATATCTTTTACGATTACCAAATTGTAAACGCCTAATAAAAAAGTATATATTGTGCCGTCGTTTTGAGGCAGGCCTGCTTATAGCCGGCAGACTGCCGTATTTTAGATATTGGTTGAATTTTTTCCTCTAAGCTGAGATTTGGCAAATGCTCAAACTGCAAAAAATCTTTAAATGAGAGCGGCAGCATTTTGATTTTTACAAACCTGCCCGATAGTGCGTTGAAATATCCGAAGAAAGCAGGTGCGCGTTAAAGCCTGTTATGCAGATGTCCACGCTTATATCGGCTTCTACATTTAAGCTGTTTTCAGCTTTTTCCCAATGTTCAATCTGCTGAACCTCGTCAAGCAATAAATAATATTTTTTTCTGTCGGTTATTTTTTTTCCTTATCAGTTTATAAAAGCTTTTATAATCCCGAACATCATCATAAGTCATGAGCTCAAAATTGATATTTATTATATGGTCTTCAGAGGTTCCGTTTTGCAATAAGCTTTCTTTAAATAATTGAAGCAAAGTCGATTTGCCCGATCGTCTTAACCCTGTAATATCTTAACTAGTTTTATTGTCTTTATAGGACAAAAGATTATCCTTATACTGCTTGCGGATTATCATAATTACACCTCTGGTCCAGTATAAGAGAAAAACTTTAATAAATCAATACTTTTTACCCTTACAAGGCGAAAACTTTAAAAAAAACATAATAAGACACTATAATGTTTGCATTTAAAATAGGCGCTAAACTCCTGATATTATTTATTATCCTTGTATTGTCCCTTTTGTTGTGCTTACGCTTTCAAGTCTGTCTGTGATATCGCTAATGCTTTAGGGTCATAGGCCGCTTAACGGAAGTCATATATTTCGATTTGAAATAAAGAGCAACAAAACTTGTCTCCCAAATCGAGGAATAAGAATCCACCAGCTGAGCTGGTGGTTTTTCTTAGACGGGCATAGCCCTATTTGATTTGCAGCCCCTCAAGGGACATGTTGATTCCGACACTTGCAATACCGTTACTTTTTCTTAAATGGATCCATATATTCTTTTGCTTATTTAGTCTTGTATACTCTTTGATGCTTATTTGGTCTGTTATCATGACATCGTCCTCGTAGTATTTGCCTAAATCTGCTTTTAGTTTTCCATATATCTCTTTTCTTCTGATTTTTGGTGCAAATACTATGTGGTACTTGCAGTTCCACTTTGTATGTGCTAGACTGTTATTGTCCATTTGGATTGCCCTCCTTTGCTTTAGTTGCCGGTATCGGAACATAGCTTATTTTAGCAAAGGAGGGCTTTTTTGTCACTCTGGAACGCTAACGCTCTCTCTGGTACCACTAGCACAGCTAGTGGTTTAATATACAAAAACCTTGTCTCCCAAAAATATTTTGGGAGACAAACGGGAGACAAAATCCGGTTTTAAGTAAAAAAGGCGTAGTTATGCGCCTTTTTAATTTTAATCAAATCAATATATTGCGTTAATTTAATCAAATCATACTATATATTGTGCTTCAATTCCTCTTCTACAGCAACTGCAATAGCTACTGTTGCCCCAACCATCGGGTTGTTGCCCTTATCGTGCTTAAAAAATCTATTATCTCTTTTTTGCCCTTTTTGTACCTATTTTGCCCTTATTTTTCGCTATTTTGGGCTTTTTCATGATTATTTAGTCCAATTTGTATTCACTTGTTTCTAGGCGTTTTATATCGCTACGAATTTCTGGGTGTCAAACGGGTGTCAAATTCAATAGATAAAGCTTTGAGAAGATTGATGGTTTAGTCCGATTTGTTATTTTTTGTTTTTTAGCTTATCATCACGAAAACTTTAATGCGTCAACACTTTTACCCTTATAGAGCGAAAAGTACAAAAAGGCATAATAACACACTATAATGTTTGTGCTTTAAAACAGAAGCCGAATTCCTGAATTTATTATCATTGATCCGTCCCATTTTTAGGAACAAAAAGCCGGGTCATGTCTACACCTTCTATTTCAAGCAGTTCTATTTTTATTTTTAATCCTCCGGCGTAACCGGTTAAACTGCCGTTTGCACCCACCACCCTGTGACATGGAATAATAATAGAAATCGGATTGTGTCCGACAGCTCCGCCTACCGCTTGGCAAGACATTCTGTTCTTGCTTGTTTTAATCGCCATTTTCTTTGCAATATCGCTATAGGTTATCACTTCACCGTATGGTATTTCACATAAAATCCGCCAGACCGTTTGCCTGAATTCTCCGCCGATTGGGGCAAGTGTCAACTCGCTTAAACCGGGTTTTTTTCCTTCAAAATATCTTGTCAGCCATTCTTTGGTTTGGTTAAAAATCGGCAAATCGCCTTTCTCTGTTATGTCCTTAAAAATTATATTTCCGTGGTATTTCTGCCCTTCGTTCCATAAACCCGTAAGACTCGCCATCACTCGCCAGCGTTATTCTTCCAACGGGAGATTCATATGTTGTTTTATAATTCAAATTTTCCTCCTTCAATAATACTCCGCTGCTATTTTATAGAAAAAACATCAAATTTCCCTTTGAAACCGCTTCTTTTAATTGCTTCAATATAGTTCCTTTTGTTTTTTCGTAATTATAATCGTTTAGGAACCATGTCAAACTACTTGAATCTATGGTTTTACAGATTTTTTTTAGGTATATTAAATCAACCTCTGAAAAAGAAAATCCTATCGAGAAAATACTATCAATTGCAGATTCTTTCAATGTTTTGTAGAAGCATTTATTATTTGAAATAGCTTCTTTTGTATTTTTTCTAAGTTGAGCAAACAAATTGCTTAAATCTGCTCCAAAATATTTACTTTCGCCATAAGGAGAAGCCAAAAATCTGTACTCTTCATCAATATCCTCTACACCATGTCCAAAATAGAGTTTTTCATTTTGTTTACCATGAATATGGCAAACATTTTTCGCTTTGTACAACTTTTCTAGTGTTGGTGTGTAATTGAACGTAAGGAACAAGTCATTTTCCCAATCCGCCAATTCGTTCAATTTCAAATTAGGATTACGATCAACAACATTAATCGTTGGAATCCAAATATTAAAATACCGAACAATATCTGCAATTATTTGAGATAGCAATGCAGACATTTCATGATTATCTAAAAATGTGTTTTCAGAGTACGGTTCATCACCATCGTCAAAAAACATATTTAGATTTAATCTTGATAATGCGCCTTCTAAATCACCCCAATCCTTCCCATTCGCCTCAGATCCCGCCAGAAAGATGATTTCTTTTATAAAACTCACTTTTTCGTTGTCGCTTAATTCAAACTTTCTTTCAGCAAATATCCTTTGAAGTGCAGATCCCCAATCGTGATTTCCGTGCGGATATCGGGATTCTAAGAATTTCTTAAAATGATCATAGCTAGTTTCGAGCCCGTGCGAGATGTCAAAACCGTTTCCTATTATAAATAATTTCATCTTTTATACCTTGTTTTTATTTCAAATATTTGGTCAGCTTCTTACTGCTATTGATTTCATTTGCGTTACTTTTTAAATTTATCATTTTTTCTATAAAAAAATCAATTCAAACTGTCCTTTATAAAAAATAATGATTAAAGCAATTCGTCATGTTCGTATTGTAAATTATTATAAATTATCGGATGATCTTGCCATATTTAATAGCATATGTTAAATCATTTCTTCATTCAATTTACTTAAAAGTTTAGAATAATTATTTAATTTTTTAGCCGGATAATTTTGATAAAACTCAATACTTCTTCTTATTTTAGCCTTATTTTTAAAACCAAAAAAATTCCCGACTCTATCCAGCATTAAGGTATTAACATATTGGATTGTTTCACTGTCAAGATTATGTATTTGGTAAATATATTTATCGTCATCATGATAATACTCTGTTATTGGTTTACGAATTCCTTGATTTATGTCTAAATTGATCTGCTCTTGATTTTTATAATTTACTAGATTGGGCATTAAATATTTCATGTTTATGCGAGAAAAAGTATGGTATTTATCAAAATTTTCACTTATAATTTTATTTGATAATTGTTTATGTAATTGCAGTTTTTTGTATAATGGATTTATTAAGATGATCATGACATTAACTGAAACTGGAAAAAACCAAACATGCTCATGAAAATTAGATATCATTATTATCAGCTCATAAATCTCTGCTAAATCTTTCTCATATTCTTTTTTTCCTGAATATTTTTCCACAAGATTAAAAAGATATTGAAGGTTATTAAATATCATCATATCGGTTCCATTTTACTTAAACTCTCTTGCCCTCTTTGTAGAGCGGTAAAAGTATATCGCTTTCATTTATTAAATAATTATCAGTTATTATAAAATCATTTTGGGAATCACTTTTCCAAAACCCAATATATGCATGTTGCACTAACAAATAATGTTTTGCTAATTCAGATGAACAATTCTCATCGTTTATGATCTTATCAAAAGAATTATTAACAATAACCTTTAAATCTGCGATCATTTTTTCTTTTTCATCTATGTTTGAATGGTTTTTAAACTTTTTACCTGGATAAAAAGTTTTCATAAAATCAATATCTTTTACATCAGCACCTTGAGGGATTTTTAAGTCAATTTCCCATCCCGATTTCTCGGTTTTGACAAATGGAATTCTGGTGAGTTCGGCCAATATGAACCTTTTAATTTCAAACAGTTCCGCTCTCGTTAACTCTACTTTTTCATTACAATTAAGTACTTTATCTAAAAAAACTTTATTAAATTTCTGTTCAAGCTTTAAATTTAATTCCTTTTCAAGTTTTGTTTTATCGGCTTCACTGTCATCCCAATAAAGATAATCTTCACCAAAAACATCTCCTATATTTTGATAATTTATATTATCATTTTGTATGTCATAAGTAAAAATGCTGTAAATTGGGCTTTTACCATCAAAGCCAGTTTGATTTGCAAAATATTTTAAAATTAATTTTGGCGTAAAATGATTAAACTTATATTCTTCTGCCATGTTTTTTCTCCTAGATATTAGGAATAATGCCCTTAAATTTTATCTATTTTGACAAAGTTGTGTTAATAAATTTACAGTAATTTATATCCTATTGAGTTTGGCTGTTAATTTTATTTTAAGCATATGTGACTTTTATTTATGTAATTCGGAAGCATTTATCTGTTTTATCCAATTAATTTTCCAAATTGCATTTGCAACTTATCAATTGCATTTAGACATTTTTTTCTTAGTGCACTGTTCTGCTTTTTTATTTCCCAGTATAGAGTTACGAGCCATTGAATTACCTTTAACGCATCATAACTGCTTTGTCTTTCAGTCTTTAACAAGCGTCTTGAAACAGCAAAAATGGCCTTTTCGTATTCGTGCAATTGAGGCATTTCTTTGATAATATCATCAAGCGAGTGAACCCGCATATTTCTTTCGAATTTATCCGAGCAATTATTAATTAACGGAATCAACAGCCTGCGGCTGTGGTAATATTTTATATTCTTTTTTGCAAATAGCAATAAGTCGCTCGCCCCTTGCGGACTATATTTAATAATCCAACGAATAACTTTGGCAGTTCGATTAAGCGCACCTTCATCGTCATTATGCTCAATAATATTAACACAAGTTATAGCGAATTTGTCTCTGTTTTCATTTGAATTCCTTTTTCCTCTTATTGCTTTTTTTATATCCTTCTCGAACATTTTGTAAAGACAAAAATACGCAATTTTACTTTCTTGAATCCAAGATTGTATTTTAGTAGAAAATTCAGTCCACTTTTCTTTGAACAGCCTTGTGTATTCGTCTCGTCTCATATGAATTGATTTGTTAATTATTTCACATGCCTGCGGCAATTCAAGCGCCTTTGGATACCTGTTTAAAAGTGCAATGAATAAATCAAGCCCTCTTTTGATATCAACGTTGCATAATGGATAAATCAATTCAACTCCCGATATCGCCATCTGCAAATTATCGCCATCAAAGCATCTTTTATAAACTGCATCAAACCATTCCGGCTCTTCATTGCAATTCCATAGAATTCCACTAAGTGCCGCTACAGCACCGCTTTGCGTATTTGAAAAATAATTTTGCCAGCAATATTCAAATTCATCCCGATTGCTATTAACATAAATTTGTTGCTCTTTCATATTTTGTTGCCCCGTCAGCTTTAATAATTCTTTTAACAGCCAATCATCCATGTAATCATAATTTCTTGCATATTCTATCAATGCCGAAACTGACTCAACATTATCCGATTTGTAATATTTTTTATGAGCATCTAAAATAATCTTCGCATCGCAGTCCACTTTGCACTCTTTATTGCTATACCGTGAAGAAACCGCACTCAGCATTCTATATAGAAAATCATTTCTTATCCCTTCTACGTTCAATAAAATACCTACAAATAATTTTCTATCCTCGTATGCCGCGTCGTATATTAAACGATGAAATTGCCCTAAATCACAGCTCAACGCATTCCCATCTTTGTCAAATTTCTCACGGGGGTGTCTATCTTCACCTTTGCCCGTTTTATCTGACGTAATAATCTTTATCCACGTATTACGAGAAAAGGGTTTTTTACTCCTATTTATTCCTGAAACAACAGAATAAATATGTCCTATACCATCTTTCTGTGCAGGATTATATAATTCAGATTTTTCAAATCGTCTTTTCAAAAATCTTAACAGCTCTTTTGTTGATGCGCTAAGCCGATTCTCTTGTAATCCTTACAATAAAACCTTTTGCTCCTCACCCCAAAAATTAGTCCAAACATGATAAGTCTTTCGATGCAAAAGTATCATTTTTACATGCTCAATGAAGCTCGGACGTTTATAACTTACGATTTGCTTTTCAAATTTGGCAAACTCTGAATCGGTTAAATAATGCGACAATTTTGCGACAATGTTTTGCAACTCAAAAATGATATTTCTATTGAAAAAAAATTCTGTTTCCCTATGAATTCTTCCTGAATTATCCTTTTCAAAAATGAGTAGCCTACACTTTGCTCCATTGATAATATAGCAGATAACGCCGTCTTTCTGAAAAATTCCGTATCATCCTCATCGTTAATATATCCCCATATCGTCTGTTCGTCTTGATAAATAATCGTTTTAATAAATAAAGATATTGCTAAATCAGTATTATCATTGGTGTGCATGCCGCTAGAGTCATAATATCTTAATTTATATTTACTATCTTCCAATGCAAGAAGATAATTTTTAGTCAGCTCATTAATCTGCTTTCCATATTTATTAAACAGTAAATTTAATTCGCCTTCATTCTTATTACCAGAAACATCAATCTTACATTTTAGCTCCCTCTTATCAACAAAAAGAACTTCAATATATTTATAAGCCCTATCAATGTTCTTTTTGAGAATTTCATCCCAAATTACATAATGATTTGGAACAATATCTTTTTTTATAAGAGACATTTTTATCTCAAAAAAATCATCACTTGATTTTATGTCATCAATACTACATAATAAACGGTCAATTTCATTATCATTACTTTGTCCCTCAATATACTTTTTCAAATATTCTGCCACAAGCGTAGAATATTGTGCCGACAACAAAATTGCAACCGCTATTTCTTTATGGTTTTCTGAGTGTAAATACTTATCAAATTTTCCGTTATTTATCAAATTCTCA
Organism: Holotrichia oblita; assembly: GCA_023690525.1. NCBI lineage: Eukaryota > Metazoa > Arthropoda > Insecta > Coleoptera > Scarabaeidae > Holotrichia > Holotrichia oblita. Next base: position 94,773 of record JALQSN010000058.1, read on the forward strand.
ATGACAGTCGATTTGCCTGCCGATAATTCGTACAAGTGCTTTTCACCATACTGTTTTGAAGCTATTATCTTATAGAATAAGTTCAAATAATTCTTTGTGCCATCAGCTTGAATTCTAAAAAAATCCAATGCTTGCCTTTTAACCTCTATGCTCATTTGAAAGCGCCTAATTTGTTTCCTTAGTTTACCCTTTTATCGTTTGTTTTGTCAAATCAACCTAGCCAATCGCCTTAGGGTTCAAAATATATTCGTTTGGCTGGACGCATGAATACTTATTACAAATAGAGAAATCGAAAATAAAGCAGTCATAATTCCGAAAATCAAATATAAAAATGCACCTGCACCGTAACCGACCCCGGTCCCGTTATAGAATATAATTTTATTGAAGTCGTTTAACTTGATAAAGAAAACTATTGCACAAACCATTAATAAAATACTAAACCCTAAAACAACAGCCGACGAAATAAGTTTTGTATATTTAGGTATTTTATTTATTCCGCGCAATAGTGCGGCAACAATTATAAGTACGCTCAATATTATTGTTATAATAACAAAAAAATCGCAATTAACTTTAACACCGTTAAGCTCATTTAGACTGTCGTTAATAAAATCAATTCCTCTGCGAGGAATTTTGTCTGTTGGCAGCCATGGTTTAATTAATTGAAAAGGCGCGAATAGTATTAAAAAAGTCAAAAGCGCAAAAAGAATTGTTCCGCTTAATGATATATTATATAAAAGTTTTTGTTTATTTCTTTTCATGTGTTATCCTCAATAAAACCGCCTCAAAATTAAATAAACGTTCTATAATGCACAAACATTATAAATCTGTTAGGGTATTTAAAACTTATTTCTACTGTATTTCCGTTAAAATCACTCTTTGAAACGGTTAAAAACAAATGCCAATATGCCATATCGCAAGTTCCGATATTCGGCGATATACGTTTAATTTTTATAGTGATTTTATCATCAAATACATTAACGCTTAAGATTTTATGCCTTGTTGATCCACTCGTTTCCTCGATTCCGGCTAAAATAAGATTGCTATTTTCAAAGAACTTCGTGTCATATTTTTCAAACAAGCTGATAGTTTCCTCAAGATATTCCTGTAAATAATCATCAATTCCCGTTTCAAATTCATCACGCAATTTCTCTTTTGAAATCAGTAAGCGGATTTATGAAAGCATAGAGGAACAGTTTGAATACGGTTACAAGGCAGAGTATGACGGATTTTTACAACTTGACGACGCGCTAAAAAGGCTAACGGTGCGTCATACGCGACATATGGTTGGACTGTTAAAAAAGTCGCGAGAATTGACAATTCAATTTTTAACCTCGACGTTTATTGTTTTGAGGATTATTTACCTAAAAACTTTTCAAAAGCAAAGGTGAATGAAGATGGTTTTTTGATTGACGGCAGCTTGTGGAATAGTTCGGACAATACCGAAACCGATGGCAAAAACCCAATATTTATAAGCGACCTTATTATCGAATTTGCGCTCGCTTTGGGTGTTGAACTGAATGTCGGAGATGTTTTGGATTTATGCGAACCAATTTGGGTCTATGATGGCGAAATTATTATCGGTGAGCGGTAAAGGTAGTAGACGGTATTTCAAGGCAGTTTTATATTAAAGGCATTTATATAAAGACAAGATAATATACCCGAAGCGGTCATTTCTTTAAATGCCGAGCAGCAGTACAGCGGGGTTTTGAGGAAAGACAGGAAATGACAGTTACACGATTGATAATAAACAGCGTAAACGACTACAAAAATTCTCAAGTTATGCAGGTAAAATCGGACTTAAGTATACTGCTGGAATTGAGGATGACATTGGTTTAGCGAATTTATTTTCGGTTATATTTTCTATGCTGTCAATAGTGATTTTGCTGATTTGCGGTATCATAGCGTTTGTTTATTGTACTATGTTTATAAACAAAAGGCTCAATTTTATAGGCTTACTTAAAGCATTAGGACAGACAAGCTTCGATATTTCAAAACAGATTTTTGTTTTATTTCTCATTGTTTTCGGTATAGCGTTTTTGATTGCGAATATATTTTCAATATTCCTAACATCGCATTTTGCCAATCTTGCTTTATCACTATTCGATTATAAATTAAATACGGGCTTCAATTTTTTATCGCAAGGCATTTTTGCTGTCGCTTGCGACAGCCACGGCATTATTTAGCACATTCTTATTAAACAGGCGTATAAATAAAATCAGCATAGCGCAAGTATTGGCACAAAAGGAATAAGGAGGTTGTTATGAGCTTCCGGCAATAAAATTAAATTAGCTTTTTACAACCTCATGCGACGTAAAAAAACAACAGCGCAATGTATTACAATGACGACAATGATAATGTTGCTTATTTTTGTTTGTGCGTTCTTTATAACAACTCTTTCGTTGCAGCTTACCGACAGCCTTGACAACTATGCGTCAACAAATTATATAGAATTAAGTTCTCATTCCTCGGACACAGTATTTTCCGACACAGAAATTACATCACTGAAAAAGCGTTTTCCTACAATAAATCAGTCGGTGCGGCATTATCGTCTTGGTATGGTTGTTTCTGCACCGACAAATTATCCGCTCACTTTGGACGGAGAGGGTTTTAAAGGAAAGCGCAAGCACAGACTATTGGGCAGATATTATTTATAAGGACAGAACTCGCCCCTTTTCGCCCAAAATGTCTACAAGGAATTTCAGCAAAAATTTAGCGGACAACAAATAATAAAATATGGACGAGAAATCCAAAACGACGGTGAAATTTTAATTCCAGAACAGTTTTTGACTGCGTTTAATGTTACGGCAGAACAAGTGCTTAATGCTGACAAAGCAAACTACGCTAATATATTAGATGACGTAAAAATAGTGGGAATCATCAACGAAAATTTTGCCAAAATCGGTGATTTGGACGAAAGGTTGCAATTTGTTTATATCTTTGCCGATAAATCTGCTTTGAATCCCAGCTTTGATTTTAGCAATGTCACGAGGTTATATTTAACGAATGCGTCCGAAGTTTCTGAGATCATAGATTATGTTTTAAAAAACTATACTGATTTTTTCGGGTACAACTACGGCAACTTGGCAATACGCTCAAGACTTGAGTTAATAAGCAAACTTTTAACCTTTACGCAGGATATTATTGCTGTGCTTTTCGGTGTAATCGGTATAGCCTTGATAGTATTTTTGTATTCGGTACTAAGCTACAACGCAAAGCAAAAGGGTTCGTACTTCGGCATGACGGGCAATGGGAATGAAAAACACCTTATCTATATCTTTAATCGAAATGGCGATAACGACACTTATTTCAGCAATGCTTTGTTTAATTTTATCGGCAATAACTGTGTTTAGCTTAAGCGGTGTCGTAATAGCTTTTTCGTGGTTTTCAAAATATACAATCACCGTAAACGGCGGGATATTTGCTTTAATTTTCGCCTTAACAGCTGCGACAGTTGCGATATTGAATATTCTACTTGCCTTCCTAAGTTCGAAACAGCACGATAAAAGAACAATAACAACGGCTTTAAGAAATTAACAGATGTTTGCATCATTTTACTTTTTTATCAGTTTTGATAAAATACCTAATTGGTGATTTAATTATAGAGTCGAAGCTATTATCATAGAAATAACAAACCCTTAATGGTAAAAAACAAGATTGTGCTATATTTAAAGTAGGAAAAAATGCAGGATGACACGAAAAAGAATTATTTCAGAAGTCGTTCCATTGTTTATTATTTGGTTTTTATTGTATCAAGCCTAACTTTTTTGCCTTTTATTTAAGGCAAATATTAGCACAAATATACCAATAAATATCACTCCAAGCCCGCCAAAAACGCCGATAAAAATAAAGCCAAGCGTGGATAAAACCGACCTATGATAATCCACCATTATACCCCGGCCGTCGATTACCCGAATTAAAACAGTTTGGCCAATCATTGTCTCAGCCTCAGTCCGAGAATAAACTGCATTCGACTTGCCGTTTCCTTTAGATAATTCATTAGACCACTCATAAACTATTTTATACATAGGTTCATTTCCAATACTTGTGCTTGTTCGCTCGACCCTTTTGACTTCCGCACTCATAGGCTCTATAATCTCATTCCGAGCTATCCTTAGGTCACGAGTTTCCGGCACGGCAAATCCCAAAAAGAAGCCTGTTCCGATTAAAACAAATAATATGCCCAAGCCTAGGAATATAAAGCTGACAATTTTAAGCGCTTTTTTGCGGTTAATCGGAATTGTGATTATATGTGTATGGTTTTTTTCAGAAGCGCTGTCAGCCCTGCTTGCTTTTTCACCGTTAACAAGTTCGTCAAGCGTAATGTTGTATAGTCTTGAAAGTGCTATCAGGTTTTCCGTGTCGGGAAGAGATTCGGCTCTTTCCCACTTAGAGACCGCCTGCCTGCTGACATTAAGTCTCTCGGCTAATTCCTCTTGAGAATAGCCGTTCTTTTTCCTTAACTCTATTAACCTATCCGCCGTTTTATAATCCATTTTAACAAATACCTTTTATGAATTTTTCCCGCTTGAGGGATATTGCTATTATAATCCAAAAACAACAAATCCCACAATTAATTTTGGTTTTCAATTTCGCAACTATCGGTTGCGTCTGTGAATTAATAAAAAGCCACACGCGAGGCAAAGTAAAACGACCTCACTCTACTTCTTTCTATATTTTTTATCAATATATTGTTTCAGCCGATCTGTAAAGTAAGCTCTCCCTTTCCGGTCTTTAATGGAAACGGTACGTTTACGCCTTTACTGGCCAAATATAAAAGCCAATCCATTTCGGCTTTCATTTGACTGATATTGGCGGCAAGGCCTTTTATAATCCGCAGCACATACGGCTTGCCCAAAATGTTGAACATATAAATTTGCTTAATTTTTCACGTCCATAAGCAACAAACCGGCACATTGTCTTGTCAAAATCATAGCATTCAGCGGCAACTTTAATTAAATAATCTGAGATTATTGTATTTTTCCTCTTAATGTTTTCTACATTATAGCACGATTATTATGAAAGGCAAGTTCATACGAACACGCTATGAGAAAAGATTTTATGTGAGTAGATAAAATTCAAGCAACTCAATGAGAACCAAATTTAATGCGCTTGAAAAAACGCAAAGAGAGACAGGAAAAATTATTTGTCTTACCTTTGCACTGCATATGTGTTGGCACACTACAATTACTGTATTATGCATTGACCTAAGTGCCTGTAAGATCGCAACTACTGTATATATAGGCGCTCGCACTAAAAAGTTACAAAAAACAAAGGCGGAAAAACATGACTGGATTTTTTATAACAGCGATTATTTGTGCTATCGTCGGCACAAATAATCTAATAAACAAAAAGCAAGAAACGCGGCAATATAAGGCATCGCATCGCGGTAGCCGCGCCGTAGAGCTTGATGAGTGGGATAATTGGTCTACGGCGCTATTGCGGGAATATAACGAATTAACGGGCTTAAACATCCCCTATCCTGAAATAAAGTTTTTTACGGCGGATGCTTTCACCAGCGCATATTATTACGCTTTTGGCGGACCGTATGTGTCGGGAGTTGAAAACAAATGGAAAGACGCAAGCGCCATTGAAACAATACGCATAAGGCACAATCTTCCATCTGACGACGAGCTTTATGTTATGGAAGAATGGATGTACAGCAAAAAGATTATTGACCGCCCTACCCATTACACAAGCCTTGCGTATGTAATAGATAAATGCGTACAACGTGCAGTTAATAAACGCGGCTTTAAGTACGGCGGAACAGATTGGGAAGGACAAGAGGCCACTAGATTAAAATGGAAGGAAATCGAAAGCAAACATGTCTGGTTGAAAAATGATCCGACAGATAGTAATACTTCATATTTATAAGATTGTGTTATGAATCGTTACATTGTTATCATTTTACTGTTCAAGATTTTTAGTTAATCTTAAAGCTTTTCGTTAAATTGTTTGCTTCGATAAAGTTCATTTCCTATTCCTCAATAAGCTCTACGCCGCTTAAATCAGCATCAGAATGTTTCAAAAAAGAATAGCTTATTTTATCCGCTTTACAGCCGGTAAACTTTGCTTTTTTCATTTTTTGGTTCTTGAAAAAGGTATTGCGGAAAGTTACACCCTTAAACTCCGTATTTTTAAACGAGCAGCCTACAAACGAGCAGTCGGTTATGCCGCTATCAATGACTATATCTGAAAAAACGGAATTTACAAACCTTGTTCTCGATAATTTAACGCCTTTTAAGTTATTTTTGTTGAATGCGGTGCCGTTTATTTCAGCATCTGAAAAGTCCGCTTCTTTAAAATCGCAACCATGAACGTCGCACATTTTAATAACCGTCTTTCGGAAATTACAGCCGCTGAAATTATTATTGGGTATATTGCTCATTGAAAGCCTGCCGTTCGATAAATCAGCATTCGAAAAATCGCAGCCTTTAATATTATTTGCCTTAAAAGTTATTCCGGATAAATCCGAGCCGCAGAACTTGCAGTTTATAACATTAGTGCTTTTGAATTTATCCGCAATGTTTTTTAATCCTGAAAAATCCGCGTCCTTCCAATTTGCTGCCGACATATCCCATTCAGGCTTTAATATTTTTTGCGCGGCTTCAGATTCCTCGTTAATAACCGTTAAATCCGTTTCTCTTTCAGAGAAAAAATCATTTATATCAATCCCTAAAATATCCGCCAGTTTTCTCAATGTGATTATGTCGGGCAAGGATTCTCCGCGCTCCCATTTGCCGACCGCCTGAACCGAAACCGCCATAATTTCACTTAGCTGCGTTCTTGACAATCTCTTTTCGTCTCTAAGCCGTGCTATTCTTTCTCCTATTGTTTTTTCATTATACATATTAGTCTTTCTCCTTTATTTGACCTTACCATAATAATACGCATAAAAGATAAAAAATACAATAGAAATTTGGCTACTGATAGTTGTTTTTATGATACTTCTGGTTGTTTCAATAAAAACAGAGAAGCATTGCTCTTGACGCGCCGATTAAATGCTCCATTCATTACACAAAGCCTTGCTTATATCATTAAACAATACACCCTTTCTAATCTTCACGTTTCATGCCTATTGCATAAGCAACATATCTTAATTATGTGTTTTATGCAACTGAAAAAAACTAACTGCCTTTAACAGCGTTGAAACTGTTTAATTATCGGGTTTAATATAGCCATAAGCGCGATAAAAACAATCAGCGATTCTATTGTAAATATGAAAACAGACAAGATATTTATTCCGAACGCAATCATAGCAAGCACTACGGGAATCCAAATCAACAGGCTGTAAATTAGCGCAAAATAAAGATGTTTTTTAGGTTTTTCTAATTTATACGCCGTTAGAAAATAGAACGAAGGCAGCAAAGCTCCCGTTAATATAAAACAAAGATAAAATACCGTATAAAAATTGATAATCGTTCCGCTTTCCAGCCGTAGTATTGCCGCCATATTTTCCGAAGGAATAATAAGCGCAGTTAATTGCGTAATTGAAAACATTAATACAGGAAAAATGATTGACGATAATATGCTAGTTACAATTATAGTTTTTTTAGAGAAGTTTAGCGGCTCGGGCGTAACTTCAGGCTTAAACAATATGCCGCAAATAACAAAAGTAATAACGTACCCGAAAAAATCAAAAACGGCGTGATCCCATTGAAACGTCATAAGAACGTCCTCGCCCTGCGCACCTAAAAGCCCTAAACTTTGCGCAAGATAGTTTGTAAAATAGATAAATAAGCCGAATACTATCGCTCGTATAATATTGTTCTTTACGGGAATTTTCCGCCCTATTAAGAGATAAGCGACGGCATACGCACAGCCTGATAGAAAACCAATAATGCCTATACTGACTAAAAAGAAAGTGTCGGGCGGTCCCTTCTCCGGTTCTAAAACGTCCAAAGCGACTAAAATTGTATTACCGACCGCTTTCTGCATTAGAAACATAGCGGCTACCATCACAATACCCATAACTAAAATCTTTAATGCTATTATTGCTTTATCTTTTTTCATAAATAAGCCCCAAATTAAACTTGATTATGCAATTAACTTGCACTCTTAACTCGGATAATAAAACAGCTTTGTTGTGGGCGGTGCGTTCCTTTATCGTCAAAAGAACCGCTCCTATAATTAGTGAAAGGCAAACATTATTTATTCGGTCAATTTCTTTCATGTCAATATTTAGTTGTAATGCAATATTATTTAAGTTTTCATAGACAAATTTAGCAAATTCGGAATTTTCACCTCGTAACGCTACAACTTCATCTCTCGTCAAACCATCGTATATTGAAATAAAATTGCATTCAAATATGTTGGGGTTATCAAGCAGAAAATCAGCCATAGCGATATATACTTCCGGCCATATTTTTGATAAGTCGGTTTCTCTCATATCTGCGATTTGCTGTTTCACGGCAATCATCATTTCGCGTTCAAATTTAAAACTCGCATAAGCAATTAGGTGCGATAAAGTTTTGAAATACGTATACAATGTAGCGGAATTATATCCGGCTTTGTCGGCTACGTTGCGTATAGTTACCGCCGAGATACCGTTATTGCGGATAATTTCACAAGCGGCATCTATAAAATAATTTTCCATTCTTTGTTTTTTAAGATCCTTATTGCTCATAATTATTTTTTCAAAACTCCTTCAATACAATCACTTATCGTTATTCTAATCATTGATTATTATATCGTGAAATTATACTTATTGTCAAGCAATTTCTCAATGGAGCGCAAGAAATTGGGTACCATATTTGGATAAGACTGTCCATGTTGGCACTGCATCGTTGATATCGTTGATTAATGTTTTCTCAATTCAATTAAACCACCCTTATGTAAAGTGAAACGGCCTCTCGTATTGAAAAGCCGTTTCGTTGTTTGTTATTGTTTATTTACTTAATTTACGCCTTCTCTAAATATCAAAATTACTTTTTTTATGTAAGAAAACTTTTAGCTTTTTTTCTACGAAATATACTGGAGCAAGTAAGCTTAGCACCTGCATCCCTAATAATAAACACCCTATAATTAAAATTACATTCATGCTCAAAAACGGGATTAAAATACTATATATAATATTCATGTTTAGAAGCACAACCGCTATCTTAGCAAATATCAAACTAAAATATGTCTGCGCGTAGTCCCATGTCAGTTGATTTGTCATTGAGACTTTTGTTCTGTATCCGTAAATTTTATTGATTCTTTGCGGCGGGTGGCTTTGAAAAATTAAATAAATCAACAAACACATAAACGGAATTATATACACGCCGATAGAAAAAACAATGTTCAGCAACAACCGGTTTTCATCTTGTCTTAGAAAATAAGCCGACAGTAGGCTTATAATGTTTCCCAGGAACAACAATCCGACCGAAGCAATTATATATTTTAGGTGTTTTTTTCGTATACCCGTGACAAAAGCTCGTCTAAACTGACGTTAAACAACTTACACATTTCAACTAAAATATCAATGGACGGATATCCTCTGCCCTGCTCGTAATTTGAAATAGCCTGCCGGGATATTATCAGCTTTTCGGTTAATTCGTTTTGAGTTAAATTAGCCTCTGCTCTTAGGCTTTTTAGTTTATCGGAAAACTCCATAATCGTCATCCTTAATGAAAACGTATTTTCTGTGCATATTATATATCACGACCGACTCGTTATTTGAATAAAAAACCCGGAAAATCAATGACACAATCGCTTGCATTGCTATATTTATACTAAAACGGCAGGGTTTACCTTGCCGTTTTAGTATTACAGTTACGCCGTTATTGCGGTTGAACATTTATATAACTTCCGTTCGCGCTCTCAACATATTTCAATATTAATATTTCCCCTTATCCCAATTGTTAGCTTTCTACAATCAACTTTTGAGGCGAGATTTTCTTAAGACGCGAAGCTATTAAACATGTTGCCGCTACGCTTAATCCGAAGATGCCTAAACCGATTAATATTGTCTGAAGTGTCGGAATGATGAAATATGTTTTTAACAGTCCCATTGATATAAATACTAATGACATGACCGGATTGACAAGTGCAAATCCGAGTATTATTCCTATTGCCGTGCCCAAGAATAGTGAAGGCAAGAAAGAAATCATCATTTGCAAAATGAGGCGGCGGTTTTTATAGCCTATGGCTTTCATTATTCCCAGCTCTTTTTTCTGCTTGCGTATCAAAGCGCTTATAATCAAAAACAGTACAAACGCTATTACAAGAACTGTTACGACTATCATAACCACAGATATTGCCGCAAACGGACCGCCCAACGAGCTTAAAATTGAATCCATCGCTTCATCTGTGTCAATCATTAAAATTTTATTGCCGTATAAATCTTTTAGGTGGTCGGAATAAGCTTTTACATTAAAGCCTTCGTTTAGATAAATATAAATTGTCAAAAAAGAACTGTCGGGGTCATGCTCTGATACCGCTTCAGAAAGCATACCTATCCCTTCTCCGCCGTTAGCTATATTTTGAGTTATTCCTACAACAACATAGCTTGAGATTTTTCCGTTTATTTCAACGCTGACCGTGTCCTCTACCTCCTTGCCTATTGCCTTTGCCGTAACCGCACCCAGCGTAATTTCGTTTTTATATTGCGGATATTCGCCTTTAACAACAGTATTGACTAATAAGCCCTGAATAATTTCCAAAATATTCGGCAGACGTTTCAAAACCGTTAATCTCGCAATCAACCGAACCTGAAAGCTTTGTGCGGCCAACCTCTTCATCGGCATTTATAGCCTCGTTGACTTCGTCAATATCTGTTCCCGGCAGTACCTGCACATATAGTTCAGCCATTTCAAGCCCCACCATATTAATCATTGCCGTTCTGTCATTGTTAAGGTTATAACTCATTGTAAAAACCATCGAGCTTACGAAAACAAGCAAAGCAACAATCGCGCATAGGGTTATATTGTTTTTTAACGCACCAAAAAATCTCTTAAAGCCTAAGTGTAAATTAATCGGCATTTTATATTTTTCAAGCGGCATAACATTTTTCTTAAAAGAATGATTAGAATCGCCCTGCCTTAATGCGTTAATCGGCGTAATTCTTTTATATTTCCGTGTGGCAGCAAAAGTTATTAAACAGGTCAGTCCGCAAACGAGCGCTACTGTTAAGATTATAGGAAGAATATTTGCGCCGCTGAGCCATAAAAGTCCCGAAGTGCTTGCTATTATATTGCCTAAGAAACCAAAGGTAAAAAGCGAAATAAGCGCACCTGCAATACTTCCTATCGCAGCTATCAGCAGATACTGATAAAGCTGAGTTAATTTTAAGGCCTTGTTTTTATATCCGATGCTTTTTAACGCACCGATTGTGGCAATATCTTCCGCAATGCTGTTTGAAATACTAAAGCCTACTACTATAAAGGCAATAAGAAGTATTATCAATGAAAATGCGATTAATATTATCGACATTAGATTAATAAACATCATGGAATTATTTTTAGAGCTGTCATATGAAATACGGAAATATTCACTATCATCCAGTTTTGCGATTTTTGCAAATTTCGACCTAAAAACAGGCACATCATTCGTGTCCTTAAATCTAAGCGTAAGACTTACATATTCGGTATAATTACTGTCATTTTCTAATCCGGCATAATATTCAGTATCAATATACACCAAACTTAAACCAGCCGTACTTGCTCCGAACACCGCGTCCTCATAAAAACCGTAAACTGTAAATGCATAGCTCTTATTATTTAATTCTAAGCTTATTTTATCTCCTGATTTTACGCCGCTAGCCTTAAAACTTATCGGCAGGGTAACCCTATCTTCAAGCTTTACGCCTTGTTTGTCTATAACCGCCGGCTTAAAAAAAGATTTCTCATTTACTTCGGTTTCATTCATTAAAAATGTAGTGCCACTTAAACTTTCCGAACCAAAATGCCATTTACCCACGGCGCACAATGCACCTATAACGCTTAAGTTTGTTTTGCCCTCATAATTTTCGGCAAACTCGGTAAATTCGGGCTTGTAGCTGTCTTTAAGATATATTCCCGTAAAATGCGGCGCGTTAAATTCGTCAACCTTCTTGTCGTAAAAATCCGCGCTGCCTATCATTAAAGAAAGGCTTATTGACAGCATTAAAGCGGCAAGCACTACCATAATCAAAAAGGTTATGCTTGCACCCTTTCTTTTTCGCATATTAGCAAAAACTATTTTAAATATATTCATACTACCACCCCAACTTTGCAAGAAACTCTCTTACCTTTTCCTTGCGTTCATCGTTTTCGGCGGCGTATTTATCAAGCTTTAGCTCGCCTTCGATTTTACCGTCTTTAAATACATTATACGGTCAGCGCGCATAGCCGAGTTTATATCGTGCGTAACCATTACCACGCTCTGCCCTGCGCGGTTAAGAACGGATAAAATATCCAGCACGGCTTTGGCGTTTTGTGAATTGAGCGCGCCGGTAGGCTCGTCGGCAAACAAAATCGCCGGATTAGTAACAGCCGCTCTTGCTACGCCTGCGCGTTGTGCTTCGCCGCCCGAAACCTGTGACGGAAACTTATTGTAAAGGCTTTCCTCAATTCCCACCGTTTTAAGAAGCTGCTTTGCTTTTGCTAAAACTTCGGATTTATTTTTATTTACTAAAAGTCCGCTTAAAAGCACGTTATCAAGTAACGACATACTGTCCACAAGGTAAATCTGCTGAAAAACAAAGCCGCAATGTTTGCTGCGAAATTCCGCCAATTTATCCTCGCTTAACTTTGCTATATTGTCATTTCCGGCATAAAAAATGTCGCCTAAGGTCGGCTTATCCATTCCGCTAATCGCATACAAAAGCGTTGATTTTCCGCTGCCCGACGGCCCCATTATAACGGTAAAATCGCCCTTATAAATCTCCACGTCCAAATTTTTCAGGATGTGCTGTTGTACGCCTCCGCTTGAGAACGTTTTGCAAAGCTTGTTTGTTTTTAAGATTGTTTCCATGTGTTTCTCCAAAATTTTGTAATCTTACTGTTTATAAGTCTAACAGATTACAAAAACCAATGCTTTACAAAAGTATTACACAATTCTTAATTTTTTGTAATAAATTTCGTCGCTTGGTCATTTGCGAGCAAAGACACTCGCTTCCTAGGTTTGAAAGAATTAGCTTAGGAGGAGGCTCACATCAACTCTTAACCCGTCTTTTTCTAAATCAAAATCAAGGCTGCCGCCCATTCCTTCCAAAAGCTGACGGCAGATATATAAACCTAATCCTGCGCCTTGTTTGTCGGCTGAGTTTTTACCTCTAAAAAATTTGTTTGTAAGTAACGGCAATTCATCCTTATTTAAGGACATACCGAAATCCTTAAACGATATTCTTAAATATTGGTCGATTATAGAAAAGGTTACTTCGATTTGAGTTTCCGCATATTTGTATGAATTTGAAACAATATTCCCGAAAACTTGCCCTAAGCGTAAAACGTCCGCTTTTACAAGACAGGTGGGCATCCTGCTCATTATGTTCGCCTTCTTAAGCGGGTCAGCGCCGCGCACCGCCGTCTCAATTTGATATGATTCAATGTTCTTAATTTCAATTTTGAGCTCAGACAAATCCTCTAAGGCTGAACTGAATAAATCTGTTATGAGAGCGTCAATCTCTAAAGCTTTAGTCTGAATAGCTTTAATGTTGGTGAGTTTCTTTTCATCGGTTTCGTTTATTTCCAAAAGCTCGCTTGCGGCGCGAACTATTGCGACAGGTGTCTTTATGTCGTGACTAAGACTTGCAATCAATTCTTTTTTGCTCCGTTCCTCGTCAATCGCTTTTTGTTTTGCCGCTTTTAATTCCTCGCGCATAATATCGAAGCTTTCGGTAAATTCCCCAAACAAGTTATCCCTGTCCATAGGCAAAGCTGTTTCAAGATTTCCCGCCGCTATATTCATAGCAAAGCCTTTAAGCCGTTTGAACGGACTATAAAGCCGAACACGCATATAGTAATAATAAAATCCGATAAGCAAAATTAATCCTGATAATGTAACTACCGTGATTATAATGCGTGTCGATTTTCCCTCTTGCAAAAGCATTCCCGTGTATACAATAATTTTGCCTTTTAAGCCGTCTTTCTCATAGTCAAGCACGTTGTCGTAATTCGTAATTGCACGGTTTATTCTTTCCGTCAGCGGCATATTTTCGTTTGCTATTGTAGAATATAATATTTCACCGTCCGGCACTGAAACTACTGTAAAATCATATTTTGAATTGAACGAAAAATCAGAAAAATTGTCGGCCGCTTCGATGTTTAGCTTGATGCGGTTAAGCTCTACCAAATTAGGTTTGACGGTATTTTGATTTAATGATGAAATCATTACTCCCGCCAAAATTAAAACACAACAAACAAGCAAAACCAATATAATCTTGTGTTTCATTCTTTTACCTCAAAAATATAACCTTGCCCCCATACCGTTTTGATATACTGCGGCTCATTTGGATTTTGCTCTATTTTTTCTCTTAAACGGAAAATCTGAATATTAAGCGCGCCGTCGGAAATATAGGTATCGCCCCAAACGCTAGAAAGAATTTCATCTTTCGTCACTATTTTGTTTCTATTTTGTACAAAGTAGGCTAACAGCTTAAATTCCTTTGATTTCAATTCTAAATCCTTACCGTCAAGGTACGCTTTCAATTTTACAAAATCCAGTCGGATATTGTTTGCTTCAGCGAAAGAAACAGCTTCTTTTTTTACTTCCTCACGCTTAAGCCGTGCCTTAATTTTGGCAAGCAATACATTAAGTTCATACGGCTTTGTTATATAATCGTCTCCGCCAATATTAAGAGCAATGAGCATATCGTCGGTTGACAATCTTGCACTTATAAAGAATATAGGCGTGTCGTAATCCTTGCGGATTGTTTTGCATAAATCAAAGCCGCTGCTTTCGACTAAATTAATATCAAGTAGAATTAAATCTGTTTGATTATTTTTCAAAAATACCAAACATTCCTCCGCCGTAGCAACCGTGAAGGTGCTAACGCCGAAAGCATTAAAGTATTCGGCAGTCATGCCTCCGAGCGTCTTTTCATCATCAACTATTAAAACATTATAGTGCATATAACTTACTCCTCAAACTTAATGCCGTTTTCTTGGCAGAACAAATGGAATGCTTTTTGCGCTTTAAAGTTGGGACTCGTCTTTCCCGTCTCCCATCTATTGACCGTCGCAAAAGCCACATTCAAAGCCTTAGCTATATCCTCTTGGCTCATAAAAAGTTTATATCGTACGGTCTTTAGTTTATCCTTGAATTCCATAAAAACTCCAAAGCAATTATTATAACATCAATATAACATATTTATAATAAAAACGCAAATAAATGAAATATAAATCAAAAAATAAGAATCCACCAGCTGAGCTGGTGGTTTTTCTTAGACGGGCATAGCCCTATTGGATTTGCAGCCCCTCAAGGGACATGTTGATTCCGACACTTGCAATACCGTTACTTTTTTTTAAATGGATCCATATATTCCTTGATGCTTATTTGATCTGTTATCATATCTTCTTTTTCTTGGTTCTTTATGTATTCTTGTATCGCTTTCTCATTCCTGCCTACAGTATCTACATAAAATCCTCTGCACCAGAAATGTCTCTGACCGTACTTATACTTTAGATTTGCATGGCGTTCAAACAGAATAAGCGCACTCTTGCCCTTTAGAAATCCTACGAAACTTGATACTGATAGTTTTGGCGGTATTTCTACATACATGTGTATATGGTCGGGGCAAGCGTGCGCTTCTATTATCGTTACTCCCTTCCATTGACACAGCTCTCGTAGTATTTTGCCTAAATCTGCTTTTAGTTTTCCATATATCTCTTTTCTTCTGATTTTTGGTGCAAATACTATGTGGTACTTGCAGTTCCACTTTGTATGTGCTAGACTGTTATTGTCCATTTGGATTGCCCTCCTTTGCTTTAGTTGCCGGTGTCGGAACCGTAACTTATTTTAGCAAAGGAGGGCTTTTTTGTCACTCTGGAACGCTAACGCTCTCTCTGGTACCACTAGCACAGCTAGTGCTTTAATATACAAGTAAAAAAGGCGCAGTTATGCGCCTTTTTAATTTTAATCAAATCAATATATTGCGTTAATTTAATCAAATCATACTATATATTGTGCTTCAATGCCTCTTCCACAGCAACTGCAATAGCTACTGTAGCGCCTACCATCGGGTTGTTGCCCTTATCAATCAGGAATGCCTTATTAGCATTTTTTATTCCTTTTTGTACTTATTTATCCTTTTTTTTTGCATTTTTTAGGCATTTCTCAGAAAAGTCAGTCCAAATTGTATCTACCTGTTTCTAGGTTTTTCATATCGTTATTGCGATTTTGGGTGACAAACGGATGACAAATTAAAAGATAGAGCTTTTTGTGTTTTTGGGTGTCAAGTACGTATTGTTATCCTTTGTTTTTTATACTATCCTGCTATTTCAACGTTTTTGATGTATTAAGAAGTGCGATGAATACAGCACCAAACTTACTTTTGATTAAGCAAAATTTTTCTTATATTTACTATAATACAAAATTTATTAACTAAAAAAACAAAACAGTAAGGATACATAATATCTAAGTTTATTAAACAAGACTGACAAGCGTAGAAAATAACTGTATCGGCTTTTAATTATTGCTAAAGCTTTTTCTGTCTCTCATCTTTAGCTGCTGATTAATTTCCATCAATAAAAAGCTTATCGGGTGGCTAATCTCAAAAATGCGGCGGTGATTTTATATAACCGCCGCAAAGCTTTTGTATTTACAATAATTATTTGATAAACAGATACAGAAAATCAGAATCATAGCAAAGCTTTTTAGCTTATTTTTGCATATGTAAAATAAACTTTTAACCGAAAGAGATTACATATAGCGGATATTCGGGAACAAAAATACATCCATAAAACGGAAGAGTACCAACAGACATTAAAGTAGCGGGTATTGATACATCTGTAAGATTTATACAATCCATAAACGCAAGGCTACCAATTCGTGTTACACCCTCGGGTATTATTATACTAGTAAGTCCGGTACAACCTGCAAAACTAGCAAATTCAATAACAGTCAGACTACTGGGTAAATCTATACTAGTAAGACCCGTGCAACCGAAGAACGCATATCCACCTACGTATGTTGTGCCATACGGTATCGTAATTTCGGTTAATCCGGTACAGTTATAAAATGCGCTATAACCAATACCGGTTAGATTATAAGGAAGTTTTACGCTGGTAAGAGCCGTGCAATTATAAAATGCGGATTCGCCTATACTAATTAAAGAATCTGCCAAAAATACACTCGTAAGTCCAGTGCAACCGCTAAATGCAGAGTCACCTATAATAACCAAGCTATTCGGTAAGCTTACACTAGTAAGTCCGATACAATCAGAGAATGCGGAGTTGCCTATAATTTTCACACTCGGTGGAACAATTATCCCGGTCAAACCTATACAATCCGAAAACCCGCCGTCCGCTATTTTTGTAACAAGAAGTCCGTTATAAACAGGAGGAATAACAATAATCGTATTATCTTCAGCCAAAGCGTCTCCAACCAAAACCTCATAAGCCGTACCATCATCAATTAATGAAAACTCAAGGTTAGCGGTGTATATAGTGGCATCAAACGTTGTAGCCCCTTTTGTCCCGCCTATAAGCGCAACGCCGGTTGGCGCTGTTAATGATACGGTTACAATCCCTTCATTACCGGTTATTAAATCAAAAATGGATATAGTATAATTAAATCCCGAACTGCTTAATGCTCTTATTGTAGCTCTTGAAAGCGTAATATTGCTAAATATATCAAGTCCAATAAGCTCTTTATCAAATGTTAGAGTTAGTTCGTTTGTCGTAACGGCCGCGCTTATACCATTTGCAGAAAGTCCAATCCATTTTACAATACTTGTTATTTCAGTTCCTTCAAAAGCATCGGCAGCAATGTTTGCGGTTTCATCAGTAATCAATATTTTTGATAAACCTGTATTTGCAAAAGCTTTATTACCGACTGCGATTACGCCTTTAGGCACAGATATTTCGGCAAGAGATTTACAACTATAAAATGCATTGTCTCCTATATCCGTAAGAAAACTCCCGTCCTCAAAGGTTATATTTTTAAGATTAGTGCAACCGTAAAAAGCATCTTTTCCAATTGTTGTTATACTTGCGGGAATGGTTATGGTTGTAAGATTACTGCCATAGAAAGCAGAATTAGCAATTCTTGTAACAGGAAGATCATTATATGTTGCAGGAATAACAACAATTCCGTTTGGATCCATTGTGCCTTTAGAAACTTCGTACTCTGTTCCATTATTAATCAAAGTAAAGTTATAAGTTAATTTTTCCCAAACTGCTATCAATGTGATAGCGCCAGTAATCGGAGTATTCCAATTATAGGATTGTGTTTTGTCTGTCGATAATGCCCAGTATTTAATAAGGCTTCCAAAAAGAAGGCCTTTTAAACTGCTGCAATTATAAAACGCATAATCACCGATACACAAAACATTGCGCGAATCACCAATATCTATTAAACTAATGCAGCCGTAAAAAGTATATCTTCCGATATTTGTTACTTCTTGCGGTATACTAAAATATTCTAGATTAAGGCAATTGCGAAACGCAGAATCGCCGATACTTTTCACATTACTAATATCACCGATAGAACTTAAACTTCCACAACCATAAAACGCAGAATCACCTATGCTTTCTAAAGTGGTTGTGGGGTTGAAATTATTTAAACTTGAACAACCCAAAAATGCGCTATTACCGATACTTTTTATATTTTTATTGTAGGTGAATGCTATTTCCTTTAATTTACTACAGCCTTTAAAAGCAGAATCTCCGATGGTTTCCACAAGCTCGAGTATGTTGACCTTTTCCAGGCTTGAGCAATATGCAAATGCAGCGGTATCAATAACTTTAAGTTTATCTAAATACAAATCAATTTCTTTTAATTTTCTGCAATCATAAAACGCAGAATTGCCTATCTTTTCTATCTGACTTCCATCTTCAATCGTAACGCATGTTAAATTTGTCTGATATGCAAAAGCACCATTGCCAATCGCGGTTATTATTGTGTCTTTGATTTTTGCAGGGATAACAATTGAGCCATTAATCAAAACTTCGACTTTGGTAATAGCACCGTCCTTAACATCATATAAATCATCAACTGTTGTTGCTTTGCAAGTTACGCATATAAGCCCTTTATAAGCTTTATTCAAAAACTCGCCATTATTTACAAAGTTATGCGTATGGTCAACAGACATTCTGATTTGATATCTAAAAAAACTGGCGGGCATCCAAGCATGACGTCGATAATCGCCAAAGCCAAAATGGACTATAAAGCCGTCAACGCCGTCCAGTGTAGCATAACCGTAAGCCGTTACTACATGAAAATAGAAATCTAAATCCCATCCGTCCACGATTAAAATAATCGGACTGCCGGCATCAATATCCGCTTTTGCTGTAGATTTATTATAATCCTTAAAAGTGATTGATACATTATCCTTAATGCCGCTAGCATGCTTTTTTACAAACTCTCTGGCAGCATCTTTAACAACGCCGCCCATTTGCGATACAGTGCCCCAGCCTTCCCAAAAATTTAAATTCATTAATTCGTCATATACCGTATCTTCCGTACCGATTTTTTCACATCCTTGTTCTTTAGCATAGTCTCGTTCAAATGCCGGATGGCTGTTTAAATCTCCATAGTTTCCATCTAAAAACCTTGTGCCGCTTATAGATACTTCCGGAATCAAACGCCTATCCGAATAATAATTATGATACCCCATCAGCATCTGCATAGCGACAGTTGTGCAAGACCCTTTTTCAACATCCGACCCGTCATTATCTCTATGTTTAGGATTTAATAAAAAATAATTGCTGTTTTCTATGTATTGTACATTAGTAAATTCGCTTATAGGACGATGCACATTTCCCTTTTCCGGACCTGCTATGTTTATTATACCGTCAGGCTCATCTTTATCTTTTTTATCGGCAGCAAAAAGTCCAATATTTACAAAACCGTTGAATTCACTATCTATTGCGATATATTCGGTATTTAAAGAATCGGCATTGGTTGTTATAAAATTTTTAGAATTTAATATAATTGTCAAGCAAAGTACAATTAAACAAGCTACAACCAATAAAGTTACGATATTTCTTTTGGTTTTATCAGCATACATGTTATTTTTCTCCTTTGGTTAAATAATTTTTATAGGTCAAATTTTTAGGCAGCTATCAACATAAGACAGCTTGTTTTTTAGAAGTTATTCCATCCTTTAAAAGCGGATATACCTTAAAGTCAGTATAATTTTCATCGTCTTTTATATAACGTTCTTCAACTTCTGTCCAACATCCTTTTTACATGTTCGTCTACCGTAAAGTTACTAGGATTTTGCATGCAGCTAAGCACCAAGAGCATAGTGACTATTGGCATAACCATTACTATGCCGCTACAAACCTTTTACTTGTTTTTAGCATTACGTTGCCTCCTATCTTAAAACATTTTTGTACGAACATATTATATCATAATTTACATATTTTGTCAATATATAAATTTAAAGCTTTAAACAAATAAAAAACCATTTAACTTTTTTTGGTTGAAATGGTTCACTAATGTGTATTATATGTTTTTATTGTTCAAAATCTGATAAAAAAATTAAGCTTTATTTATTTGCAAATTGAAGAAGTTTAAGCTTGCTATTGATAAAATTGTAAATTAATGGTAGTATAATTATTGTAGAAAATGAATTTGATGTGTAAAAAATACTTAGAACAAACAAACAAAAATTAATATAACATTATAGAATAATAAAACAAATCGCTAAAATAAATGCGCACAAAATAAGGGAGGCAAATTTATGAGAAAAATCAATTTAGTAAAAGCAGTAGCCATGATTGCGGTATTAATTATAGCTTTTAGCTTGACAGGCTGCGAATCAAAGCCAAATTGGAATAAACCACCGGATATAGACATCAATAATTTGCCGCATATCGAAATACCAGCTGATGTTTCGACAATGGAGATAGAAGAAGACGGTCAAGTTTTAGAATTTAAAATCATAAGGACTTTTGAGGATTTGGATAATATCCGAAACGATATTGAAGACGACTATCGCATAAGAAAAAATTATATTTTGGCAACGACTATTAATTTCAAACCCGGGGATTATGCACACAAGGATGAGCATTTGTTTTTCCGTAGTATTGAAGGTTATTTCTTAGGAATTTTTAACGGAAATAACAACATAATTCGCAATTTACAGTTTTATTGCGAGTTGCAAAGTGTGCCTTCATCCGCCATTCTTAGGGGGCCTTGGGCGGCCTTGTCCTGCGCGTTAGCTACAATGTTTCCGCTGGCAATACTGCCTATCGTAAATACCACTGCCGCAACAATGGCTCCTATCATATGCAGCTTGGCGTTTCCTCCGTACAATCCGTCGCGCATAAAGTTGTATCCGTGACAGTCAAACGCTTCGCTCATCCCCGCTAACGCATTTACTACTATATAATATCCTGACGCAAATGTCAACCCTCCCACTATTATTCCTGTAATTCCGCCTACCAGCATTGCTCCCATTCCGCACGCCATTGATGGCAAGGTAAGCAATATCCCGACCACGTTTAGCGCGATTATTCCCAACGTCCTTAATATCCGCTGCTTACGCGTATAACGTTTGCTTAACGGCGGCGTAAGGTCGTACCTCGTGTACCGAAAAACAACATGAAAAAAGGCTATCGCGCAAGTGACAGCCTTTTTCTGTAAGAATTATATTTTTTTTGTTAACTCTTTTGTTTTCAGGTTTTCCCATATCCCGTCCGAAGATTTCAATACATATACAAAGTTATCCCAGCCTATTGTAATTATTTCTTCTTTTGTCGCCTCAATTGGTTCGCCATAGCGTTGGAACTCTCCACCATCGTCGCTAAAAAACTCTTCAGGATTATCCCAGTCATATTCGCATTCATCACATGTTAAATAAAAATTCCTATTGAGATGGTCTTTAGCCACAAAAACATATCCACCATCGGGACAATTGGGGCATTTTTTTACACGCAAAATCTCTTTCATTAAACCTCCTTTACAGCGAATGGTATGCTGTAATCAATATATTTGTATTTCGTTTTACTATTATTGTTATATAATTTAGCTGTTAAGCCCGTTTGTGTCGCCCCTCCTCCATAATCTGCATTATAGTAAGGTATATTGTTACTGCTCAAAAAAGCGTCTTGGTTTTGTCTATGTATTTGAGCCATTTGCCATTTTCTAAAACGTAAATATAATCAAGCCAACCTTTTTTTTCAATATCTTTTATTGTAGCATCTTCAATACCTTCACCATTGTCATAATCTTGTTGCGTAGTATAACGAAATGACAAAAGATTAGTATCATTGATTTCTGGATGACTCCATTCCTTTAGGCATTCGTCACAATAAACGGTTAATTCATTGTGATTTTTTCTGTTTCTAACAATTAGCAAATTGCCATTTCCGTCGCAATAAGGACAAACCCCTACACATAATTCTTGTTTCATTTATAATTACCTCCTATAAAAGAAATATTGGATATGCCGATACCAATTTATTTGTGTTAGCAAAAACTACAATTTTAACTGCATTTTCTCCTAATGTTCCAGCTCCAGAAAAAGGAATATTATAAACATGCATACTACCTTCTAATCCAGGAGCAACACCTCCGCTTATTGCCCACGCTTGATTTGTTGTTGCTATTGGATCACCGCTAAAAACTGTGTGTGTCACTTTATTCGAATTTGCAATTGAATGTTTTAAAATATGTTTGTAGCGAGTTTCTCCATTTTTACCAACCACACTGTCCCAATCTAACGCCTCATCCGCCATTCTTAGGGGGCCTTGGGCGGCCTTGTCCTGCGCGTTAGCTACAATGTTTCCGCTGGCAATACTGCCTATCGTAAATACCACTGCCGCAACAATGGCTCCTATCATATGCAGCTTGGCGTTTCCTCCGTACAATCCGTCGCGCATAAAGTTGTATCCGTGACAGTCAAACGCTTCGCTCATCCCCGCTAACGCATTTACTACTATATAATATCCTGACGCAAATGTCAACCCTCCCACTATTATTCCTGTAATTCCGCCTACCAGCATTGCTCCCATTCCGCACGCCATTGATGGCAAGGTAAGCAATATCCCGACCACGTTTAGCGCGATTATTCCCAACGTCCTTAATATCCGCTGCTTACGCGTATAACGTTTGCTTAACGGCGGCGTAAGGTCGTACGCACTCTGTATATTAACTCCGCTCCCAGACGCATTGATCTGGTCGTTAAGCATAAACGCGTACATATTTAGTCCGCCGACAGTCCCCATTCCCGCTATAACGCTGTCTGCCGTTACGCCATTTATAAACCGTCCCGTCTCGGGATCGTACCACCTGCCTCCTATGTAATAAAACCCTGTCGTTTGATCAAGGTAATACCCCTTCCACCTGAACGGAAAATTATCCGCCACCTGACCTGTCTGGCTTACTACCGTACACTGTTGGCAAGAAAAAAAGAAAGGGCGATAGATTTTGTCCCCATCACCCAGTCTTACAACTAAAATCATTAATGTTATTGTTTATTTCTCTCTTTTATGTTTAATCAATTAAGTAAATATCTATATTCTTAGTTTCAGCATTAACTTTTATTTTCAATCTACCATATAAACGTTGAAGGATTTTGATTTTCCGTCTACACAGAATTGAGTTACATCTTTTTCCCACCATTGAGTTATGACAGCAAAAAATTTCATGAGTAGCTTTTTAAATTCTAAATTAGACAGCTTCGAATAGTTGCTTAATATAATAGCATATGCTTCTTTATTAAGCCAATCTAAATCTTCCATCCAATCACGAGTACCATCAAAGCCTTCATCTCTCATTGGCAACTGAAAAGCATTTCCTAACGCTTCGGCAAACTGTTCCCATGTCTGAATATATGCCATATTAAGTTTAGCCAAAAACAAGCTTTTGTTTTGTATACAAGATGAAATCAAATTTATAGCTTCATCTTCTGATATTTGAACTATTTTGTTCGTAATCATTTCATCCTCCTATAATTCTAAAAAATGTTGTATAATGGTCTGGCGTATAATAAACAATCATTTGATTGCTTACCACAAATCTTTGTGCATTCCTACCCATTCCAGCGATTTTGTTTACAGCGTCGAATTCTCTATATGTTAATGGCGATCCAGTACCTGTTTGTGTTGGTAGTATGGAAGGTATATTCTCATATACTCCACCAGCTTTTGTTCCTGTTGTTTGTCCTTTTACATTTCCTTTCCAACCATTTTTTGAATAAGCATCATAAGCAGATTTAGCTTCATCAGGCAATTCATTATATTTAATGGTTTCATCAGCCATTCTGAGGGGGCCTTGGGCGGCCTTGTCCTGCGCGTTAGCTACAATGTTTCCGCTGGCAATACTTCCTATCGTAAATACCACTGCCGCAACAATGGCTCCTATCATATGCAGCTTGGCGTTTCCTCCGTACAATCCGTCGCGCATAAAGTTGTATCCGTGACAGTCAAACGCTTCGCTCATCCCCGCTAACGCATTTACTACTATATAATATCCTGACGCAAATGTCAACCCTCCCACTATTATTCCTGTAATTCCGCCTACCAGCATTGCTCCCATTCCGCACGCCATTGATGGCAAGGTAAGCAATATCCCGACCACGTTTAGCGCGATTATTCCCAACGTCCTTAATATCCGCTGCTTACGCGTATAACGTTTGCTTAACGGCGGCGTAAGGTCGTACGCACTCTGTATATTAACTCCGCTCCCAGACGCATTGATCTGGTCGTTAAGCATAAACGCGTACATATTTAGTCCGCCGACAGTCCCCATTCCCGCTATAACGCTGTCTGCCGTTACGCCATTTATAAACCGTCCCGTCTCGGGATCGTACCACCTGCCTCCTATGTAATAAAACCCTGTCGTTTGATCAAGGTAATACCCCTTCCACCTGAACGGAAAATTATCCGCCACCTGACCTGTCTGGCTTACTACCGTACACTTCCCCCACGCGTCATAGCTGAATTGCGCCACAATATTGCTGTTTGCAGCCAGCCTGATCTCGTGTACCGTTCCAAACGTGTCTGTGATCAGGGTGTATACGGCGGCTGTTGGGGATTCGCCGTTATAAATTACATTCACATATCCCGACATACCGGCCGCGTCGTACATATAGTGATTATATGTTACTTGACTGCTTTCACTGTTCTGCCAGCGCTCGGCTACAAGCTTGCCTCCGTCGTATATGTAATCCGTGGTTTTTGTAACTGACGGGGATTTATTAACAATCTTGGTATCGTATTTACGCGTCCTAAGCCCGTCCTTGTCGTATACGTACCACGCCGCTTTGTTTTCGTTTATATGATAATGCCGCAGCAAACGCCCGCCCGTCCAGTCCATATTGTTTACCTGGTCGCCTGCCAT
Source organism: Holotrichia oblita (assembly GCA_023690525.1). NCBI lineage: Eukaryota > Metazoa > Arthropoda > Insecta > Coleoptera > Scarabaeidae > Holotrichia > Holotrichia oblita. The sequence goes on from JALQSN010000058.1 coordinate 120,183, forward strand.
GTATCGCAACGGATTGCCGCAGTCGTCATAGGCAAAGTTTAACCCGTTACAGCCCACCAACCGGTCAAGCTCGTAGCTGAAATCCTTGCGGCCCTCTGCTGACATTTTGCTTGTCACGTTTCCTCCGGTGTCGTAGGCGTAATCCGTCGCGGATCCGGGCTTACTTGTTTTGATCAATCTGCCAAGCTTATCATAGTCGTATGTCTCCGTGACTCCGCTTTTTGTGACCGTTTTTATCTGTCCGACCGGCGTGTACGCGTAGGCAAAGGTTTTATACCCTGTCGTTGAGTTCCCTACCGAGTGGCTCTGTATATACTCCGTTGCTTTGCCATCAACAGTATAATAGCCTAACGTTGAACTTACAGTCGCCTTTAATACTCCCCCATCCTTAAACTGCCTGTTTATGCTTTGGGGACGGCCTAATGTGTCATAGGTATACTGCGTCTCTTGGGTATGCGAAAAACCGTTAAGGCCAAAGTCTCTTACTACGTTTGTCAGCGTTGCCGACAGCCTGGGCGCAAGTATATTCCCATCCATCAGAGCCTTGCTGACGCATTCTACCGATTTTTTACGCTGCACTAATACGGCAGGGTCTGTCATATCGTAACTATATAATTCTGGAAATTCCGCTATACTGGTTTTGTAACGCCACGCCACATCGTCCTGGTCGGGCGCTTCTTCTTCGACGCTTGAAATTACTACTTCACTATTATTAAGTCTTGATATTGTTCGGTGTCCGCTCAGCTTGTCGTCTTCGTTAAAGATAAATTCCGTTTCGGTATCAAGCCCGGCAGGCTGCACGCTAGCTCCTGAAAAATTAAGAGGCTTAGCAAACCCGTCCTTTATCCTTCTTAGCTGCGCTATTGACGATACTTGCGTATCTATTTTATCATAATAATACATTTCAGCGGTTTGTGCGAGTCCTAAGTCGGATGATAAGGATCTTTCGACGTTAAACCCATAACTACTCTCAAACTTATCTGTTACGTCACAATCCGGATAGTACGTAGTCTCACTGTCATATTCGTCATCGTATTCCTTGCTAAGCATAGGCGTACCCGCGCCAATATAAACAGGTCCTTTACCTTTGTCAACCAGATACTCAAAATAATCGGCGTTCAGTTCTTCTTTTAGCTTATTCCCTGATTCCCAATATAACGCAATTGCGACAAGATATTTACATATACAAATCTGATAATCAAAATATAATATCCGAGTCTCAAAATATTGTTTATTAGGGTCTAAATTATTTAGTATTTGATCCTTATTACTATAGCTATAGTTACCGTTAATCATATACTTGCTACCCGTCACCTTGCCATTTTCGTCGAATTCCAAATCTGTTTGAGGAACACCATACTGATCTAATTCTTCAGCAGAGAATAGTATACTCATACGCTCATTGAACAATCTTATTATCATGTCCTGCTTATGCCATACACCGCCTCTGCTCCAATCCTGGCTGCCATTAAGCAAGACCCACGGATCGCCGATTTGTTTCGGATAACCCGGCTTGCCAACATTGCCGTCAGAATTATCATATGACTTGACAGTACCGTCTTGATTGAAATAGACGAAAATTTTGCCTGTTTCAAACAAAAATACCTTCCAGCGTTCGTCAATTCCTACGTCATATTTGAAGCCGTATTGCTCATATCCATTTATGAGGCCATTATTCGTTTTGGTCATTGACCAAGCCCTTTCGGCATAGTCGGAAAGTTCCTCCCAAAACAGAATACGCAAATTATATAGATCTTTAAAAACCTTTTGCTCAACGGTTAGTCCTTCGGCAGCTATATCCTTGCGATTGTCTCTTAATTGATTAACGTCTGTAGAAAAATACCTTCCTAGATTGCCAAGACGAACAGCGGCATGTTTTTCAATATCCTCTTTAAGATTGTAAACGTCGAAGTTTTTTATGCGGCCAAAATGATCATACTTAAGTCCAAAAGCCATATCTTTGTGCGTCAGTGTTTCGATATTACCTTTGGCGTTGTAGGTAATAAAGTTTCCATGCAGAGTTGAACCGTTTATAGCGCTTATCCACAGCAGCCTGTCCTTGAGATTGTCATAGCCGAAAGCAACCGCCCTATCCTTATTGTTCTCGTTTTCCTCTTTGGGATACGTAGAAGTACTAATCAGGCTCGATGGCTTAAAGAATGTACTGCTAAAAGCCTTATCCGTATCATTAGCAGTATTTCCGCTGTTGCGGCTATCCCACGAATCGATTAAATGCTCACCGTATGTATCATATTTATAATCTCTATAACACTCCAAGCCATTCAAGCCTTTCATTTTTAGCCGTTTCAAATTGCCAAATTCGTCATATGTATAAATTGTCTCAATATCATAACCGTCCTTTCTATATAAAGGCAAGCCATTAAATCCAACCTCGCTTATCTCTGTATCTTTTAAGCTGCCGTTTTTGTATCCATTGGTAGTTGTCACAGTCTTATTTGTAGCGTAAGCGATGCTTGTTTCTACTTTTATACTGTCTTTTTGTCCACTGTATTGAGTAGTAACCAAATTTGAGATATGGCTCGACGCCGTAACCGGCGCAGGAACCTCTTTTGTGCCAAAGGTAATGCTTGTAACACCTGAAATTATTCTTTTGCCGTTATTAAGACTGAGATTATAAGCCGCATTTCCGCCGGACGGATTGCTGATAAAATAATTTTTACGCGTCTGTTGGGCATCAGCAAGAGTAAATTCTGTGTTTTCGTCAAGATTTATCGGATCCAAGAAAGCTGTGCCTTTTTTGATTCTTATGGATTTGATTTTCTCTAACGAATATGTGCCGTTCGGAGTAGTCAACGCATAATCAGGCATTCCGCCTTGTACCATTCTTACATCAGCGAGATAAAGGGGAACTGACGTGTCATTGTTATAGATGCGAACTCTGGCACTTTTTACCTCTTTATTATCAATTATTATCGGAAGACATACAAGATTCCAGCCAGATTTGGTTGTATCTATGTATTCTTCAAAGGATGCGATTCTTGGCGATTGTAAATCATCATATTCGATATATTCGACTTCAAAATAAATTTTTTGGTTTCCGCTTTTTTGTGCGTTCAAGCTTGTTTTTGTCCAACACGACAGTGTAAATGACTGAACGGAAGTATTCCCACCTTCCCTGTTCATTTCGGTAGGTTCCACTATTTCTGCCTTAATATATCTTGCAGTTCCGATACCGCCTCCGTTGATTGCCACCACTTTTTTTTGATTAAACCATGTATTCGAAACTTCGCTTTTTACATAAGATGCGGAAGTTGAGGAATTTATATATCCTGCCCAACCGGCATTCGTAAGCTCTGTGGCAAAGTATTGTCCATATCCATAGCCGTCCGGTTGCGGCGTAACTGCATAAGAATAGGAATATCCGTTGCCTTTTTGCTCCTCTGCCGCCAAATACATATCGCCGTCTTTATCCATGCTATAAGCCATACAAACATCTTTGTTATTAATGACAGTAGTTTGCAATTCTGAAACATAGTTTATTGTATCGCTACGTCTAGTTTGGAAAACGCCGCTGTTATCGTTTGCACCCTCGATTACTTTATCAATCTTGCCATTCATAAGTTCAAATCTTAAAATCTGACCGCCGAGACCTTTTGTTTCAAGCGTGTCGGCGTCCTTATAAGCAAATTCAGCAACAATGCTTGCATCGCTATTCATTATTTTAGAAATCTTTATTAATTTATTTCCGCTGTATCCAAATTTTACCATAGGATTAATATTACCAATACGTACTCCGTTGCTATTGTATGACTCGCCATATTCGATTTCATCAAGCGATCCGTTTACGTTGTAGACAAATTTAGCCATTCTAGAGGTACGTACATTATCCTTATTATTTTCACGTACAATTGACGATGTCGTGACCGAAAGCATTTTTGCGCTTGATCCTTCATACGTAAACGTATTTGTCGAGCCAAAAATGCTTCTGGTTGCCGCAAGTCTTCCTTGTGCATCAAAAAATAGAATATTACCCTGCCTGTCTGTAAGCTTTCTGACAGCATTTCGCCCGTCTTCTTCGGCGTAATACGTACCGTAATAGCCTGAATTGCCGGAAATTTCCTCTAATATCAATCCCAGTCCGCTTGTATCATAAAGCACATCGCCATTTTGAGCTATATCCTGTTTTGTTCCCGAACCGTCTATGTAATGATAGTTAATCTGATCGCCGTCATTTACTGTTCCTCCGTTAATGACAGGAAAAAGGTATTGCTGTAGGTTAAGCTTAAAGCAAGCACCCATGTATGTACGTATGATATCCCCATCATTTTTTATATAAATTATGTCGTTTTTCATTTTGCTATTATAGATATGCGAAAACTTTATTGCCATCGGTCCGCTGCCAAAAGAGATATCCTGAGTCTCCACCTTAAACATTCCACTTTTTAGATTAATAAGAGCATTACTTGCTCCATTCGAGTACGTTAATGTAGGTTTGTTAGAAAAATTCTCGTACGCACTTTCGTCTATGCTGATAATTTCACCGCACAGAGCTTCTCCGCATAATACATCACCGCATTTAATCGCTTCGTTCATTTTTGCTTTTCCTCCTTGTTGTATTAAATTTTGTATCTTTTATGGTTGGCTTCATTAAATTTTTCGCCAACACGCTTTTTATTAGTTTTTGTTTTTTGGATTTCAACACAAGGCTCTATAATGCCTTCTTCCTTATTTACGCTTTTGCTAAAACTTATTAGGTTTTCTATTACCTCGCCGGCATTGGTTTCATTGAATTCCATTCCGCCACTTAAAGCAAAACCCTTTGCGCAGCGTAAAACATAATTTTTTTTCTGCTCGCCGCTATAGCCTTCAAACTTTTCGGCCTTAACCATGTATTCTTCAATTGTGTCATTTATCTTTAATAAATCTTCGGCTGCTTTTTTAGCCTTATCGCTTTTTATAAGTTTTGCTATAAAAGTAATAACGGCGGCTATAAGCGGTAAAGCTGTGCTAAGCAGTAATATTATTGCGTTTAATATTTCCATTTGTTAAAGACCTCCTTTATTTGTTATTTCATCCAATCGCCTGTGCGCAGATTTAGCGGATTCCTCGGCGCGGATTAACCGCTCGGTATACTCGCTTAAAGATTTTGTTATTCTTGTAAAGTCCTCCGCAATAGCCGTAATCTTTTCTTTTATGTATATTTGATCCGCTTCGAGTGCGCCGTCTTTATGTCCCTTTTTATGAACATCCACACTGCGGGCTATAAAGAATGATGCTATCGTTAGTACTGCCGTTATTAAAGGCAAAAGTATTATTAACGCAGTCTTCATTGTTTTTTTTGAACTCCTTTCTGATTTTGTTAAACGATACCCCTTACCCCGTCTGATGACGGGGTTTAGAGTTTTTTCGTTTTTAATTATTAAATGCCGCTATTTCTGATTAAATATTGTCCTTTAATTGTTGTTCAAGCGCGTTAATTTCGTCACGCCAGCCTTGCCTTTGGATTCTGATTACTTCAAACTCAAGTCCGCTTAAAATACCTTCGGCGAATTTGATGGCTTTATAATCGGTATCGGCAAGCTGTTGTCTTAGTCTCTTGACTTCAATCGAAACAGGATTGTACTCACCTATCCCGTTTATGTATAGGATTGCTTCGTCGCGCCCCTTAGCCCATTCTTCGCCGTCGTGAACTTGCACTGATTCCGAAATGTCTATACCGGTTATTTTGTATTCTATATTGCGTTTTTCCAAGCTTTGGATGAGCATTTCTTTATCTGATTCGGATACGGCCCACTCAAAGCGTGTTTCGGTTTTAAACTGCTCCTGACCACTTTCCTCATCAAAACCTATGGGGAATTCTTCTTCCCATTCGATTATGCATTTTGCTGTTACTATTTTACTATCAATTATTACTATTTTATCAAACATTTTTATTTCTCCTTTATGTACCGCTAGGGTTATTTGTCGCATTATTTTTATTACCAAGAATATAATTACCTGTCCCGCTATTAGAAATTGCTCCGGTTGTATTACCGGAAACTTGGTTGGATGATATTAGATTGTACGAACCGGTTGTATTAATGCCGTAACTGCTATTGCTAAAACTGTTTCCTGTTACTGTATTATAACTACCCGTCACAAAAATGCCATAACTGCTATTAGTTGTGCACGTATTTCCTGTTACGGTATTGTAATTATTCCCAACATAAATACCCGAGCCGTTATTTAAAAACAAGTTTGTAGTTACTGTATTTGTTTGACCATTCGTATAAATGCCATAGTTAGTACTGTTATAGAATACATTTCCTGTTATTATGTTTTGATAAGCACTATTAATATAAATTCCATATGAATTATTGACGAAGTAGCATGCAGTTATTGTATTCCTAGTACTATTCACACAAATGCCGTAGTTGGTTGAGGAAGTATAAGCTTCTTTATTACCATGAATCTGCAAATTATCAATGGTGAAACAACTTCCTGTAGTATAAATTATACCGTTTGTAAAATCTGCCTTACGCGCTAGAATTGTAGACGTTCCCATACCTTCCAAAGTAACATTACTTTTATTTATGATTATGCTTCCTGTAATATTATAAGTTCCTTCACGCAATATGATTTTACCGCCTGTGCTTGGCAATACATTAATAGCAGCATTTATAGCAGCATTACCACTTGTATAATCATTTACATTATAGTCACAATCACTATCGAATCCCACAAGAATTGTTGTTGTTTTTGCGCCAATAATGCTGCCGCCACTACCGTTGCTTATAGAAATATTTCCCGAACCTAAAATAGATTGATTATTTATTGTTTTAATATTTGTTCCACTTATTAAAGCATCTTGTTTGTTATTTAATGCTGTATTAATAATACTACCTTGCGCAGCGTCTAATGCTCCTTGTCCCGCAGTAGTTGTGGTCAGATTATTTATAAGATTTGTATTACTAATATCAGAAGTCAAGGCTATTGTGCCTGTCTTGTCAGGCAGCATATATGTGTATGTACCTTTACCGAGCGTACCATCATTATTTATAGCAAATCTTTCTGTTGTGCCTGACGAGCCGTTAACAGTGCCGCCGCCTATTCTGAATTTAAATCCGTTATTTGCCTTGAAGTTAAGAATATCATCGCTATCCTCATACATTTGCACGTAATAATTATCACCAAAGGTAATATAACCACCGGCTCCCGACATTTTTCCTATCCGCAATGTACCGCCTTGTTCTATATTTATCGCGGCGTTATTTACGGTATTTCCCGTATTGCTAAACGTCGCGGGATTACTGAATGTTTTCGATCCTGATATATTTTGAGCAGTATCAATCGTTACCATATTGGAAGGTGCTTCGGTACTTGAACCGGAACTCAAAGTGTTAGTTGATGCAAATATATACGGCATCATTTCTCCGACACCGGTTATACTTGAAGCCGAACCTTGCGTTATATAAACTAAACCGCCACTTCCTAATGATTGGCCAAAAATGCCCGTTGCGGAAGCTGCCGCATTAAAAACGTAATCTCCTGTCTTATTCCCAGGGAAATTAGCAGTCTGATTTGCAGCGGTTGTCCAACCTGTTGTAACTGTTTTAATAAACAATTTCCCGTTTAATCCGGGAATACTCTCTATAATCCTCGTAGAAGCATGTGTTGACGCGTTTTGCAAAACCTCTCCGGTAGTTGCACTTGTTATTCTAACGCAAGCGCCGATAGATGCCACAGTTTGTCCTAATATTGTTCTTGAAGTGGCGTCGCCTGTAATTAGCAAATCACCGATTTTAGCTCCGTTTACGTAGGATATGTTAGTTACAGCAGCTACAACTCTATAGACATACACAGAAGGAATACCGTTCAGCTTATCTACAATCGGATCAAATGTTGCCTTATTTAACGGCGTACTTCCATCTGTAAATTTATTTATCATTTTTTTATTCTCCTTTTTTATTTTTGTTGTTTTTGTTAATACAAATACTTGTTCAATCGCGATTGAACCTATGATGTTATTAACTTGTAGTTTTGGTTTTATAAAAATAATCCGGACTGTTTTTAACTATGTAAATGAATCATTATTGGTAAAAACCGATAGGTTTGGATAATGATTGAAACTATCAAATAAAACTTTCAAAGTCAATTTGATTTTGCATCTTTAGCATATCATAAAAAAATAAGGTTAAGGTGCTGCACTTTGGCTTTTTAGTGCTGCACTATTTAAGTTATTCTAATATCAATTCCAGTAATCCGTCTAAAAGCGCACATATAACCGCATCAAACAATATTTCACTTTTCCAAGCGAAATATGTTCTCCTTTCGATATGAAAATCATCGTAAGCTTGTTCCCATGTTCTTTTGCCGATTATACATTTATCTATGAAAGAGCTTTTTTCTTTATTTCTTTGAAAATAATTAATCGTTTTCTCAACCACTTTAAACATTTTTGCATTATCTGAAGTGGTTATTTCTTTAACGCCGTTGAAGTCTTTATTGATATTCCTACCAGATTTTTCTTGTTGGAATTCGTTATTTTGTATTATCATGGCGCGTTTAGGATAATTTATAAAATATTCTTCCATTTTCGACGTTAAGTCTCTTGTAATGAGCAATTTGCTTCCCCCTCTACTTTTTTTAATTATATGATATTTGTAAAAGCTAGGAGTGCTGCACTTTTTAAAGGCTTATCAAAGCCCGCCAATCAATCTTTGGCCAGCTGAAATAATAGAAAAAATCTCTCGGCCTAAATAGATACGGGAGAAAAAAGATTCGTTATAATGAAAATAATATGATTATATATTATTTTTCAGACTCTCAATTTTTTGCTTTATTTTGTTTTGCAAATTAGGCAATTTAATTTTTATATTTTTAAATCTATTAACTTTAAGTTCTGTTTCGCAAGCGTCCTTTAAAACAAAATTGGCAGCGTATTGTTCCAAAATTTCATCATTTTCCTTTTTTAATTCAGCTAAATTATATGGATATTTATAATCGGCGTATTGCCTTGCAAACTCTGAATATAGTATGCTTTTATCATAAAATTCTATAATGCCCGTAAGTCTATCATGTATTTCTTCTTCGTCAAATTGTTTATTGCCAGCCATTTGCCGGATGATTTGATAAAATTCCTCGTATTTTTGACATGTTGTTTCTTTTCTTTTTGCGGAATTGGCCATCCAATTTCCCAAATATAAAAGTTCTATTAAACAATCGACGTCTTTATCTAAAATTGTTATTTTCATACCGTATTAACCTCATATAATTTATTCTTTTTTTGTTAAATTAGATTTCTTAATATGATTATATTTTTTCTGTTTTGATCGAACAAGCCTTTTTTAATTCATGACTATTCTTTTTGGCTTCTACAAAGAATTTCGTGTCGAAAGCAGAGATATCCTCTTTCGTAATCTCCTGAAAAAAAGTTATCCTCTTTACTTCAATTAAACGCCTGGCCATACACCTAATTTCCCTCTGCTTTTTAAAGACACGGCTATTATGGCTTCATAAAATTTTTGAATTCATATTTTAATATCATCATCTCATTCAATATATATTTGGATTATATGGTTTCCGACGTAAAATTCATATCTATTTTGATATATTTTATTATCATGCGATTTTATTATTTCCCATTTCAAAGAACAAAAAACCATACAAGATAAAATAAAAATGGCTTTTATTGTATTTTTTACAAGTATAAAACGGGTGTATCTACGGTCTAAATATTCATTGTATCTGTTAATAGTGATTGAACTTTTTTATCTCGTCGTTACAAATTCAAGTCTTTCTTTTCTGCTGCACTATTCTTCTGTTATAAAGATATCTTTCTGAACAGGAGGTATCAGAGAAAACTCTGAATAAATTTTTAAAAAAGAAAAGCAGTCTCATGATATACGAAAGATTGGAGGAGATCTCCAGTTCAAGTATAAAAACCGTGAATTTTGTAATACCGTGAATTTTGGTGCAGAGGGGTTATGTAAATACAGCAAGCAAAGATGCAGAGAAGGTAGAAATTATATAGAAAATCAGCTAAAGAATGACCGAATGGGAGAGCAACTAGAATTCTAGTTAGACTAAATCCCATTTACGCATAGCAAGAAATACTACATAAATGGATCGTACCAACGTACTTGCATGTGGCTGGCAGACAAGGATATGCCCGCATTGCGGACCCCCCCCCCCGGCTATGCCGAGGGCTTGTGTTTTTTGTTTTCATCCTCATTCTTTCTACCATTCAGTTATGAATTTGTTGATAAAATCAAGATAAGATGCCTTACCTATGTCTGACATAGCGGGCAAATTCACTTCTCCTGCCTTTTCACCGTTTACCAGAATGTTTATATTTCCCGCAATATCACCCTTGCTGACGGGTGCTTTAATTTTATTTATATCTAAGGTAATTTGAATTTCCGGCTTTTCGCCTTTCTTTATTAAATAGAAATAATCATTTTCGGGAGCAATTGTTACGCTATCCTTTTCCACGCTCGACCGCAGCCTTTTAGTCAATCGGTAAACCCTTAAAGACAATCTGCCTTGTTTCAAAATTTGCAAAGCCGTAATTAAGCATCTTGCTGACCTCGGCATTGCGCTCCTTAGATGATGGAGCGCCAATCACTAACGCTGATCAATCTTGTATCTCCGCGCTTTGCAGTTGCTGCTAAACACGAAAGAGCCTCTGAAATGAATCCGGTCATTCCGCCGTCACAACCGTTGTAAAAGCGTACCAGCTTGTTGATGATTTTAAGACCGGTCACGCGTCCGCCCAGATGAACAAAATCATACATCCAAATTTTGGCGTATTTTAAAAACAGCTCGTGTGATATTAATTGCCTAAACATTACCGCAACATCAGCGGCAGTGGAGTATTGATTAGGCACGGGTAATCCAGTACAATTTACAAAATATGTGTTAGTTAACCTAACGATGTCACCTTCGTTCATGCGATACAAAAGATTGACACTGCCACCAATGTGTTCTGCCATTGCAACACATGAGTCCAAAGACTTTAGCTCTTCCCATTGGTGAGAAAGTTATATCATATCTTTTGCCATCGCCGTTCACCATAAACGCTTCAAAGCCATACTCGTCTTAACGCTGACTATAACCTTGTCAAACAGCACGCCCGCTGCAAGATACAGTTACACAGCTTAGTTGACCAAATCTTTTCCGAACTGCATAATTCTTCCGCTCAGGCATCCATATCAGCTTATATTGGATTCAAATGACAAAACAGACACAGGTAGCTTAACAAACATCCTTTTTTTGATTTGAAATAAATGGCAAATATTCCTTTCTCTCAATCCTTTTTTATATTTTGTTTTGTTTGTCACCCAACGATTTGTCACCCAATGAAATTTTGGGTGACAAATGGATGACAAAATCCGGTTTTAAAAAATCCGGTTTTAAAAATAAGAATCCACCAGCTGAGCTGGTGGTTTTTCTTAGACGGGCATAGCCCTATTGGATTTGCAGCCCCTCAAGGGACATGTTGATTCCGACACTTGCAATACCGTTACTTTTTCTTAAATGGATCCATATATTCCTTGATGCTTATTTGATCTGTTATCATATCTTCTTTTTCTTGGTTCTTTATGTATTCTTGTATCGCTTTCTCATTCCTGCCTACAGTATCTACATAAAATCCTCTGCACCAGAAATGTCTCTGACCGTACTTATACTTTAGATTTGCATGGCGTTCAAACAGAATAAGCGCACTCTTGCCCTTTAGAAATCCTACGAAACTTGATACTGATAGTTTTGGCGGTATTTCTACATACATGTGTATATGGTCGGGGCAAGCGTGCGCTTCTATTATCGTTACTCCCTTCCATTGACACAGCTCTCGTAGTATTTTGCCTAAATCTGCTTTTAGTTTTCCATATATCTCTTTTCTTCTGATTTTTGGTGCAAATACTATGTGGTACTTGCAGTTCCACTTTGTATTTGCTAGACTGTTATTGTCCATTTGGATTGTCCTCCTTTGCTTTAGTTGCCGGTGTCGGAACCGTAACTTATTTTAGCAAAGGAGGACTTTTTTGTCACTCTGGAACGCTAACGCTCTTTCTGGTACCACTAGCACAGCTAGTGGTTTAATATACAAAAAACTTGTCGCCAAAAATATTTTTTGGCGACAAACGGGCGACAAAATCCAACTTTAAGCAAAAAAGGCGCAGATGTGCGCCTTTTTAAGTTTCATTCAAATCAATATACTGTGGTGGCATTAATCGAAATATACTATATATTGTGTTTCAAAGCCTCTTCAACGGCAACCGCAATAGCTACGGTTGCCCCTACCATCGGGTTGTTGCCCATACCTATCAGTCCCATCATCTCTACATGGGCAGGCACTGACGAACTGCCCGCAAACTGGGCATCAGAGTGCATACGCCCCATCGTGTCTGTCATTCCGTAACTGGCAGGGCCTGCCGCCATATTGTCGGGATGAAGTGTGCGCCCCGTGCCGCCGCCGCTTGCCACCGAAAAGTAGCTTTTGCCGCTATCTACGCACAGCTTTTTGTAGGTACCTGCCACGGGGTGCTGAAACCTTGTGGGATTGGTGGAGTTGCCGGTTATCGAAACATCGACCTTCTCAAATTGCATAATTGCAACACCCTCGCGCACATCGTCTGCGCCATAGCAACAAACCTTCGCCCTTTCACCATCCGAATAAGCGTACTCCTTAACCACACTAAGCTTATCGGCATGATAGTCAAAGCGTGTCTGCACATAGGTAAAACCGTTGATGCGGCTGATTATCATTGCCGCGTCCTTACCAAGCCCGTTAAGTATTACCTTTAACGGAACCTTGCGAACCTTGTTGGCAGTGCGCGCTATCCCGATTGCGCCCTCTGCCGCCGCAAAACTCTCGTGTCCCGCCAAAAAGCAAAAACATTTTGTTTTTTCTTCTAACAGCATAGCCGCAAGGTTGCCGTGTCCTAAACCGACCTCACGTTGCTCGGCCACCGAGCCGGGTACGCAAAAAGCTTGCAGGCCAATGCCTATCGCTGCCGCCGCCTCGGCCGCACGTTTTTTGCCCTGCTTTAGTGCAATCGCACAGCCTAAGGTATAAGCCCAGCAAGCGTTGTCAAAAGCTATGGACTGAGTATTACGGACTACCGCTTCGGCATCGATTCCGTGTTTAACACAGATTTCACGGGCATCTTCTAAACTCTTTATGCCATATTGTTTTAAGCACTGTTCTATCTTTTTCTTTCTTTTTTCGTAACCTTCAAACGTAATCATTATTGCGCCCTCCCTTATGCCTTGCGCGGGTCGACATAGCTTGCCGCGCCCTCAAATCTGCCGTATGTGCCAGTCGCCTTTTTTAAAGCTTCGTTAGCGTCCAAGCCGTCCTTGATTTTTTGCATCATAACGCCAAGACGGACAAACTCGTAGCCTATTACCAAGTTATCGCTGTCTAAAGCAAGCTTTGTAATGTAGCCCTCCGCCATTTCTAAATAACGGACGCCCTTTGCCTCGGTACTGTAAATAGTTGCAACCTGACTGCGATTCCCCTTGCCCAAATCCTCCAGTCCCGCGCCAATCTCCAGTCCGTCCTCCGAAAAAGCCGACTGGGTCCGGCCGTAAACAATCTGCAAAAAGATTTCGCGCATTGCTGTATTGATTGCATCGCACACCAAATCGGTATTAAGCGCCTCAAGTATCGTTTTGCCTGTCAAAATCTCGCCAGCCATTGCCGCCGAGTGAGTCATCCCGCTGCAGCCGATAGTTTCGATCAGTGCCTCACGGATTATGCCGTCCTTTACGTTTAGCGACAGTTTGCAGGCGCCTTGCTGCGGAGCACACCAACCCACCCCGTGCGAAAAACCGCTAATGTCCTTTATCTCTTTAGCCTGAACCCATTTGCCCTCCTGCGGAATGGGAGCCGGCCCGTGGTTAGGACCTTTAGCAATACAGGTCATTTGTTCTACTTCCTTAGAAAAGTGCATATTTTACCTCCAAAAATTCATGCCTTATTATTATTTGCGTGTAAAAGCATTTTATATTTTTTTGACTAGCCATTGCAGACCGAATAATGAATAAGGCTAATCTTAAACTTGTACTAAAATGAAAGATGTCTGATTTTTTTAGAAGAATTTATTTGTCACTGCAAAGGCTTTTTACGCAACCGCAGCAAACAACGCGTCCAAGAAAATACTGCATACAGAAACAAAAAGACCCCAAAATACATACATCTTAAATATCAATACTTGTCCTTATAGCAAAAGACTAATATTAAACTTGTAATGAAAAATAAAAAATGATTCTTAGAAGGATTTTTGTCCGGAAAATGGTTTTTACGCAGCCTGACTGCGCTATGATCAGAAAAAACACAATACAATCATGCACAAAAAGATCCATAAAGACGTACCATCTTAAAATATCAATACATGTCCTTATAATTCTATCACAAAAGAGCAATCTTGACAAATACTTTTAAACCTATTGCAAGGACAAACCGTTACTTTGCAAATATTTTTTGTTTTTTTGCCGTGCTATTGACTACCCGGCTGTTTTAGTTTATACTTTTAGATAATTAATAATTTAGGCTGGTATTAAAATATAAAAACAAAATTAATAAACATAAGGTTAATTTTTTGCATGAATAAATATTTGAGATAAAGACACCGTTTTTTTAGACAAAAGGTACCTGCAGCACTACTTATCTAAAACAGTGGATTTTGACTAAATAGCTCTGTAAATGCTGTTTTTATATAAAAACGCCCTGATTTAAAAAAAGTCTGCATAGATTAATATTTGACAAATAGAGAGGAGGACATATGAATATCTGGCACGACATAGAGAGGGATAGGATTTCGGACAGCGATTTTATTGCGGTTATCGAAATATCTAAAGGAGGCAAGCAAAAGTACGAACTGGACAAAAGCACCGGCATGCTGATACTTGACCGCATTCTGTTTACATCTACTCATTACCCTGCAAATTATGGGTTTATTCCGCGGACATACGCCAGCGACTCAGACCCGCTAGACGTGCTTGTGCTGTGTTCCGAAAGCCTAGAGCCGCTTAGCCTTGTACGCTGTTACCCAATCGGCGTAATATCAATGGAGGACGGCGGCAAACTGGACGAGAAAATTATCGCAATTCCATACGGCGACCCTATGTACAATGTTTACCGTGACATAAAGGATTTGCCCCGCCACATCGCTAACGAGATGGAGCATTTTTTTGCCGTTTACAAGCAGCTGGAATTTAAGGCCACCGCGGTAAGCCATGCAGCAGGACGTGCAGAGGCAGAGGTAGTAATCAAAAAAAGCATAGACGAGTATGCAGATAAGCGCGGGCAACTTATAAAAACTGTATAAAGTAAATGGCGAAACAGATGACAAATGAATTATATTATAAAGAATTAAAAAAAATCTATAGTCAACGAAAATAACAAAACTTTTTATTTTATTAAGAGAAAGTGGATGTCATCGTTGATATTTGATTGTCATAAGATCATACTTACGACGTTTTATAAAAGGAATTTTAAGGTTGCTTTTGATGGGCAGAAATTTGTCGGAAAGCATACTTTTGAGAATATAATAACGTTTAACGATTGCGGTATTGTGATAGAGGACGGTTAGTAATGGTTAATATTGGTCTTCGTCTTGTATTTCTTGCGTTGTCAAAAAAAATAACGAGCGGATTGCTGTAATAAAAAAAGACTGCGGACGAATAATGCGGCAAATATATGAGATCGAAATTTTTGATTCGGTTAACGAAACTTGTACTTGCGTTTTTATTGCCCGCCATAAAAGCTTCGCAATTAAGGGGGATTAACATAAAAAACAAAAATCATACAAAAAATAATTTCTTTGTATGATAAATTTTAGATAAAATCAACGCATTAATGCAAAGCGTACCAATCGATTTCTTATCTATAACTGTGCTTTATAATCAAATAAAAACCGTATAAAATGCTGTTTAATCTCTAATGGTTAATTCCCCGGACTTCAGTCCGCACTTTAGAGGGCTGATAACTACGGACTTTATTCCGAAGAGTGCTTCATTGTCGACACGATCCAACAAAATCGGCAATCTCGCCCCCTAAAACTTTTACCAACGATTTTTATAATGTTTTTACGCCTTACTTCAATTCGCAAAGTAAAACATATCAATATAAAAAGCTGATTGATAAATTACAAAAATCAGCTTTTTATATTAATCTTAATTTTAATAGTGTATTTACTGTTTCTCTAACTTAACTTCTTCTTGTTTTTGTTGTAATAAAGGTTTTTACTTTGCGAATTAAAGACGCCTTATAATCTTCTTTACATATGATATCAATGTTGATATACTATTAAAAGAATTAATAATTATCTTTTAATAGCTTTAGGGGGATTGATGAAAAAATTAAGGATTACCTCTTTAATTATGCTTGTCCTGCTTTTTTGCATGGGGATAGCGGCTTGTCCGGTTACGGCAGGCGGCGATTTTAATGTTTTTGTACGCGACACCAGACCG
Organism: Holotrichia oblita; assembly: GCA_023690525.1. Taxonomy (NCBI): domain Eukaryota; kingdom Metazoa; phylum Arthropoda; class Insecta; order Coleoptera; family Scarabaeidae; genus Holotrichia; species Holotrichia oblita. Next base: position 136,605 of record JALQSN010000058.1, read on the forward strand.
CTTGCGCTTGACGCCGTAAATCTTGTGAACAAACAAATTCTTAAATACGATGACCGATTTTCATTTTTTTGCCACATCGATGACGATACTATTACCTTAGAATATATTGTTACAAACGAATATCAATTAACTATCGAAAAATGTAGCATTCCGGACAGTTATGATCAAAAATTTCAAACAATGCGCTCACAAGGCCTTATTACATCTAATGATGTTGCTCCACTTTTAGAAAACTGCCCGCTGGAATATAGATTTGATTTCTCGATTGAGGCTTTAAACTCTTTGGCGTCTGTAAAAAAGGTTTCTTATACTATACTTTCCTTCAAGAATAATTTCGACGCACAATACTATTATGATTGGGAAAAAAATATTCTGCCAAATCTAAATATGACCATTAGCAAAAATGAAATCTTTTACCCTGACAGCAACGGCAGTAATCATATTGCCGCAATCAGCTTTGGTAAAATAAAAGAATTATTTAACGAAATCAAAATCTTATTAACCGAATAAGCAATCTTTTTGCCATTTTAACGTTTTTACTCCATAAACAATTTATCTGACTTTTTTACAGTCTTTATTTGCCTGCCTAAGCTATGCAACAATAAAGGCTCTTACGTAAACTGTCTGATTATTTGGCCATTTTGCTAATTTAAAATTTGACAAAAAGGTAACATTAATTATATATTGCTTGTATAATAATAATTATTGCAAATACTATCGCACTTGGAGGCAGTATGGAACAAATGTCAGAGCTGATATTGCGTTTGCAAATAGCGTCGCGCAAAGCGGTTTTAAACAAAAAGAATCCTGACAAAAAACCTGACGGATTAAAGACAAAGCTGTTGTTTTTGCTTTCTGCCGGCCACTCACTGCCCCCCGATTTAATTTCGGAGCTTTGTATCAACAAAAGCAATCTCGCTTTATTAGCTAAGGAATTAGAAGCTGACGGGTTGATATTTAAGCAACGGCAAGCAAGCGATAAGCGGGGAATTACCATTCATTTGACGCAAAAGGGCGCAAAATATTTAGAAGATTGTTTGGCTGATATCGAAAGCTCCTGCAAAAGTGCATTCGGAAGCGGCTACGGTGACGCCGCCGGCAGATTACTCGGCGCATTGGATGTTTTGGATTTTATTTAATCTCCTCTCCTACGGTCTTTTCAAAAATAAGAATCCGGCTTGCAAAATCACTATGCCGGATTTTGAGGAATTTTTGTGTCTGCCAAGTGGATTTTTATCCGGAATTTCAAAATTAAATATTTTTAAAAGTGGTAGGTCATAAGCACTACAGCCAGGAAAGTTATCGACATTAGACACAATAAGATCCAAAAAACCATCATACAATCAGATTAAATCTCCGTAAATATAGTTTTTTCGTAAAATTTTTATGGATATAATTCTTTAGAGCCGGAGCAATAATTATAAATAATATTTATCCATCTTTAAAGCAAAAATTAAGAGGTAGTTATGCTGAAAATTTACAACACTCTGACAAGAAAAAAAGAAGAATTTAAACCGATTGACCCTTCTTACGTCACTATGTATTCGTGCGGGCCTACAGTGTATACTTACGCTCATATCGGCAATATGCGCGCGTATATTTTTATGGATACCGTGCGGCGGGTGCTGATGTATAACGGATACAGCCTAAAGGGGATGATGAATATTACCGACGTCGGACACCTTGTTTCGGACGGGGACGACGGCGAGGATAAGCTGGTTAAAGCCGGTCGCGAGGCGCAGCTTTCCCCTTACGAGATTGCAGATAAAATTTCTGCCGCATTTTTTGAGGATTTAAAAAAGCTGAATATCGGGCGGCCTGAAATTGTCGAAAAAGCCACCGACCATATTGACGAAATGCTGTCGTTTGTATGCGCACTTATTGACAAAGGGTTTGCATACGAAACCGGCGACGGAATTTATTTTGATATAAGTAAGTTTCCATCATACGGCAAGCTGTCGGGACAAAAACTGGACGAAAATATTGCGGGGGCGCGTGTGGGTATCAACGACGAAAAGCGTCACCCCGCCGACTTTGCTATTTGGAAAAAAGCGCCTAAAGAGCATATTATGCAGTGGCCCTCCCGCTTTGGCATGGGCTTTCCGGGGTGGCATATCGAATGTTCGGCATTAGGGCGCAAGTTTTTGGGCGACTGCTTTGATATTCATACGGGAGGAATCGACCATATTCCCATTCATCACGAAAACGAAATTGCCCAAACCGAGGCTTTAACGGGCAGGCAGGCGGTAAACTATTGGATGCACGGCGAATTTATGCAGGTGGACGGCGGCAAGATGAGTAAGTCTTTAGGTAACACTTATACCGTCGCCGATCTGCAAAGCAAGGGCTATGACCCTCTTTGCGTCAGATATTTTTGCCTTAATACACATTATCGTAAAGCGCTTAATTTCACCTTTGAGGCGCTTAACGGGGCAAGAACGGCATATGACAGGCTGCTTAATTTGATTGTTTTGCACAAGGACGGAACTTTTGTGCTTGGCGCTGAAAAAATCGCCGGATATAAGGCGGAGTTTTTGGACGCTGTCAGCGATGACATTAATATTCCGCTTGCGCTAGGACTTTTGTGGACGATGCTTAAAAATCCGCCCAGCCGTGACATATATGCGCTTGCCTTAGAATTTGATAAGGTTTTAGGGCTTGACCTTGACAAGGCGTATGATAAGGTTAAAGGCCAATCCTTTGCGGCTAAAGAAGGCAGTCAAAGCGAACATGAAATTATTCCTTTAGAGATTGCTAAGTTGTTAGAACGGCGCGCGCAGGCACGAAAAGAAAAGGATTTTAAAAAGAGTGACGAATTACGTGACCAAATTGCAGTTTTAGGGTATACGGTAGTTGATAGTAAGGATGGGCAAATCCTTAAAAAATCCGTTTAAACCAAAGTATGAAACCTCTTTGAGGTTTTTTATACTTTTGTAAAGCAAGCAAAACTGAATCACAAAATTTAGTCGCCTACTCCAAGCAGATAATCGGTTGTCACTTCAAAAAATTGAGCCATTAAAATAATTGCGTTTGCATTAGGCACGCGTTCTTCTTTTTCCCATCTCTGAATAGCTCTGTCGCTTATACCTAAAACCTTTGCTAATGCTCTTGTACTCAATTCTTTTTCTTCTCTTAACTCTTTTAAACGAATAGAAAATTTAGACATATTTTTATATTAACATTCACTGCGACCAAATGGCTGACAACAGACAAATGGTCGCATGTACTATTTGTGACCAAATGGTCGTAACATCGAAAAAAGGAGTTTAATATTGGACGAGAAAAAATGTATTGATTGTACTCATTTTAAAGAGTATTATTTAAAACAGAAAGGGCATTTTTATAAAATGCATAATGGTTTTTGCTACAATACTAAACTTAATGGACATAGTAGGAAAACAGATAAGATTTGCGAATTTTATAATCTCCCTCAAAAATTATTGTGCCGTTTTTCTGACGGAAAGCACATGGTTTTAATGTACTTATCGCCGGTATTTTTTAATTCATTTATCCCGCCGTCAAAAATTATTGTACCGTCACGTAATAATACAAAATGTTCTGCGGCTTTAACTGCAAGCTCAAAATCATAAGTTGCTAAAATAAAAAAACAGCCGGATTCTTTTAACAGGCGCAAAAACAGCGGAATATCCTCTATTATTGTGCTAGGCTCGTCCAAAAGCAGTAACCTTGGCTTTTTTATCATTGCCCTTGCAAAAATTAATGCAGTCCGTTCGCCAGATGATAACAATGCGGGCTTTTTTGACAGATCTATACCCGTAAGCCATCGATTAGACTCCTCCGCCATTGTTAAAATATCCGCCTTAGCCGCCTTACGTTTTTTTAGCGGATAAATCAGGTTTTTATATGCTGACTTATTTTTAAATAACGGGGTTTTATCCGAAATCAGCGAGACTCCCCTTTTAAAAGGCTTTTTGTCGCCGCACTCCTCGCCACAAATATGGATAAAGCCGCTCTCAATCTCCTCTAGCCCCGCTATAACTTTTAAAAAATTTGATTTACCGCTACCGCTGCACCCGATTAGCGCAAACGAATCCTCCGCCGAAAATTCTGTAATCTTAAGCACAATTTCTCCGTAATATTTTAACAAAATGTCGTTTAATACCAGCAATTTCATTATCCTATTATACACATAACAGCAATTTTAGGCAAGCAGACTTACAATTTAACTTCAATTCGCAAAGTAACATATCAAAAAAAGCTGATTGATAAATACACAAAACAGCTTTTTTATATTAATCTTATTTCAATAATGTTTTACTTTTTTTAACTTAACTTCGTTCCTTTGCTTTTGTTGTAAAAAAGGCTTTTACTTTGCGAATTGAAGACAATTTAATAAATTTATCGTCAATATGCCTCAACAGTTTGCATTATTTTTGGTTTTCGGTTATAATTTAGATATGGATTTTCGGCAATCAGAGAACTTGAAGCAAAATATGCCATCAAAACCGCAAACCGCAAAAACGTGTGCTTTGTTTCGGGCAAGGGCAATACCCTGTTTGACACTAATAACCGCGCTTACCTTGACCTTACTTGCGGCAGAGGAGAGAGTTGTTTGGGCTACGCTCATCCGCAGCTGTCGGCGGCGATTGCCTGTCAATCCCAAAGCCTGCTTGCTATTTCTGACGAATATTTCAGCGAACCTTACGGGCAGGTCTTATCTAAGCTGCTCCAAAATACCGGCTTTACCAAAGGTTGCCTTACGGGTAGCGCTTCGGACGCCGTACTGCTTTCGCTTTCGTTGCTGCGTAGTTATCTAAAGGAAAAGAGAGATGGACGTAACCGCATAGTAATTGCATCTGATGCATTTTATGACGAGCCGCGCGATAGTCAAAATCTGCAAAACCTTAAACGGACGTTTGTAGAATTTAATAATTTTGAGGCATTAAAACAAGCGCTTACTCCTGCCACGGCGGTGCTGATTATCGAGCCTGTCATCAGCGACGGCGGCGTTAAATTAGCGGGCTATGACTATCTGATTAACGCCTATGCCCTGTGCAAGTCAATGGATATATTGCTGTTTTGTGACGAGACGCGTATCGGAATTGGACGTACCGGAACTAAATTTGCGTTTGAACATTATGGGATTATGCCGGACGCAGTAGCGATTTCGCGCGGGCTGGGCGGAGGGTTACCTATCGGCGCGGTGCTGACACGTGATGCTATTACCGCTGGTTTTAAGCCAAGCGAAAGAACGATAGGCAGCGGCGCCGGAGTGCTTAGCTGCGTAGCGGCGGACATCGTGCTAGACAGGCTTAACAGCGACTCACTTAAGGAGATTTCTGAAAAAGGCGAATATCTTTTGTCCAGACTATACAAATTGACAAAATACAATTTTGTGCTGGACGTCAGAGGCAAAGGCTTGCTTGCAGCGATAGAACTCAGCGGACGGATAATGGCGGCAAAGGTGGCCAGTCAGATGGAAAAGCTTGGCTATTTACTTAATCATACCGACGGCAATGTGATAAGGCTATCCCCCTCTTTTACGGTAACATTTTCCGAAATGGACAGGGCAATAGACGCTCTTACCGAATTATTTGCAAGTACAAATATATAATCACTTCAATTCGCAAAGTAAAAGCCTTTATTACAACCAAAGTAAAGAGAAGAAGTTAGTCAAAAGCAGTAAATACATTATTGAAATAAGGATTAATATAAAAAAAGCTTATTCGTGTAATTATCAATCAGCTTTTTTTATTGATAAGCTTTACTTTGCAAATTGAAGATATAATCAAAATTACCTAAATTATAACGAATAATCATATAAAAAACAATCAAGACCACCAGCTTAGCTGGTGGTCTTTCTTATGCGGGCAATAGTCCTATTAGATTAGCGGCCCCTTACGGGATATATCGATTTTTCATAGGCAAAATTAAGTGTTTTTAGACAAAAAATCTAAATACCATAGGCAATATTCTATGTTGCCAACTTATTTTTTATAATATTTATTCGGCTGCCATCTGATTTTAGCTTTTCTTAAATTAACTCGTCTAGATTCTTATAAAACGTCCCTATAAATTTATCTAAAAAATATCCTACAGACGGAACATCAGCCGAGAGTTTGTCCAGTGCCGCCTTGGTACTTTCATGAGCCGAGCGGAATTCGTTGTTGTAACTACGTAATTCCTCGATACATTTTATATAAGCCGCCAGCTTGTCGGCCGATTTAACAAGCCTGTATTCATACGAATCTTTATCGGGCTTAACCAGTGCCGAAACATCCTCTTTTAATTCGTCCGGCAGCATTTTTAGCAATCTGTCTTCGGCGTCTGCCTCTACGCTTTTGTACGCTTTTATTATCTCGCCCGAAAAATACTTGACTGGAGTTGGCATATCGCCCGTTATCACCTCGCCTGTTTCGTGAAAAACCGCCATCATACCCACCGTGCAGGTATCCAAGCTTTTGCCAAACACTTTGTTTTCGATAACCGCAAGAGCGTGGGCAATAAGCGCGGTCTGCTGGCTATGCTCGGCGATATTCTCGGTCTGAAGGTTTTTCATCAACCCCCATCGGTTTATATACTTCATGCGTGACAAAAACGCGTAAAACGAATACATATTAAACAACCTCCGCCCTTTACTAATTTCGGATCTGCTTCCTTCCTAAGCGGACACAGCAGCAATTTTTGATTTCTATTTTGATTGCTCCTTTGCATTGCATAAAAACCTATCCGTGCGACAATCTAGCGACAAACCTATGGCTATCTTTAAAAATTTATAATACTTCTTTTACCTTCTTGACTACCTCGTCTGCTGTTATATTAAACTTTTCAAATAAGACTTCGGGTTTACCCGACTCGCCAAAATGGTCGATACAAACGTATGCTCCGTCCAATCCAACGTATTTACCCCATGACTGTGACGCGCCTGCCTCTACCGCTACCCTTGCACGCATGCGCTTAGGCAAAACGCTTTCGCGGTAATCGCTGCTTTGCTTATCAAACTCGGACATACACGGCATGGATATTACCCGCACGTTTATACCGTCTTTAGCAAGCTTTTGGGCTGCGGCCAAAGATATTGCGACCTCGCTGCCTGCCGCCATAATGATTGCCTTATAATTTTCGCTGTCATGTAAAACATAGCCGCCTTTTAACGCCTGCCTGCCTGTGCCGTTTAGCACGGGAAGATCCTGGCGGGACGCTACCACTGCCACAGGCTGCCTGCCCGTCAAAGCAGATTCGTATGCGGCGGCGGTCTCTTTAGCGTCGGCAGGACGGAAAACCTTTAATACGGGCATTGCTCTAAGCCCGCTTAAATGCTCGATTGGCTGATGAGTGGGGCCGTCTTCGCCTACACCGATGCTGTCGTGCGTTAGTACGTAAATCACGGGGATTTCCATTATCGCACTCATACGGATCGCGTTTTTCATGTAATCGCTAAACGAAAAGAAGGTGGCACAGTACGGCAAAATTCCGCCATGCAGGCTTAGTCCGTTGGATATCGCCGCCATAGCGTGTTCGCGAATGCCAAAGTGAATGTTGCGCCCGCCGCGGTTATCCTTAGAATAATCGTCCACGCCGTCCATAATGGTGAGGTTGCTAGGACCGAGATCTGCAGATCCGCCTACAAAATACGGTAATTGCTTAGCAATGCGGTTAAGCATAATATGGCTTGCCTTGCGGGTAGAAACCGCGCCGCTAAAGCCCTCGTAAAGCGAATTAAAATCGATTTTAACTTCGCCGCTGAGTGCCGACGTCAATTCCTTAAAAAGCTGCGGGTATTTAACAGCGTAATCAGACATCATTTTGTTCCACTTTCTTTCCTTTTCGACTCCTCTTAAGGCCAGCTTTTGGCAATGCTGATGTACTTCGCCTGGAATAGTGAATGCAGGATATTCCCAGCCTAGCTTTTGGCGTAACAACTTGATATTTTCTTCACCCAAAGGCGCGCCGTGAGCTGCCGCCATGCCCTCTCTTGCCGAGCCGTGTCCGATTTGGGTGGAAATGATTACTAACGACGGCTTTGCTGTTTCGGCCTTAGCTGCCTCGATTGCCTTACCGATTTCCCATGGATCATTACCGTTTGCGACCCGCAAAATTTGCCAGCCCTGAGCGGCGTGCCGTGCGGCGATGTCCTCGTCAAATGCTAAATCACTGTTGCCCTCGATGGTGATTTTGTTGCAATCGTATAGGACAATCAGCTTTCCCAGCCCCCATGTACCTGCGAGAGACGCCGCCTCATTAGCAATGCCCTCCATTATGCAGCCTTCGCCGCATAAGGCGTAGGTATAATGGTCAAAAACATTGTAACCGTCACGGTTGAACCATTTTGCCATCATGGTTTCGGCGGCGGCAAGCCCGACTGCGTTGGCGATTCCCTGACCCAAAGGGCCTGTCGAAACGTCCACGCCGGGAGTAATTCCGCGTTCAGGGTGACCGGGAGTTTTACTACCTAATTGTCGGAAATTTTTGATATCCTCCATACTGACGTCAAACCCGAAAAGGTGCAGCAGACTGTAAAGCAACATGGTTCCATGACCTGCGGACAGCACAAACCTGTCGCGGTCGATAAAGTCTGGGTCGGCAGGGTTATAATTAAGGTGATGGGCATAAAGCTCGTAACCGATTGCCGCAGCGCCTAAGGGCAGCCCTGGATGACCGCTTTTTGCCCTTTCGACACCTTCTGCCGAAAGCACCCTGATAGCCGAGATGGTTTTTTCCTGTATATTCATGTTTTCTCCTTAAGAAGATTATTTTGTTAAATAAGAAGATTTATACTTAGGACAGCGCCCTAAATCTGCACCTTAGATACCCTTTCGCAACAGAGCTACAAAATATTACATTTATAAGTTGTGCCAAGAAGGCTTGGGAAATGTGCTTAGTAGCGACAATCACCAGTGATCCTTTAAAATACCGATGATTTTTTTAGAGAGGAATAGAAAAATATGTTTTTGAATCCCCTATAAATTGCAAACATTTTGGGAATTCAGGCAAAACATTTTGATCTTGGAATAAAACGATAAATTATTGTTAATTGTTTCCGAAATTGCCTTGCAGTCCTTAAAAACCATAACACACGTATATGATTTGTATTTTATAAATCCAAAATTAGGCACATCGTTTATATTTCAGGTACAAGTAATAATATTATCGACCGTATCTATTTATCCGGTTCTCCGAGAATTTTTATGACATCAGAATAGCTCATGCCAATTTCGATTTTTTAGGAATCTTTTTTAAATTTATAACTCCAGAGTTATAATAGTATAGGCAATCCAATCGCGCACGCAATTATTTAGAATTATTAATTTGTAAATCATTTTAAATCATTCTTATTTTTTAAAATACTTGTTCTAATATAATACTATCAAATCGCAGCAAAATCCATTATATACGACTGTTTTTAAGCAAAGTCTGCAATGCTTTATGCCTATATTAAGCCTTTTTATAAGGATTTATAACAAAAAATGCCGTTAGCCATGCCATTGTGGTTTTTTTTAGAATAAATTTAAAATATCAAACTCTGATTAATTTTACAGTTTGTATCAGCGGACTCAAATCCACTCCGTTAATGTGCTTTATTTCCTCATAAATAATCTTGGCCATGCGGGAAACACCACCCAAAACATCCGCCTCGATATTGATAGGAATCACGGGATCATGCACACTTGTTCTTGCCATAAACCAGCCTTCGCCGGTATAAATCCTTACTCCCTCAAAGCTGTCGTCCGCCAGCCTGTACCGGGTTTTTAAAGCGGTAATCGCACTCAAAATATCATTCGCTGTCGCCCGCCAATCGTCGCCGCTTAGCTGAAGACGTATTGATTTTTCCTCTTTAGGTTCGGCAAGGTCTGCGATCAGGCTGCCTAATTTTTTGCCCTGCTTCTTTAATCTTACTGCCTCTATGACAAGCAATGCTGCAAGGTAGGCTCCGTCGTCCAAAAAATAGTTTTCCTTAAGCGCCGCATGACCGGAGGTTTCTATCGCCAGCAGAGCATTTTTGCCTTCGTCACAAAGCTTTTTTGCGTAGCCTATTACGTTTTGATACCCGCGCTTATAGCGGATATGTATGCCGTCTCTGTTTTGAATAAATTGTTTTAATCCCTCGCTGGTCACGCTGTCGGTCACGATATATGCCCCTTTGTTTTTTCGTAAGATAATCTCCGAGATAAGAGCAATCAACCGGTTGCGGTTAACTTCCTTGCCGTCGTCCGTAACGATTGCACATCTATCACCGTCGGTATCAAAGATGATTCCAAGGTCGCTCGCCGTCTCCAACACTCTTTTGCTAATGTTTTCCATCGCCGTTTTGTCCTCTGGATTGGGGGCATGGTTAGGAAAATTTCCATCGCTTTCTAAAAATTGAGAACCGCTGATGTCTGCGCCTAATGGCAGCAAAATCCGTCTGGCATAAAATCCCGCCGCACCGTTTCCCGCGTCTACGGCTATTTTAAAGCCTTTTAAAGGCATATTGCCTAATTCTTTTATAAAAATGCTCCGTAAATGGGCGCAATAACTCTCTAAAAAGTCGCGTTCTTCAAAACTTGCCGACACACTGCAGCCGCTGTTTTCGTCAGGTTTGACTAAATTTTTCAGGCTGCAATTTTCTGTTTTTGAGCGCTCTTTTAAATCTTTTTTGTTAAAACCTTCTTTTTGTAATTCGGTTGCGGCAGCTATTATTTGTTCAAGCTGAGCAGACGTCGCCCCGCCTATTGCAGTAAAAAATTTGATTCCATTTTTGTCCTTAGGGTGGTGGCTGGCAGTAAGCATAAGCGCCCCGTCACATCCCTCCAGCACTGTCATCATAAACATGGCCGGCGTCGAGCAAAGACCGCAAAACAAAACGTCACACCCTTCGTCCATCAGTCCCTCGGACACCGCGTCACTAAGAATTCCCGCGCTAAGCCTGCCATCGTGACCTATCGCCACACGTCTGACCCCAAAGGCTTTTGCAAACCCGCGGGCAAGCAGCCGGGCGGCAGCGGGAGTAAGTGTTACTGCTTCGCCTATAGCGGTCCCCCTGATATCGCTGCCGCTTTTTAGCTTAAATAAATCCAAAAGCATATCCTCCCTCTGCATTTTTGATATTTTTTAGTCAATATAATTATAGCCTTTATACAGAAAATTTGCAAGAAAAAAAACATGCAAAAAAATTATGAAAAAATATATAGTACATCAAATTATAACTTATTCCGTCTCAGTTTTATAGCAATTTGCAAAACGTATGGGTGTAATTTTAGTAGCTTATCAAGCCTGGCGAAAAGGATATGATGATTCACATTACATGTGCCGGATAAGTTTACCATAAAATCAATCGCTACAAAAATACGGTTTTAATTGGTTACCGCCCGCCAAACGATATAATGAATACAACTTTTCCGGCTAGCAAACCGAAAAATTACCGGACCGTATTTTTTGTATGAATTTTTTTGTTGAGACTGCTTGCCATATTAGATTAACGGCCCTTAAGGGAGATATCGATTCGACACTTTCAATACCGTTACTTTTTCTTAAACGGATCCATATATCTTATTTAGTCTGTATACTCTTTGATGCTATTTGGTCTGTTATCATGACATAATTCTCGTAGTATTTTATCTAATCTGCTTTTAGTTTTCCGTATATCTCTTTTATTTTGAATTTTTGGCGCAAATACTATCTGATACTTGCAATTTTACTTTGTGTGTGTCGGATTGTTGTTATCCGTTTTGGATTGCCCGCCTTTGCTTTAGTTGCTTGGTATCAGAAAAATGACTTAATTTAGCAATGAGGGGCTTTTTCATCATGGAACGCTAAAACTCTTTTTACCACTAGCATAGCTAGTGTTTAATATACAAAAAAAACGCCCCCGCAAATTTTAGCGGAGGGACGGTAAAGTCCTTCCCGAATTTAGCGGGAAGGACTTTAAAAAAATATACGGTATTTGTTTCTAAGCTTTTTACAAACAGTTTTAAAACAAATTTTTCGCGAGATGCATAATGCTGACACCATACAATTTAACAGGACTTAATTTTAACTCGGGATTTGATCCGAAGATTTACAAGCTTTAAATTTTACCTATTTGCTTTAGCTTTAATATGCACTCGTCCGCAACCTCGTCCACAGTTTTATTTACTGTGTCCACAGTTATATCGGCGTGTGCAGAATAGTGTTTTTCGCGCTCGTTTATTATCGCCGCAATCGATTTGGGCGAATTGTCACGCAACAACGGCCGGCTAAAATCATCTTTAGTACGTGCATAAATCGTGTCCGCATCTGCCGTCAGCCTGATTTTGATAAAATCTTTCATTAGCTCCATATTGTCGGCGTTAAGAGTTACGCCGCCACCGCAGCTGATAACAATATCGTCATGCCAAAGTGCCTCGTACAGCGTAGATGTCTCGTACGAACGAAAGGTCTTTTCACCAAAATAAATAAACGCCTGAGCGATAGGCATTCCCACCTTATAAACAATCATGTCGTCAAGGTCGGCAAAATTAAGCCCCAGCCTTTCGGCAAGCTTTATGCCTGTCACCGTTTTGCCTGTACCCATCATTCCGATAAGTGCGATTTTCATTTTTTGATCTCCTGATTTGCGATTTGATTTCTGTTTTAAGTTAAGCGGGTGGATTTGTTTGGATTTTTTTAATTGAATAGTTTAATTCCGGCAGTGTTAAATAAAAGAAATTAAGAATGGATCTATGAAGATAAATTTACCGATTTGTCAAGGATACAGCAGTGCGTGCGAGAAAATAGGTGCTTTTTATCAACAAAATTTTTAAATTTATTTATGGGCGGCAATCTTTAATTTTTTTATTCTCCTTATCCGACTGCCATGTCCTATAATTTTATGCTGCCTTAATTTTTGATTAAAGAGGTTTATCTGAACTGTCATGTATTTCGTTAATATATTTTTCTTCACTTAATTTTTCATGCCGGCGAAGTCTTAAAGTCCCTCCTCTCCCCGACAGAATTGTATCAAAATAATATCTGGACTGAATTATCAATCCTCTTAAAAAACCTACTTTAGTTTTATTGTTTTTAACAATATAGCATTTTTTCTCTTTATTGCCGCAACAAAAAATTAAACTAACGTTCTGAAATTTCTTAAATGAGTGTAGATTTAACGAACTAAAAAATTTATAAAGCTTGTACTTTTTTTTATTCATTACATAATAATGTATATTTCTAATAAAAAAACTACATATATAAGTTTTTTGAAAGAAATAACCTCTTATATCAAAAATTAAATGTTCGTCTTTCTCTTTAATTTCCCAAATGCCTTTTTGTTTTTCGATAACTCTAATTTCATATAATCCTTCTTTCAAATATCCAAGCCTGCTACTTTTAGGATTGTATTTATTACCAGTATCGCTTTTAATAAGATATGTGTTGGTAAATTTTGAAAAGAAAACAAAAATTGTTATAAAGAAAAAAACAAAAGGCACCAAACAAACAATTCCAAAAATTATTTTATTTAAACAAAACAAAAATATTGATATTATTATTGTAATCAATAATAATATCGCTGATATATAAAAGAAAACTTTGTATCTTTTTCTCAATCCAAATCCATCCGTACAGCTTTAGTTGACTTATTAATTTGTTTTTTTGCCGTTTAAAAGCATCTTTAAATGGTTTATAGCCATCAGGTAACCGTCAGTTTTAAATCCGCAGATTACGCCGTCTACTGCCGCCCCCGTCACCGACCTATGCCTCCCGCGGGAATGGATATTTGTGATATGCACCTCAATTTTAGGCACCTTAACGCACTCTAATGCGTCGGCAATTGCCAGCGAATAGTGGCTGTAAGCCCCCGGATTGATTATTAGAGCGTCAAAATCCGTCTTATGAAGCCTGTCGATTATCCCGCCCTCGTGATTAGATATAAAAAACTGGGGATTTATGTCACTATCCATACAATATTCTTTGAGTCTGCTTTCGAGGTCGCAGTAAGAAAAATCGCCGTAGACAGAGCCTCGTTTGCCTAGCATATTAAGGTTTGCTCCATGAATAAACAATAACCGCATTTGTTTTTCCTTCTATTTTTAGCCAATCTTTTGCCGCCAAAATCTTCTGATTTAAAAGTTTTGCCTCTAAATACCTGATTGTAACTTGTAGGAAATAGCGCTACTCATATCTATTTTTATCTTCTGCAAAAAGTTTTGCCGACCAATTGCCTAAGGTAACTTATAGGAAATAGTGCTACTCATGTCTATTTTTATCTACAAAAAGTTTTGCCGACCAATTGCCTAAGGTAACTTGTAGGAAATAGTGCTATTCATGTCTATTTTTATCTACAAAAAGTTTTGCCGACCAATTGCCTAAGGTAACTTGTAGGAAATAGTGCTATTCATATTTGCTTTTATCTTTGTGTTAAATAAAAAGCAAATTTACAATCGGATTTTTTTTAAAATTAAATCAAAAAGAGTTAAATCTATGCTTGTATCAAAAAATATATTATCAGCAAGTATAGCCTGATAAATCAACATTCCAAATCCGCTTCCGCCGCCCGAATACTTAATATCATAATAAGCTTTTGAGGCTGAAAAGTCAAGCATGGCCGGTGTGCAATTTATGGCAAGCGAGTATTGCTTTATTTTATTAAAACTGTCCGGCTTAGTAATCCCCGACCTATCATCACACGATTTTAATTCGTCATTAAAAATATCAACGTTAAATTTGTCTGCAAAAGTGCGGGCATTTGCAAAGCTACGGCTAAAAACCGTAATTTTTGCGTTAGTTTGCTTTAATGCTGCGGCAATCGAGCGCGCCGCTCCGCCCGTGCCGATAATCAAAACGTCCGAGGTATCCAAGCTTAGTCTTTTAGCATCCAGCATAAATCCCTGCCCGTCCGTCGAATATCCATGCAAAGTATATGAGGTATTTTTTTCTTGCTTGGGATTCTGTCCGCTTAAAATTTCTTCGTTTAAATTTTGTCCGTTTTTATCTAAAATTGTTTTAGGCTTGCCATTTTTTAAATCTTCCCTTTTTAAATTTTGCCGGCTTTTATCACTTAACACCTGCGTTTTTTTTAAATTTTGCCCGCATAAATCCGACCTGCTTAAAAGGATTTTTTTGATTGTGTTTACACTGTTACAGCCGCTCTCGTCCTTGCCAAGCAGCGGTATCACGCTCTCCTTATACGGATAAGTGATATTTAGCCCGTCAAAATCTTCGGGCAAAACGCAATCATTGCAGCATGGCTCAAACAGCGAATATTCTGCTTTTATTCCCAGCTCGCCGTAAATAATTTTATGGATTTGCGGCGAATAAGAGCCGGATATGTTTTTGCCGATCAGATAAAAACGCTTCATAATATTACGTCCTCAAAAAAATCCGGATAACTGACCGCTACCGCTGACGGATATTTTACATAGCCTCCGTTTAATGCCGCCGCCGCAACAGACAGAGCCATAACAAGCCTGTGGTCATCCATCAATATTTGCGCTTCGGTTTTTATATCATTAGCTTTTTCGCTTGTTTTAAAGCTTTTTTCGGAGTCCGCTCTTAAGTCAGTTTTGAATTTTTTGTCAAAATTTGTACTGATTTTGAAAAAATCCGGACCGCCGCCGGTTATAGTAAGAGTGTCGCCGGCAAGAGTAATGTTTGCACCCATGCTCCGTAATCCGTCAAAAATGCTTTTTATGCGGTCGCTCTCCTTATTTTTAAGCGGATTTAAGTCCCTAAATACGCTTGTCCCGCTTGCAAAACAAGCGCAAACCGCCAAAACCGGAATTTCGTCAATTAATGCCGGTAAAATTTCCCCGTTAATATCAAATCCTTTAAATTCTGACTGGCGTACAAAAATATTACCGTAAGGCTCGCCGCAGTTTTCGCCCGATATTTCGGTTTCGATGTACAGTCCCGCGTTTTTTAATACGGTCAGCATACCCGTCCTTAGCGGATTAAGCCCGCAATTTTTGATAAAAACACTGCCGTTTTTGACAATCGCCGCCATAGCTATCGCAAACGCCGCCGACGAAAAATCACCGGGTACACGTATTCGGCACTCTTTAAAAGAGCGCGAAAATCCGTCATTTTTTACAGTTATCCTATGACGAAAAGTTGATCCGTCCCGCTCAAAAATTCCGCTTTCGCTTATGATGTCTGCGCCCATTGCAGTAAGCATACGCTCGGTATGGTCACGGGTTGGATATTTTTCATAAATGACAGATTTGCAATCAGGCACTCTGTTCTGTCCGATGTCTGTATTATTTAACGTGCCTGATTCGCCCGTCCCGCCTAATCCGCTTATCACGTTTGGCTTATCGCCGGCAAACAAAGCCGCAAGTATTGCTGCGCTTTTCACCTGTGCCGAGGGCTGGCGGATTTCGGCTATCGCCGGTCTTATATGGGCGGGAATATTGGTGAGCGGGGGTTTACCGCCATTGCTATGGATATTTGCACCAAAAAACTGTAAGGTTTCGATAGTTTGCCGCATACTTCGGTTTAACAGCGATTTGTCGCCCGTTATTGTAAGGTCTAGTTTTAATCCCGCCGCAGAGCCGATTAATAGCCTTGCCGCCGTTGCAGAATTACCGGCATCTATCAGCCCGCCCCTACGCTTAACGGTTTTCAAAATCAAAATGCCTTTATCAAAAGATATTTCTGCGCCCAAGCTTTTTACACATTCAAGCGTGCTTAGGCAGTCTCCGCAAAACGATGGATTTTCTATTGTTATGCCGCCTGCAAGCCAACCCAAAATAAGCGCCCGCTGCATAATGCTTTTGTCGGGCGGAGGCTGAATAACTCTGCTAAAATTCTTTATTCGAGGTACGCGCATTTTGTTTTGTCCTTAAAAAAGATGTCAGTAGGCTTTTAAATACCACAGCTTTAAAAAATGTTGAAAAAAGAAAAAGGAATCCTTTCTTAGTTATTTATTCTTCTGAATTTATGTTTTTTACAAAATGTATGACTTTTGCACAAATACAAAACTTGTTTTTTTTATGCCAATTATAGCTTTCTTTATTGTTTTCTCTGCATTCGCTTGCAATTTCTTTAATATTTTTTTCTCTGCCGTATTCAATCAGTTTTTTTGCCATAAGATTTCCGACATTATGACCTCTGTGTGATTTTTTTACAAAGACTCCCTCAATATAGAGTGCAGGATAATCTTTAACGCCTTCTATGTAATCACTTTTAATAATTCCGTGTATAAATCCAATAATTTCGTTATCGGCTTTAGTTATAAAAATTACTTCTTTTTCGCTTTGCAAAGAGTACGCGATTTCTTCAATCGTTTTCGATGGCCACATCTTATTTATTATTTCCTTAATTTCTGCAGCCTGATTTAGTGTGCATTTTTCAATAATCATAATTATATACATCCTCATTATGCCTAAAGACGCTAAAAGCTGTGATGTTGCTATTAAACATTATGTTTTTAACGGCGTTTTTTGCAATATCAATACGACATCAATACTCTACCCGCATTGAATGAAAACCGCCATTTTATTTTTGTTTTAAGCAACCCAAAATATTCATATCAACTGAATTATCACAAAACCTTGATATATTTTTATATTAATTGAAAATTGACAGGAATGCACAAGATTCAAATATCATTCTTAAAATATATGATAACCGTCTATAAAATCTTTGAATTTTTTTTTAAACTCTGCATGAGTAAAAAATAATTCCGTAGTTTCCCCAATAGTGGTGACGGCAATTATGGATATTTTCCCACTGTTTTTGCTGTTATAAAGCGAGTTATCTTTTTTTATAATAGTGTTTTTCTTATCAGAGGCGGCAGCGCGGGTAATCTTTGCTGCATCAAAATTTAAGTCATTAAAGTATGGCTTAGTAACTAGGCGTATCCAATCTAAAACGGGCGGCTGAGATACAGCGCACATAGCGGCTTCGGCATAAAGTCCGATTGCAACGCTTTTGCCGTGACTAAATCCGTATTCATATTCTAAAGCGTGTCCAACCGTATGTCCAAGGTTAAGTTTTTTGCGCTCTCCCCTGTCTAAAAAATCTAAATCTACAATTTTTTGCTTAACAATTGCACAGCGTTTTAAAATATCTTTTAGCAAAACGGCTGTTCCGGATGTACCGAAAGCTTTTTTAGTATCTAAAAAATTACTAAGTAAACCAGCATTATTAATCATGTCAAAAAGAGTACTATCCAGTAGTGCCGTTTTATACACCTCGACCATACCGTTTGCAACCTCACTCATTGGCAATGTGTCTAAAAAATCGCAACAGAGGTAAGTCGATTTAGGCAGGTAAAACGTTCCGACCAAATTTTTGCTGCCACAGTTGACGGCGGTTTTTCCGCCGATACTGCTGTCCGCGAAAGCCGTGACAGTGGTGGGGATACAAACCCATTCAATGCCGCGCATATACACCGAGGCCGTAAATCCAACAAGGTCGCCTATCACTCCGCCGCCGACTGCTGCCATAGTATCGTCACGGCCTATCCCGCGTAAAAGCATTTCGCCAGCCAAAAGTTCTACTGTGGCAAGACTTTTTGCGCCCTCTCCGTGCGGCAGCACAAAAACATCCTTGGGCAGATATTGTTTGTATAGCCTGTAGATGTTGTCGTCGGTAACAACAAAGTAATTTTTAATAAGCTCTTTAAGCGCGCCTAATTGTATTTCTTTTTCCATTTTTCCATAAGGTTTTTGTTTTATTCTGATAACACTAAACTTAATTTTAAAATTATAAGAATCAATATTGATGAACAGGAAAACAGTTTTTAAATAAGATTTTTTTTATTATCTAAACAACACTAAAGATTAATCTCAAATTATAAAAATCAATATTGATGAACAGGAAATAGTGTTATCAGTGATTTTTCGTCGTCAAAGCATTTTGATTATGATTCCAAAAATCTTTGATTTTTTTTGTTTTGTGATGCGTTGCAATGCACATTTAAGTCTACGCAAGAATAGCGAAAACTTGCTTGCATTGCAGGATAAACAGCGGCTTTTAGGTTGTACGGTCAGGAAAAATAATGCAGATCGGATTTTTTTAAATATGACGGCATAAAAACATTTTTCAAAGCATCAATACGGGTTATTAATATCATGATTTCAAAAAAGTTAAAAAATCCGGTTTTGCAAAAAATCATTCTTTCGTTTTTCGTTAAAGCGGCTCTCCAGTTCGTCTACCGTGTCGCCGCCGAGTGAGGCCTGCAAAGCATCCAAAATCACCATTGCCAAAGCCGCCTCACCGCACACCGCCGCCGCCATTACCGCACATGTGTCCGCACGCAGTTGTACCGTAGTAGTAGATTCCTTAGTGCGGACATCTACTGTATCCTGCGGAAATTGCAGTGTGGGTACGGGCTTAACCGTAAAACGTACTACTATATCGCTGCCGTTGCTCATGCCGCCATCGATACCGCCCGAATTATTAGAAATCCGTCCTTCTGTCGTTAAAATATCGGCGCACTCGCTGCCCTTTGCCGACGAAAAGCCACAGCCCAGCCCGATCTCCACCGCCTTAACTGCAGGGAGTGACATTATAACTGCCGCAAGCCTTGCGTCCAGTTTTTGATCATACTGAGAGTACCCTCCAAACCCGGCCGGAACACCCGACACAGTCACCTCGGCAGTACCGCCCAGCGTATCTCCGTTTTTGCGGGCCGCAAATATCAGCCTTTGGATTTCCTCGGCATTTTGCCCTCCGCCTACCGACACTACCCTGCTTGCAATCGTAATTCCTATTTTTTTTAAGAGAAGCCTGCAAATCGAGCCTGCTGCCACGATATTTACAGTCTCGCGGGCGCTGGCACGCTCTGCCACCATGCTTAAGTCTGTAAAACCGTATTTTACCGCTCCCGCGTAGTCGGCGTGACCTGCGCGCAGTGCCGAAAAACTGATTCTGTTTTTCTCTAACGATTCTATACCAAAGCTAAGCGGCGCGCCTGTTGTTTTGCCGTCAATAATCCCGCTAAAAAATATTATCCGGTCGTCCTCGGCGGACATTCTGAGACTCCGTCCCGCCGCCTGACGCCTTAGCGAAAGCTGCAAATTGATATAATCCTCGTCAATGGCTATCCCTGCGGGAAGTCCCTCTAAAATCGCGGTATAAGTGCCGCTATGGGAATACCCTGCCGTAAGCAGCCGCATACAATCACCCTCCTTTTACGGAATTTTATGTTAGACTTTATTGTTGTTTTTAGCTAAAAAAAGGCGAGGCTTTATATCTGAATCTTTATAAGGGTTTATAGCAGAAAAGATAGCGTTAACCATGCATAGTATTTTTTTAGCAAGTCTATATAAAGTTAGATTACAAATGATATTTGGACAATTCAATTTTGATGCAAAAAAAACATGAAAAGATTTTTTTATGGCTTTTATACAAAAAGACGCAGTTCAAATGTATCAGGAAGGCTTGTTAAATTAATATTTTTATAAAAAAACTTATTTTAATAATTTGCTGAATTCTATTTTTCAATATCTCCCGTTGACGATATCTGCAATAAACTTTTTTTATTATAGCACTTTATAATAAACTGTGCAATACTAATCTGTAAAAAAGTTAAAAATATCTTTTATGAATTTAAAAGATATTTTTCTTAAATAATAATAAGAATCCACCAGCTGAGTTGGTGGTTTTTCTTAGACGGGCATAGCCCTATTGGATTTGCAGCCCCTCAAGGGACATGTTGATTCCGACACTTGCAATACCGTTACTTTTTCTTAAATGGATCCATATATTCTTTTGCTTATTTAGTCTTGTATACTCTTTGATGCTTATTTGATCTGTTATCATATCTTCTTTTTCTTGGTTCTTTATGTATTCTTGTATCGCTTTCTCATTCCTGCCTACAGTATCTACATAAAATCCTCTGCACCAGAAAATGTCTCTGACCGTACTTATACTTTAGATTTGCATGGCGTTCAAACAGAATAAGCGCACTCTTGCCCTTTAGAAATCCTACGAAACTTGATACTGATAGTTTTGGCGGTATTTCTACATACATGTGTATATGGTCGGGGCAAGCGTGCGCTTCTATTATCGTTACTCCCTTCCATTGACACAGCTCTCGTAGTATTTTGCCTAAATCTGCTTTTAGTTTTCCATATATCTCTTTTCTTCTGAGTTTTGGTGCAAATACTATGTGGTACTTGCAGTTCCACATAGTATTTGCTAGACTGTTATTGTCCATTTGGATTGCCCTCCTTTGCTTTAGTTGCCGGTGTCGGAACCGTAACTTATTTTAGCAAAGGAGGGCTTTTTTGTCACTCTGGAACGCTAACGCTCTCTCTGGTACCACTAGCACAGCTAGTGCTTTAATATACAAAAAAAATTTACCGCGGCTATTTGCCACGGCTGTATTTATATCAGGCGTCTGTTAGATTATAATATTGATAAAAAGAATATAGTTAATCTCTGTATTTAATAACGCCTTTTTTAGACTATTAAAAAGCTTGTCTTGCCAACTTAAATGTTAACGTGTCGTATATTGTAAAATATTAATACTAACATCTAACATTGCATTTTTCTTAAATAACAAAAAAGTTACCACAGCTATTTGCCGCGGATGTATTTTACATTAAATAATAAACACCATTATTATCCAAAGCCGATTTTGAATTAGGCTACTATTATCTTACATATATTCAAACAGCTATAAAACGTAAATTGCAATATTTAAGAAAATTAAAATCAATTAAATGAGTAAAGACTATGCTTTTCTTCTTGGTTTTCCCCTTTATAGATTAACGAAAAATACAAAACAATGTTTTTTCAATCTGCGGATAGCAAGCTACATCGACTATTCTGCAACAAAGCTGCGGAATATTAACCTTGTCAGATGTAATAAAATTACCTTTGCAAGCAAGTATTTTTTTACGCATGAAATCAATCGAGAAATAAAATTAAAAATTCTCTTTAAGAATTATGAAGTAAGTCATAATAATCGCTAGCACGTGCTCCTAAAATGCTGTGGATTCCCGAAAAAATCAGGTAAGCGATTTTTTGTTGGTACTCTCCGCTTACCAGCAACTTTTCCTCGTCGGGATTGGTCAAAAAACCGCACTCCACCAAAAGCGAGGAGTATTCGCTGCACTGCAATATGTAATAATCGCCTTTCATGGGTATGCGCGTACTGCCCACCCCTGCGTTGAGAATATTTTGGATAGTTGCGGCGTATTCATGCCCATTAGCGGCGGTAGGGGCGTAAAAAACCTGCGGGCCTTTTACCGATTGCAACGGGTAAGAATTTTGATGAATACTTACAACCAAGTCCGGTTTTGCATCTTCGATAATGCTACGCCGCTTATCCATATCGCTTAGCTTTTTGTTGCGGTCACCGGCGCTATAAAGCCCTTCGGAGTTTTTGCGGGTGAGTATCACCCTATATCCAGCCTGCACCAAAAATTCCTTTAAAGCCTTGGTTATAGCAAGGTTGATATCACTTTCTTTAGTGCCAGTGATTGTGCCGGTCACTCCGCCGTCATTACCGCCGTGGCCTGCGTCCAGTACAACCGTAATGCCGTTATCCGGCCTTGTCCCGGCAGTAATCGCAATTGCGCTGCATACTCCTGTCACTAAAAGTATTACTGCTACTACAATTGCTATTGTCCTTAATTTAACCGATGCAAACATATTATTTTTTTGCTCCTAATATCAATGAAAATTATAATCCGTATTATGAATGAGAAAAATAGTTTTGTGGCACGTTTTGACCAATCAAAAAAATTTTAAATGATACTACAACGACACTACTGCCATAAAAAATAATAGGCGGCAGGGGCAGTGTCAATTGCCAAATATCATAGTATGCTGTTTTGCCGGTGCCGCCAACGGTTCTGCCCGCAGAATTGAGTAAGCGCTTAAATATGATACCTAAAAAAATATTTTCGAAATCACCAATAGGGATTTTATAAATATTTTTTATGGTTTTAATTGAATAACCTATATCAAACGTAGTATAAAGCCAAATGTGCCATATTTTTAATTTTCATGCTTCGTTTTATAATAAAGCTACTGTTATATTGTCTGTCTGTGCACCAATCTTCTAACTTAAGTAAGACATGACGTAATTAGATTTGGCTAAACAAGACACTGCGGTACAAAGTATATCAAAATAATACGATACTATAGTTTGATGTCCAACGAGATTTTTGCCCGCGTCTTAACACGGATAAAATAGTAAAAGTAAATTTTTACAGATGTGAAATTAATTACACGATATTATAGCTTAATGCCTAACGAGATTTTTGCCCGCGTCTTAACACGGATAAAATAGTAAAAGTAAATTTTATAGATGTGAAAATGTGGATAACTTTGTAGAAAATTAAGGAAAACTGTATAATTGTTATATTATCAAAATTTTTTTAATTTTTTCGATGCTTTTTCCACACAAAAATTGTGGATAAATTGTTAAATTGTTTATAACTCCTTATGCCGCCTTTTATATCTTAACTGGCATACATCTTGACTTTACCTTCTAACCAGCTGTTAAAATAATCCTTTAGTTCGGTTTTTGAGGCGGCTTCCATAGCTCCGATAAAGTCGTCCGTCTTGGCTCTCTTAAATTTATAATCGTTGTAATAGCTTTTTAATCCTGCAAAAAAAGCAGCGTCTCCTATTGATTCACGTAATTCTTCCAGCATAAGCTGACCCTTGACGTACGTCATCACATTGTACTCCGCAGAATTTGCGTATTGGGCAACCGTGCGGTTCATCGACGTATCGTCCGCGCCGTTGTTCTTCCATTTTTCGCAATAATAAAGATACTGGCTTTGCGCCTGAGCAAGCCTTTGGTTTTTGGTAACTTTGTACGAGGGGTTGCGCTCGTAAAAAATGGTGGTAGAATATTCTGCCATGCCCTCATCAAGCCACGCCTCCCGTACTTGGTCATTGCCTACCGCCGCATACCACCACTGGTGGGCTATTTCATGGATAATAACCTCGGTAAAAAGACTTTCGGTCAAAACGTCCGAAACGTACACCAAAGCGGGGTACTCCATTCCTCCGTGCAAAAACGGATTTTTGACTACCGACAGCGAATCGTAAACGTAAGAGCCAAACTCATTATTAAAGGTTTCTAGCGAGTCTGCCGCAGCCGTCAAATGCGACGATGCCGATAAATCATCCTTGTAGTAATAGTTAATTTCTACTCCGTTTTCGCTCTTTGTCATTACTTTAAATTCGCCTATTACCAAAGCAAAATCACGGGCGTTTTTGATTGTAGCCGTCACCGTTTTTTGTCCGTCTTTTAACGTGAATGTTTGGCGGCCGCTTGTCGCCACAGTATATTTTTGCGCTACGGTTATGGTGACCTCGTAGTCGGAAACATCCGAGTTAAACGGGTCGCCGTTTGCGTAGTATGGAGTGGTATCAAACTCGCCGCCCCTTATCAAACAGGCTATCGGATACCAGTTGCCCAGATTGGCAATATCGTCGCACCATCCGTAGCGGTGCCTGACGGTAGGTAAATCCAGCATAAACTCAATTTCGATTACCGTGCTTTGAGTGGGCATAAGAGAACCGTCTACACACAAAATATCCTCGTCCTGCCCTATGATTTTGATGGGGACTTCGTCGCCGTCCCTTATAACCCTTAGCACCGTCATGTCGCCGTAGCTTACTCCGTTTGGGTACGCATCTTCTTTTTCCTCCTGCCTTATAGGCGAAAATGCCGCACCCTGACGGAACGCCCGCGGATAAAGATGAAACATAACCTCTTTTAGAATGCTATCCGAATTGTTGACGTAGTTAATCGTCACCGTAGCATCGATATGCTTGTTTTCGGCGTCATAGTCTGCGCTGATAACATATTTTGTCCTGCTTACTATGGCGGTATTGCATCCGGTCATCGCCGCCACAGCCGCAAAAAGCGTCACTAATAGCGTAAGCGAGAGTATAATAGCCTTTAATCTTTTCATCACTTTTAAATCACTCCATAAAATATTTTGTTTTTTCTTTTTAGCAAATAGGTATATCTACAATTCTATTTTTTAAATTTGTCCTAGACTTTTCTATTTATATGCCCGCAAAGTATTCTTTTAGAATGTATACAAGTTTTTTTGCAAAAAAAACGTCTAAACCTTTTACAGATTTAGCCGTTTTAAACTTGTTTTGCATGAAATTATTTTTTGAGAATAAAAGTAATAAGAATTTTTATAATAATTGGCTGTTAATTAAATTACCATTCTGCAATATTTCCGTGCTGCTCCGCCGCTATGTCATAGGTTTTGTTGCAAACGATAAAGATATTGACAGATAAACCAACATTAGTAATATCGGGATAATTTTGTTTTTGATTATCATTCTTTTTCCTTTTTTTGAAAAAAAGTTTTTCCACTAAATATTTTATACTTCATCACTGTTAAGTTTTAACACAAAAAAGCCGGCAGAGTTTGACATCTATCGGCTTTACAAAAAACTGTATTTATTACTTTTTATCTTGAATATCGTTAAAGCTGTCGTTGTAGACAAGCACATCCTTAATCCTTAATTTAGCCTTAAACAGCGGGCGGCCGCTATGCATGCGGGTCTCCATTGTAAATGCCGAGGATGCAAAGCTTTGCATATAGTCATCGTCAGTTTCGATTACCAGCTTGATTTCATCCGCAGTCATGTCTGCAAACTTTACCTGCGCTCCGCCCTTTAGTTCTATCAGTTTTATTCCTTTGCTGTACCTGCCGATTACGTCTATGTCTTTAACGTCCACACGTTTTGCGTGGCCAAGGTCAGTGACAATCACTACCTTGTAGCTTTTGTCCACCTGCTTAATTGCAACGCATTCGTCCCCCTCCGAAAGCTTGACTCCCTTTACGCCCGCCGAAATCCGCCCTTGCTGGGGAATATCCGACATATCGGCATTAAGACACATTCCGCCCTTTGTCACAAACATCAACGAGCAATCCTGCCTTAGAGGTTCGATATTTATCACCTCGTCGCCGTCCTTCAGCTTTGCCGCCTGATACGACGACTTAACCACTCCGTATTCGGTAAAAGGCGTGCGTTTGACCATACCCTCTTTGGTGTAAAACATCAAATCGCCGTCCGGCAGCTTGTCTAAAAGCGGAATCATATAAATAATCCTTTCGTTTTCAATTAACGCCGGTATTACCTTTTTGATTGGTGTGGTTTTTTCGCGCCATTTGCCGTCGGGGATTTCGTCGGCATCTAATTTGTAGCAGTTGCCCAGATTGGTAAAACAGCTTAGTCTGCTGCCGCGCGGCATAAGAACTATAAGCGGGCACATTTCGTAGCGCGAAGAGGTTTCGGTAAACTCCTTTGCCGCCATGTTAAAGCTTTTGACGGACATTTTTTTGATGTCTCCCAGCGCGTTGACTGCTACCACGCAATCCTCGGTAATCTTTTCGTCCTCGTCCGAAGGCACAAGATATTCGGCTACGTCTGCGACAATTCTGGTTTTACGCGGACTTCTAAACTGCCGCTTGATTGCGCTAAGCTCGTTTTTGATACACTCATATTGTAATTTTTTTGACGCCAATAAAGCGGTAAGAGTTTCGACCAATGCTTTTAATTCTTTTAATTCGGTTTCTAATTTATAGATTTCAAGGCTTGTCAGCCGCCCTAAACGCAAGTCTATAATCGCCTGCGCCTGACGTTCGGACAAAGAAAAACGCGCGCGCAGTTTTTCCTTTGCCTCGGTGGTGTTGGCGCTGCCCTTTATTATCTTTACCACTTCGTCAATGTTGCGTACGGCGATAACTAAGCCCTCTAAGATGTGCATACGCTCTTTGGCGGCGTCAAGTTCAAACTTGGTGCGGCGCACTATCACCGACCGCTGATAGTCGCTGTAGTATGCTATTATGTCCAGTAATCCCATCTGCTGGGGCTTGCCGTCCGCTATCGCCACCATATTTATGCCAAAGGTAACCTGCAGATTTGTAAACTTGAATAACGTGTCTAGGATTTTAACGGGGTCTGCATCCTTTTTTACTTTGATGACCGCCCTTATTCCCGATCTGTCGCTCTCGTCTAATATCTCGCTGATGCCGGACAAAACGTCCTTTTTTTCCTCCCTTGCAGTCAGAATACTCTTTAATAAAAGAGCTTTGTTGACCTGAAAAGGAATCTCGTCAATTATTATGTGCCTCTTATCGCCGTCGCACTCGATATGCACCTTAGCGCGTAGCAGAACCTTGCCCTTGCCTGTCTCGTATGCCTTTACTAATTCGCTCTGGATAAGAGTGCCGCCGGTCGGAAAATCGGGGCCTTTTATTATCTTCATCATCTCTTTTAGCGAGATTTCGGGGTTGTTGATATACGCGATAATGCCGTCGATTGCCTCGGCCAGATTATGCGGCGGAATGTTGGTGGCAAGGCCTACCGCTATGCCGCTCGCTCCGTTTATCAAAAGGTTGGGGAAACGCCCCGGCAGGTACTCTGGCTCTGTAGTTGTATCGTCAAAGTTAGGCCCCCATTTGACGGTGTCCTTTTCGATATCTTTTAATAGTTCCATAGCAAGCGGCGCAATACGCGCCTCGGTATAACGCATGGCCGCAGCGCCGTCACCGTCTATCGAGCCAAAGTTGCCGTGGCCGTCCACAAGCACCGTCCCCATGCTAAATGATTGAGCCATACGCACCATCGCCCCGTAAATAGAGGTGTCGCCATGAGGGTGGTATTTACCCAAACAGTCGCCCACGATACGCGCACTTTTTTTGTACGGCTTGTCGGGAGTAATGCCCAAATCGAACATACTGTAAAGCACGCGGCGCTGAACAGGTTTTAACCCGTCCTCGACACGCGGCAGCGCCCTATCCATAATAACGTACTCGGAGTACGGAATCATAGAATCGTGCATAACTTCTTCCATCGTTTTGTTTATAAGCTTAGAGGTGTTTTCCATAGTTTATTTTTCCTGTTTTTTGACTTCTTTATTTAAGCTAAAGTTAATATCTTATCAGGATTATTATACTTTAACTAATTTCAGTTCTTTGATTATTAGATAACTTAAATCTGCTTCGGTTCCTCCGTCACAGCTTAACGGTTTATAAAAATAAATATTATTATTTGATTTATCAATTCCGCAATAATTAAAAGAGCGATTTTTGACAAACTTATTTTTTGGCATTTCTGCATTCCAAAGGCCTGTAAAACAACAATAAAAATCTTTTCCGTCCTCGCTTAGACAATCATGATTAAAAACAAAAACACAGTTAATAAACGTATTTTCTATATTTTTATCCTTTAAATAAGCGCAAATCATTTCTTCATATTGATTAATATTTTTCGACTCGACATGATAATCAAAAGAATTACATTCTTTATTCTCAAAAAAATAAAAAATATCTAAAGCGTCAAATTTTTTGTTGTAAATATTTTCGATTTTTTTTATAAAAATCTTATCTGCATTTATGTTGTCTGTCGAATAAGACTTCAATAATTCTTTAATTTCAAGGCTGTTTAATTGGTATTGCTTTATTTTGTTTTTAGCTTTTGCTTTTGATAACTTTTCTTTTCGTGTTTGCATAATTTCTTTTTTGCCTTTTGGCAAAATAAGTCTGATAAAGAAAATTAAACTTATAATACTTAGGTATAAACTAATAGTAATTAACATTGCTAAAACTATCGCTACAAAAACCCAAACAAGACCTTTAGACGCGGGATTATCCGCTATTTTATTCTTAACTAAAAAAATAAATTTAGAAAAAACTATAAAAACAGTTAGTGAAATAAAAAACAAAATAGAAAGTTGAAGTTTAGATTTTGCATTTATCTTTATCATAAACACTTTTATAACTGTGTCTGAATCTGTTTTTTTCATTTTTTATCTAAACCCGTCTTCCCTATTAAAATTCGCGTTTTCGATAATATAATGCTTACGCAATTCGATAGCGTCACCCATCAGCGTCGAAACTAATTTTTCAGCGTTGGCGGCGTCGTCTATTGTCACCTGAACCAATGTTCGGCGCATAGGATCCATGGTCGTTTCCCATAATTGCTCGGCGTTCATCTCGCCTAAACCCTTGTAACGCTGTAATTCGGCGCCCCTGCCTATAGCGGATTTTGCCGCCTCTAATTCTTTGTCGTCGTAAGCATAAATTATGTTGTCCTTTTTAAAAACCTTATACAGGGGTGGCATTCCGATGTACACCTTACCGTCAGTGATAAGCTCGCGCATATATCTAAAGAAAAATGTCAGAAGAATAGCACGGATATGCGCCCCGTCCTGATCGGCGTCAGAGAGGATTATCACCTTGTGGTAATTAAGGTTGTCAATATTAAAATCCTCGCCTATTCCCGCCCCTAATGCCGAGATTATAGTACGTATTTCCTCGTTAGCAAGTACTTGGTCGATACGCTTTTTTTCCGCGTTTAGCGGCTTGCCCCTTAGCGGCAGGATCGCCTGAAAAGAGCGGTTGCGCGCTTGCTTTGCCGTACCGCCGGCGCTATCACCCTCGACTATAAAAATCTCGTTATTTTCGGGTTTTTTGCCGCTGCAATTTGACAGCTTGCCCACAAGATTAAAGCTGTCAATAGAGTTTTTAGCACGAGTTATCTCTTTTGCCTTGCGCGCTTCCTCCCTAACCTTAGCCGCAAGCTGTGCTTTTTTGAGTATTGAGTCCATTATCGGCTTACGCGCCCCGTCTTCTAGGTATTCGGATAAAGAGGCGCTTACGATATGGTCGACTGCGGTTTTAGCCTCCTGATTGCCCAGCTTAGTTTTTGTCTGCCCCTCAAACTGAACATTGGTCATCTTGACGGACAACACGGCGGTAAGCCCCTCCATAAAATCGTCGCCCTTAAAGTTTTCGTCTTTTTCTTTTAATACTCCATTTTTACGCGCGGATTCGTTAAGTACCTTGGTCAGAGCTGTTTTAAAGCCCGTCTCGTGAGTGCCGCCTTCGGTGGTCGGAATATTATTAACGTACGAAAACAGGTTGTCGGTATACGCGTCGGTATACTGAATGGCAAGCTCTAACGATATTCCGTTTTCGCTGCCCTTGATATAAATAGGCTCGTCAAACGACGGAACTTTAGCCTCGTTAAGGTACTTGACAAAATCGATTATGCCTCCCTCGTAAAAATACTCACGCCTGCTAACGGCATCAAGACCGTTCCTTTCGTCAGAAATTGCGATGTGAATCCCTTTATTTAAAAAAGCAAGCTCCTTACAGCGCCTCAAAATGGTATCGGGATTAAAGGCAATGGTATCAAAAATATCCTTGTCCGGCTTAAATCTTATAAATGTGCCGTGCTTGGCCGTCTTTACTCCCGTGTCAAACAGGCTGAATTTAGGTACGCCTCCTTTAACGGCGTCTCCAACCTTACGCTTTTCAAACTCCATCCGGTACGTCGTGCCTTTTTTAAAGATTTCGACTATAAGCCACTCGGACAAAGCGTTAGTGACTGATGCGCCCACCCCATGAAGACCGCCGCTGTAAGCATAGCTGTCATTATCAAACTTTCCGCCCGCGTGCAGCTGGGTAAAGACCACCTCTACCGCGCTGACGTTAAGCTGCGGATGAATGTCAACAGGTATGCCTCTGCCGTCGTCCTCTACCGACACCGAACCGTCGGCGTAAAGAGTTATCAAAATGCTGTTGCCAAAGCCGTTGGATACCTCATCGATGCTATTGTCAACTATTTCCCAAAGGATATGGTGAAGCCCCTTTATGCCAGTTGTGCCTATATACATACCGGGGCGCAGGCGTACCGCGTCAAGCCCCTCTAAAACTTTAATGTCTTTTGCATCATAATCCGTTTTCATTAAGTCTATATCCTCCTTATCGGCAGAATTAATTGTTATCAAGATTGCACTATACCGGTAATAGCATCACTAGCTCAAATTATAGCGTTATTTGCCGGTATTATACCATTTTTTTGTTTGCAATGCAATCAATTTTTATAATAAATATGCAGTATTTTTTGCGTGAACTCCTTTAACATTCTTTTTTGCGTAAATAAATTTATAATTATTCGCATTTTCTGCATAATTATTCATGACGGTATATTTATGCGGGCATAAACATAAATTAATAATAGACTTCTTGCATATCCGGCATATTTAAATTCGCTAAAGTTTTTTGTATTCAAAACGATTAGCAAATTACGCATGAGAGGTTACACAAAAAATCAACGTTGTATAGAAAAAAGTTGTATAGAAAAAAACGAAGAACAATTTAAAAAACTGTAGCGGGAGGAAAAAAATGAAGCTTGTTATGACAGGAGGCGGCACGGCGGGACACATAATGCCTTGCGTCGCACTGATTCAGGAGCTATCTGGCAGCTTTGAAATCCATTATGTAGGCTCGGCGGCCGGCATGGAAAAAGATATTATTCAGAATATTCCGAATGTGACATATCACGCCGTCACCACGGTAAAGCTGGTACGAAAGCTCTCGCTAAAAAATCTCGCTATTCCTTTCAAGCTGATAAAGGGAGTTAGGGAAGCAAAAAAGTTGCTTAAAGCGCTTAAGCCTGACGTGGTTTTTTCTAAAGGCGGATTTGTATCACTCCCTGTTGCGATTGCAGCCAAGTGTCCGCTGATTTCTCACGAAAGCGATCTTACCGTCGGGCTTGCAAACAAGCTGACCCGCGGTAAGGCAAAGCATTTTTGCACATCCTTTCCGCAGACGGCGGAGAAGCTGAAAAACGGCGTATTTACAGGCTCACCCGTCCGCAAAAGTTTGTACCGCCCTAAGCGTGTAAATATGCGCCCCGTCCTTTTGATAATGGGCGGAAGTTTAGGTGCAAAAGCCATCAACGACAGCATTGCTAATGCTATCGACAGGCTGACGGACAGGTTTGACATTATTCACATTACCGGCAAGGGCAAGTCCACCGCCATCAAAAATCCGCATTATACGCAAATGGAATTTTGTTCGGATATGGGCGGGCTGTACGCAAAAGCGACGATTGCGCTAAGCCGCGGCGGAGGCTCGACATTGTTTGAACTTGCAGCATTAAAGATTCCCTCATTGATTATTCCTTTGCCAAAGGGAGTGTCGCGCGGCGACCAAATCGATAACGCCGAATATTTCAAAAGTCGCGGGCTGTGCAGGGTTTTACCCGAGGAACGCCTTAACCCCGACAGTTTGATTACCGAATTAAGCACGGTTTTAAACGACAAGGCAATGGTGATGGCGCTTAATAATGCACAGAACATTGACGGAACAAAAAAGATTGCACAGCTAATTTTAGATGCCGCAAAAAAAAGTGATTTTAATAAGAAATCTTATTAATCTACTATTCTTTTTTAAAGGATATAATTTTTTAATCTAAGTTAAATTTGTTTGAGAGATAGTCTTTTATTAAGGATAAAGCAATCAAGACGACCAGCAAAGCTGGTCGTTTGCACTTGCGGCACTGCCGCATGATACTGGCTAGGCACGAAAGCGCCTGATGAATTAGCTGACTTATGCATACTTGTCCCACTACCCCCTTAAAGGGGTTCGTTTCTAAACCTACTCTCAAGCCAACTTCTACGATAGCTTTTTAGACTGCTTTAATAATTTATTTTTTAAGGTCTTTCTCTAATCTTACTCAACGCTAAAGCTCTTCCTGCCTCACCCCCTAAGCGGGTGGTTAATCTCCAATTTTATATTTTTGCAGAGCGGCAAAAATATAATAAAAAAGCTCATTCAAGGGAAAAATCTTTAAGATCGTGAGGGAAGTGTTTATTACCTTGTTCCCTGTCAGCCAGTTTCATCTTAAAAATCTCCATTTCTTAGCAATCTAATAAAATTATATGCTTTTATAAAAAAAATAACCTACTTTAAAAAAAGTAGGCAAAATCACAAAAATAACCAAATGTATATATGTATTCTTTATCTATTTTTTTCAAATAAAGAATCTATATTGACATCCAAAATCTTTGAAATCCTATACAATGTATCAAAATCAGGCTCTCTGCCTTGGACTGTGCCGCCTCTTTCGTAACGGCTATATACCGGCTGAGTTATTCCTAAAAATTCAGCCATTTGTTTTTGAGTATATCCCTTACCTACTCGCTCGATTTTTAGGTTTTCGGAAAATATTTGAAACCTATTCTTCATATTGTTGACATTATATACCTTATTGACATATAATGTAAGCAATATGTCAATAAGGTATGCTGACGCTATGGAAAAAAAAAGAATGTAGTAATTGCTTGCATTATGTTCAGCATTATATAAAAGACAAATATTCTGGTAAAAATAGATTTTTGACACTGCTCAAGACGTTACAAAATGACTAAGCCCATATGTGGTGATCATAAATTTAAAATAATTGCTAAAGATAATCCCATTTTTGAGCAAAATATAGAACTACTAGAGAAATTGCTTGAAGAATTTTGATAAACGATGCGATAAGGATAATTAGCAACAAAAAAATTGACATATGTTAGTAGCAAAATTTTATTATGCTTGTATAGTAAAAAACAACAAAACCTCGTAAATTCGGGGTTTTTCTTTAAAGTTTTTCATTTTTCGGCAGCTATCTCATTGTATAATCGGTTTTCAGAAGTGTGCAAAAATTAGCTCTCAATTTTATTTTTAAAATACATAAGATAAAATCTAAAAAACCCTTCTTAGCTAAAACAAAAACCTGTAACATTAATTATAAATGCCAGATTTTAAAGGGATTTTTGCGCCAAAAAACATTTTTACGACATTTAGCAAAGCTAAATTAAGCACTCTCCCGGACTAAAGTCCGGAGTATCAGGACTAAAGTCCGGTGAATAACCCTTAGCGATTAAATAACGGGCGACTCGGTGGTGTCAGACACAAAAACAATCATACTAAGCTGTTTTTACGATGCCGCTAAGGCTTCTTATCCGCAAACTGAATTGCGGCGCAAAAAGACCTTTAAAAGATGCGCTTTCGATTCATGTATACCGATCTAAATTAAACAAGCAAAGAGGTAAAGGAAAAAAATGAAAAAGTTCTCTCCCGGCAAATTAAAAGTCATTATTGTATTGAATTTTGCGATTATTGCATTGCTTATCGGGCTGTTTTTTTATTTTCCGCCAGGCGACGATAATATCACGGACGTTGGCGGCACTCCTACAACGCACGAGAGGATCCGCACCGCACAAATATCGCTTAACCCCGCGCTGTCGTGGGAATTAAATCTTTGCGGCAGCGGCACCGAGGACGCCGTCGCAGTCTTTTTGCACGAAGACTACCTTTATATTTTTGGCAATACATCTTCTTCTGACCTTGATTTTGACCGCGCGGGGGTTTTTTTGGCGATTGTCGATACTTACGGCGTCACAAAGGCATTTTATATCTATGGTGAAAGCGGCGACACGTTAAAAGCTGCTTGCTATTGCGAGGGTGGGTTTTTGCTTGCCTTGCAGACTGCAGATTCGCCAAAAATGCTAGTGGTGGATTTTACGGGCGAAGTCAAAAAGACTTTGTCTCAACTTTTCTACGGATTTGAGAGCGTTGTGGGAGTAAAATATTATAATGGCGGCTATTTTATGTTTAGCCAGCCCCAAAACAGCCTTACAGGGGTTCGCTCGCTTAGATGCACATATTTTACCGTAAGCGGCAGCGGCATAAGCGGCATTGAGTTTGCGACAAGCAGTGTTGCGACCAGTCCGTACTCGCTTGACCCCGTCGATTCGGCGGTGGTGTCCGGCAAAGTGGTGGCGGTTTGCAGCGCCACGTCCAGTTTGCATACTGTTCCCGCTTTGGTGGAGTTTGCACAAAACGATTCGCCAAAAATCCGGCTGTTTACCGACTATCCCGGAACTGTCAAAGGTTTTAGCATTTATGACGGAGATTTTTTGCTGCTGACTACGCAGGAGGGGTCTACTCTGCTTCAGATTAGCGCCATTTACACCGTTATAAAAAAAACCACGCTGTCGCAGCTTAAGGCTTTGGGGATTAGCGAGATTGGCGAAAAAGACGGCGAAATGCTGTATCTGGTGTTTTTGGATACCGCGGTATACATAACGACGGCTAAAGGCGAACGCAAGCACACCCTATCCGCCTTTGCTCCTGCGGGTACGCCCTATTCGTCGGCTTATTTAAACGGCGCGATGGTTTATACCGGTAGTAGCGGCAGTACTGCTAATGCTATGGTAAACCTAAATATTTACAATAATCAAAAGGTTTTGCTAAGTGCTTTTGTAGGCGAAGGTCAAAACCCTTTAATGGTGCTGGACGAAAACAATTTATTCTGCGTATACCACAAAGGCGGCGACGTATTAATCAGCAAACTGCGTTATCCTCTGTTTAACAGCTAAAATGTTACACTTTAAAACTTAGAATTCATCCTTAATAAAATATTTATTAATTGAAAGATACAGGAATATCCTTAAAATTTTGCATACAACATATCTATCGAAAAAAAATAAATTGTTCACCGCTAAAAAAGCCAACCAATAAGATCTTACAATCAAAGACATTTAAGATTTTTGGCAAGCCTCTAGAATATTACTTTTAAATTTGGCATGCCAAATAATCTCTCATTATCGCGACACTTTTTTAACAAACTTCTGGAAGTTAATATTTGGCAATTTAAAAGATAATAGGCTATTACAAATACTGCTTTTAGTATTATCCCATATTTAATTATAATTCCTATTATTTTAGACGTTAAACTTTTTAAAAGATAATAGGCTATTACAAATACTGCTTTTATTATTATCCATATTTAATTATAATTCTTATTATTTTAGACGTTAAACTTTTTAAAAGATAATAGGCTATTACAAATACTGCTTTTATTATTATCCATATTTAATTATAATTCTTATTATTTTAGACGTTAAACTTTTTAAAAGATAATAGGCTATTTTATTATGAAAAGGGTCTTTTGATTTTGGCGACAGACTACAAATTAATAAACGAAAAAGATTCGAGAGTGTTTTTTTTAGTAAAAAAAACGGCTTGCAAATCAAGCATGTTTATAGTCAGGCTCTTAAATAAATATAAACAGTCGCTACAAAATCTTATTAAACTTGTCAATTATTTTGACTGCTAATTGACTATATTGTGAGGCTTATCGAAATAAAGCATAATATTCATTTTGTGGAATCCACTAAGATTAAAAATCGACTAAGCAAGTACTGAAAGAAAAAAAACATAAAAACTGCCGATTTATTAAAAGCTATAAATGCAACCGAATCGAATTTATATCTATGTATAAACGGACTTTTATACCCAATTACGAAAGCCTTCTGGTATTTTCTGATTATTTTGATTGCACTGTAGATTATATTACCAGCAAAGAAACTAAAAAAGAATAATATGACTGTGAAGATTAGAAAAAAAGTCTAAATCAGGACCACCCCGCTAAGCTGCTGGTTTGCACTTGCAGCACTGCCGCATTATTACCTGCACGCTCGAAATAGCCTGATGAATTTATCCGCCTTATGCATACTTGCCACCTACCGCTATAAAAGGATTGTTCCGATACTTGCTTTGTTTCTTATTTCGCATTTTTTAAGCTGACTTGTTTTCTTTAGCGAAGCACAAAGCGCCAGCGAAGTATAGACTATTTTCATCCATATAAAAATTTCTTTGTTAATTTAGTTTTAGCGGCGAAACCTTCCTAATTTTAACAAAGGAGTTTCTCTTTTGTCTATCCCCGCTAAAGCTCTTTTTACACAGGCATAGCCTCTAATTTCTGGGGTTAATGAAAAAAGGCAAAACTTTTAGTTTTGCCTTTTTCTCTTTTGATTATATTCAATTTATAAAAACTGTCTTTGCAATTGGTAGTGACAGATTTTTCGAGAGGTTATTACGTCCGTCAAGACATTATGATCTTTCGCGCTGCTAAATTACGAAATAACAAAAACCGACGAAATAAGTTTCAAAAAATACTTTTATTCAATCTATTAAGACAGGTTTAAAGCTTATCTGATTACCAATTCTTTCTTTATAGGCTTTACCTTGTATAGTATCTCAAAGGCAAGTGTTCCGCCTAAAACAAGCAATTGAATAAGCGCAAGCGCTATGTTCATCTTTACTTCAATATATTGGCTTGAGATTGCAAGCCCGCCGCCGCCGGATGCATACATAAACAATAATAAAACCACAGCGTTTAATATAAGCGTAATGATGATAAATACTCTTTTTTCGTTATTTTGATAGTCTGCAATCATAAAACGTGAAAGCTGTAAAATCGCCAGTATTATTAAAAGTACAGCGGGTAACATTATCGTCGCCATCATTATGACCTGAGTCAGCGTGTATGCCATAACCGCAGACATATAAGACATTTCGGCAAGCATATAATCCATAAGATATGCCCAACCCAACGATTGCGAAACACCTGATTCGCCAGTCAACTTAAACATCGGCGAAAGGAATAATGTCAATGCCAACAAGGAGCCGCCAAGCAAAACGATATTGTGGATAAACATCGTAAACGAAAAATCCTTTTTGTCCATAAGCACATACTGCAACAGGCAAAACAGAACAGTCCCAAGCAACACGGTAATCATTACTAAAATTCCAGCCCAGTTCATAGAAATAAAACTCATGCTGGAGAAAATCATCAGGTTTAGCGCGGTGCAAACCAACAGCAGAATAAACATAAATCTGGCTTTATTAAATTTCTTCTTTTTGACAAGCGCCATAATCGCAAAAATAAGCATGACTATGGAAATTATCAAAAATGCCAATTGCGCCACAAATACCAAAGTCAATTGCCCCGCTATAGAAACAATTCTACTGCCGCTGAATGATTTTTTATGCTCCATGCTATCGTAATTGCTGATTGCAACCGCATAAGCAAACTTGTATTTTAATAAATTCACCTTTGAGGCGTTTTTACCCAGATCCTTTACAAGTTCGACAAACGTATCATCAAGGTTATGAAAAGGCTCCGAAGGAGCTTCGTTAGAACCGTACAAAAGCGAGGTATTTAAACCCAGTACTCCATATTCTTCTTTAAAAACCTCGTTCATTTCCTCGACGTAGCTAACAGCCTCGTCCTTAGTCATATTAGAGCTAAACACCAAGTCAGCCACCTGAAAAAAATTCTGGCGGACATAAACGTCCTTGTCATCGCCCGTAACTGCAGAGCCGATGTTGACCTTAACTCCGAAACAAAGAGTGAAAATTATCGTAAACGACAATACGACAATCGCCATAATGTTTAGAATACGGTGATTTTTCTTTTCTTTTTCGGCCGAGTCCTTGATAAAGGACTTTATACTCATATCCGTTCCTCCGTTAAACTTCTGCTATAAAAGCCGAAGCTGTTAGTGATATTGTCTTATTAATGCACCAGTCCGTCTTTAAGAGTGTAGAATAAGCTAGTATTAGACTAGTCGCAAAACATTCTACCATAATAATAGCGGCATAGTCAACACTAAATCCGTTTGTTTAAGAATTTTTCACAAATATTCCGATTGCGTTAATGAGTTAACGTCTGTTAAACATATTTTTTGTTCAAATCTTTTTATTGTCAGCTACCGGAGAGGCACTATCAATGAAGTGCCTGACGTATTACAGCTCCGCCAAGCATTCCTTATTCTACTGCACTAAATTAATAATACCGTTTTTTGAGAGACTTTATATTC
The DNA here is from genome assembly GCA_023690525.1 of Holotrichia oblita. NCBI lineage: Eukaryota > Metazoa > Arthropoda > Insecta > Coleoptera > Scarabaeidae > Holotrichia > Holotrichia oblita. The sequence goes on from JALQSN010000058.1 coordinate 174,958, forward strand.
TTTTATGTCTTTAAATAAAATGCAAAACTTTGCTCCTATCCTGTAGTAATATCTTTGCTAATTACCAGACATCTGCGGCATTGTTTTTATAAATTACTATATCAATAATCACATTATAACTTTTAATATAATTTTCAAGTACGAATTTTTTTGCGTTTTTTTTAGGTGTTTTAGTAAACTGTTCGGTCTTGATTCCGGTTTTTGATACAACCAAATATACCCATCTTGTGGACTGGCTTATTATTTGTCCTAGACGTAGTTTTTACCAATTGACCTTTGTAAAAGAGTTAGCAATGAAGTGCGATTATTTCTTTAGCGGCAACAGGATTCAAATCCTCTACTTTAATAGTGAAACACAAAAAACTTTGCCTATCCATGTTTCACATCTGACATCAATATCAAGTTTAGTCAAAATACCTTACTCCAGATTCAAAAATCCTCATGTCAAAAGAGTCATTGTCTATATTTTTATATAGGTTATTGCCTATGCGTTCGGCGTGGCCCATCTTGCCAAGCACCCTGCCGTCGGGGCTGGTGATACCTTCTGCCGCACATACCGAACCGTTAGGATTATAGGGGGGGGCAATTGTCGCCTTGCCGCTTAAATCGGCATATTGTGTGACAATCTGGCCTGCCGCCTCCATCGCCTTTATGTGAGCGGGTGTCGCAATAAAACGTCCTTCGCCATGCGAAACCGCCTGATTAAATACCTCGCCGACCTTAACCGCATTAAACCACGGGGATAAGTTAGAGCTGACCCTCACTTTTATAATCTGCGAAATATGGCGGCTGATATTGTTAAAGGTTAGCGTGGGGCTGTCCTCCGCCTGCTTTTGAATTTTACCGTAAGGCAACAACCCAAGCTTAATCAGCGCCTGAAAACCGTTGCATATGCCAAGCGCAAGCCCGTCCCGCTTATATAATAGGTTGTTTAACGCCTCGGCCACATACGGATTTTGAAATAAGGCATTGATAAATTTTCCACTGCCGTCCGGCTCGTCGCCGCCCGAAAACCCACCGGGCAGCATCAGAATATTGCAGCTGTTAAGGTATCCGGTTATTTTTTCAATCGACTGTTTTAAGTCCGCAGCAGTTAGGTTTTGAATGATAAATGTGTCAACTGACGCCCCCGCCTTTATAAATTGTCTTGCCGAATCATATTCGCAGTTGGTGCCGGGGAATACGGGAATAAACACCTTTGGCTTGGCTACCCGTACTGCGCGGCTAACTAAACTGCCGCCTTTGTAATCCTTTAGTGCAGCACTGCCCGACCAACCGGCTGTCAGCGGAAATATTTTTTTAAACAGTGACAGATACGGAATACAAAGCTCATTTATTTCTACGGCAGTTTTTAGGTTATAATTTAAACTTTGATCCATTTGGATTGAGTAATTTGAGTTTTTTAAAGCTGTCGCCGTTGCCAAGGTTTTATCCACGCTTTTATATTGTGAATGTCCTATACGGATTATCCCGTCCTCTGTTGTCACACCTAATTCCTCACAAAGGGACAAAAGCTCGGGGTCTATCCTTTTGCCGCTTGCTACGCCAAAAATAACATCGCCTATCGCAGGAATAAACAACGATTCGTAACAGTTATAAAACTCTACTCCCAGAGCGTTGCCCAATGCCGCTTTAACGGCCGCCGCAGCTACGCCGCCCTGCCCTGCCGTAGTGGCAAAATCAATATTTTTATTCTTCAGGTTTTTTTGATATGCGGCTAAAAATAATTTCAACTTGTCAAAATCGGGCAAAACTCCGCCATTTATGCTGTTGTTTGTACTCCGGTCTAACCGTTCTATGTCGTAATTTCTAAGTCGGTAACGGTATAGCCGCACCCCTGCCCCGCTTGCCGCGCTGCCTACTACCTGCCCCGCACTTGCCGTGCCTAAAGCAAAGCTGATCAGCGTAGGCGGAACGTCAAGCTCGTTAAAGCTGCCGCTCATCGAATCTTTGCCTCCTATCGCTGCCTTGCCAAGCTTAATCTGCGCGTATAGTGCGCCAAGTAGCGCCGCCGCCGGCTTGCCCCACCTCGCAGGCTCGTCCTTAAGCTTTTCAAAAAACTCCTGCAGCGTCAGGTAAATGCTGTTATAATCGGCGCCCGCCACCGCCGCTTTTACCACCGATTCGGTAACGGCGTACGCCGCGCCCGTAAACGGCGAAAGCTCGGACAGATACGGGTCAAAGCCGTAGGCGGCCACCGTCGCGGTATCTGTCTCACCCGCCACAGGGAGCTTTGCCGCCATCGCAATAGACGGCGACAACTGATGCTTGCCGCCAAGAGGCATTAGCACTGTAGCCGATCCGATGGTCGAGTCGAATAATTCGATAAGTCCCTTTTGCGACGCCTCGTTTGGGCCTGACAATAAATTTTTGAGTAGAGGAACAAACTCACCGCTATTGAACAGTTTTTGATTTTCCTCAGAAAGATTAAAAAATCCGTCCGCTTTTTTGTCGGTTATAACGGCGGACGCCGTTTGACTTACGCCCGCAGTATCCAAAAAGTCACGCTTTAGATCAACTATCGCCTTGCCGCCAAAAAACATTCTTACCCTTGCATCATCTTTTTTATTTTTTGCGGAGTTGATGTCGCCCGCGATATCACCGGCAGTGATATCGGCAACCTTAGTCGCCTCTAAATTTTCTTCGGCACATAATTTTAGTATTATCGGTAAGTCCCCTGCGGCGATTACAACCGCCATACGCTCCTGCGATTCGGAGATAGCAAGCTCGGTACCCGACAGTCCATGATATTTTTTGGGAATAAGGTCTAAGTTTATATCCATGCCGCGCGAAAGCTCGCCTACGGCAACCGAAACCCCGCCCGCGCCAAAATCGTTGCAACGCTTTACCTTTTTGGCAAATTCGGGATTTTTAAACAGTCTTTGTAACTTGCGTTCGGTCAGCGGGTCGCCCTTTTGCACCTCGGCACCGCATAGCGTAATAGAGTCCTCGCTGTGAGCCTTACTAGAACCCGTCGCTCCGCCGCAGCCGTCCCTGCCCGTTCTGCCGCCGATAAGCAGCACTATGTCACCAGCCTTAGGCATGGCTCGTATAATGTTTTGAGAGGGCGCGGCACCCACCACAAAGCCAGCCTCCAGTCTTTTTGCGGCGTAACCTTTGTGGTAAAATTCCTTTACAAGCCCGGTTGAGAGCCCGATTTGATTTCCGTACGAACTAAATCCCGCCGCAGCCTTTGACGAAATCACCCGTTGCGGCAGTTTACCTTGCAGAGTGTCCTTTAGAGGGGCATTTATGTCCGCCGCACCGCTTACACGCATGGATTGGTAAACATAAACCCTGCCGGACAGCGGGTCGCGAATCGATCCGCCAAGGCAGGTTGCCGCGCCGCCAAACGGCTCGATTTCGGTGGGATGGTTATGCGTTTCGTTTTTAAACATAACCGTCCAGTCCTCTTCACGTCCGTCCACCTTTGCCTTTACCTTTATTGAGCAAGCGTTTATTTCCTCACTTTCGTCCAAAGCGGGCAAAAGCTTTTGGGATTTTAGTTCGCGCGCACCGATGGTGGCGATATTCATCAGCGATGGATATTTATCCGGTTTACCGCCGTAATGCTTTTCGAACAGCCTTTTGTAAAGCTCGTAAGCTTCGGTAACGCCATCCGCCTGAGACTGGATTTTGATTTCTTTTAAACGGGTATTAAAGGTGGTATGGCGGCAATGGTCAGACCAATAGGTATCTAATACCTTTAGCTCGACGTAAAATGGGTCACGTCCCTCTTGTTTAAAATAATCCTGAATAAATCTAAGGTCGGCAAAGCTAAGCGCAAAGCCGTTATCGTTATAAAACTCCCGCAATTCTTTTTCGGACATTTCCCTAAAGCCCGCAAGCTGTTTTTCATGGGCAGGCGGAGGATAGTTTTGATTTAAATCGCTGTACTTTTCGCCGCTGCATTCACGGGATTCTATGGGGTTAATCAGGTGCTTTTTAATCCTGTCAAAGCCATCATTATCTACTCCGTCTATAATATAAACGTTGGCGCAGCGGATGTGCGGCCGTTCGTTTAGCGTGAGCATGGATACGCACTGGGCGGCGCTGTCGGCGCGCTGGTCGTACTGCCCCGGCAAATATTCGGTGCATAACATTTTGCCATTGTATTGTATGTCTTCTAAAAAATATTCGTCCACAGGCGGCTCGGAGAAAACCACGCTTAAAGCACGCTCAAAATCCTGTCTTTCGCCCTGATAATCATAGCGGATTAAAAATCTGACATCGCACTTTATGCCAAGCAAATCCGCGATTTCCCGCTTTAAATTTTGCGCTTTTACATCAAAGCCCTTTCTTTTTTCTACAAATACTCTGAATATCATATTTTCTCCCCTTTACAAATTACAAAAACTTTTCGAATATAATAAATTTAAAAAAGCAAACGATACCATAACCCAAAAAGCGCCTGATTTATCCGGCGGGCTCAGCATGGCGGAGTTCATTATTGCAAATCGTTAAAGATTTGACACTCGGCCATTTTTGACGCACGGCACACAGCAGCTTGGCAAAGTTAGGTAAGCGTTTGTAAGTCAATTTTAAGAATCGCAAATAATGAATAAATCCAGCCATAAAATTTTGAATACCGTATATTACTGCATTCAAGCTTAGGAGCAAATAATGCAAACTTGCGTGCCTTTTGTATTATGGATTACGACGCTTTCATATGTAGTACTTCAAAAAAACAACGCAGATGACGCAAAATAAACGCGTGAAAATATTTTTCAAATTATCAATATCGATTTTTTAGACTTCCGCGGCAATATCCTTACGGTAAAACATTCCGCCGAATATAACCTTACTTACCCCTTTATAAGCCTTTTCCCTAGCCTCGGCTAAAGTATCGCCGCTTGCCGAAACCGCTAAAACCCTGCCGCCGTTTGTCACCATCCGATAGTCCTTAAATGTTGTGCCTGCGTGAAATATTTGTACGCCCTCCGGCATTCCTCCCAAAAAAATTTCGTCGCCCTTTTTGTATTCTAACGGATAGCCGCCTGATGCCGCAACCACGCATACCCGCTTTTTGCCGTCCCATTCTACAGCGGCGGTATCCAGTCTGCCGTCAATTACCGCGTCAAAAACGTCTAATAGGTCGCTTGTAAGCGCGGGCAAAACCACCTGAGTTTCGGGGTCGCCAAACCTTGCGTTGTACTCAAGCACCTTTATGCCGTCAGCGCATACCATTAGTCCAAAATAAAGCACTCCGCTAAATGGACAGCCTTCTTGCTGCATTGCTTTAACGGTGGGAATTACGATTTCCTTTTCTGCTTTTTTGATATACGGCATAAAATCCGGAACAGGCGAAAACGCGCCCATGCCGCCGGTGTTAAGCCCATTGTCACCGTCAAAAGCACGTTTGTAGTCTCTTGCAGAAGGCATCAGTTTGACTGTTTTGCCGTCGGTAAACGCCAAAAGTGACACCTCAACCCCCCGCAAAAATTCTTCTACCACAATGCGGCTGCCAGCCACGCCAAAAGCCTTATCCAGCATTATACTTTTTAATCCGTCGCTTGCCTGCTGCAAGTTTTCGCAGATAAGCACGCCCTTGCCAAGCGCCAGTCCGTCAGTTTTAATAACCAACGGATAGCTTGCTTTGTCCAAATAGCTTTTTGCGGCTGAGTAGTCTTCAAAAACCTCAAAAGCCGCAGTATCAATCCCGTACTTTTTCATAAGGTTTTTAGAAAACGCCTTGCTTGATTCTATTCTGGCGGCCGCCTTATCCGGTCCAAATGCGCGGAATCCACCCGCGTTTAACCTATCAACAAGCCCCATGCTTAAGGGGTCGTCGGGTGCGACAACCGTCATATAAATATCTGGATTTGCGCGCACAAAGTCAAGTATACCGTCCAGGTCTGTCGCCTTAATATCGACACACTCGGCAATCTGAGCAATGCCCGCATTACCGGGGGCGGCATAAATTGTGCCGACCCTGCTTGACTCCTTCAGTTTTTGGCAAATAGCGTGTTCGCGTCCGCCGCCGCCGATAACCAGAACATCCTTTTTCATTTTTATCCTCTTTTTGATGCGTTAAGATTAAACTACCAATTAAAAACCTGTCAAAAATTCGATTTGGTTAAAAAAATCGTTAAAATTCAATTTGAGTCAGTGCCTTGAATAAAATTGAGTAAATATATCTTTATATACAAAGACTCCAGATAGATAGTATTTTCGCTTGTTACAAAGATTGATTCCAGTTATTTAAGTCCTTAAATGCTTTTAAATCGTCCTGATAATTATATAAATCCGCTAATTCCATCACACACGTTTCCTTATTATAAGTACCGTCAGGATTGAATATTAAAATATAATAAATATTTTGTTTTAGATCGCTTTTATAATCCCAAGTATAATACAAGCTACGTCCATAATTGTCGGCAAAATTAAAACTTGCATATATGAATTTACTTTTGTCATAACCCGTATCTTTTGCCATTTCCTCAAATTTTTTCTTGCTTGGTCTTTCGGGCCGGGCTATCTTTGTAATGATTTCAGCCTTTACGCATTTTTCCTCATCTATAATTTTATTCCAATCGTTTCTTTCTTTTAATTCTTCAATTTTTTCGTCTGAAAAAAGATTTTGAGGCTGTTCGACATAAGCAGGACCAAACGCGTAGCTTGCACCGGAATCGACCGAAATAAAATTGTAATCCGGATAAAAATAAACATATCCTCTGTCTGAAAACTGACTTATTAGCAAGCTATATATATCAGTTTCACAATATATAAACATTTTTCTGCCGTACTCGTCTTCTTCCCAAAATTCGAGAAACGGTTGAGACGAAAAACCCCACTCAGCCGTACTACTTCCCGTCAAACCGAGTACAGAATTAACAGCAACCGAATAAAGTTCGGGATATTCGCCGTTATAACCTTTATATCCGCAGCCTGACAATATAAAAGCAAAACACAGAGAGATTATTATGCCGGTAATTGCAAATCTTTTTTTCATAATAGTCTAACTCCTTTATAGTTTAGCTTCTTTTTTTATGACGATGTTAGTGTTTAAAATGGCGGTTTCCTGCAAACGTCATAGCAATACCGCGTTTATTACATTCGTCGATGCTTCCATTGTCGGATAGCGTTAGTGTTTAAAATGGCGGTTTCCTGCAAACGTCATAGCAATACCGCGTTTATTACATTCGTCGATGCTTCCATTGTCGGATAGCGTTAGTGTTTAAAATGGCGGTTTCCTGCAAACGTCATAGCAATACCGCGTTTATTACATTCGTCGATGCTTCCATTGTCGGATAGCGTTAGTGTTTAAAATGGCGGTTTCCTGCAAACGTCATGGCGATGCCGCGTTTATTACATTCGTCGATGCTTCCATTGTCGGATAGCGTTAGTGTTTAAAATGGCGGTTTCCTGCAAATGTCATAGCAATACCGCGTTTATTACATTCGTCTATGCTGTCCTTGTCGCGGATAGAACCGCCCGGCTGAATTATTGCCGTAATCCCCGCTTGCGCAAGAGCTGTTACGCAGTCCGGAAAAGGGAAATACGCGTCGGAAGCCGCAACCGCGTCCTTGGCCTTTTCGCCCGCATGTTCACAGGCCTGAGCCGCCGCCCAAATCCGGTTTGTCTGTCCCGAGCCAATGCCAACCGTCGCAAAATCACGGCTTAGTACGATTGCATTTGACTTGACGTGCTTTACAATCTTGTATGCAAACATCATTTCGTCAAGCTGAGCCTTTGTGGGCGTTTTTTCAGTGGCTGTATTAATCTCGCCGCACAAAACTGAGTCGGTGCTTTGGTACAGCATCCCGCCGTCCACATATTTAAACATAAACCCTGACTTTTGCGGCTTGTCTAAATCGTCAAGCTCCAGCACACGCAGGTTGGGCTTTGCCGTAAAAACCTCTAACGCCTCTGCCGTAACCGAAGGCGCAATAATTATCTCTAAAAATATCTTTACCATCTCCTGCGCAGCCGCCTTGTCTAAAAGCCGGTTGACGGCGACTATACCGCCGTAGATACTGACAGGGTCGCAGTCGTGCGCTTTTTTGTATGCCTCTGATATATTATCTGCCAACGCCACACCGCATGGGTTAGCGTGCTTTACCGCAACCGCCGCAGGAGTATCAAATTCCTTTATCAAGTCTACCGCGCAAGCAGCATCATTGATGTTATTATACGATAATTCCTTGCCCTGCAATTGTTTTGCGCCGGATAATGCGCCTTTTTTCGGCATGGCCGTGCGGTAAAATGCCGCCTTTTGATGAGGGTTTTCGCCATAGCGTAGGGCGTACGCTTTTTTAAAACCCATGGTAAAGGTGTCCGGCATTGTCAGTCCTGCCTCATTCATAAGGTAATCCGAAATCATTGTGTCATAATAAGCCGTGTGGCAAAAAACCTTGTGCATTAGGTTTAGGCGAAAATTAATGTCCGCGGTATTTTCTTTTAGACGGTTAATTATCGCAGGATAGTCGGCGGGATCGACTGCAACAACTACGTCCTTGTAATTTTTTGCCGCGCTCCTTAGCATAGCGGGACCACCGATGTCAATATTTTCAATAGCAAGCCCGCGCGTGACATCCTGGCGGGCAATAGTTTGGGCAAACGGGTAAAGATTGACCGCAACCACGTCGATAGTGTCGATTTTTAATTCTTTAAGACGCTCCATGTGGGCGGAATTGTCACGCATTGCCAAAAGTCCTGCATGAACCGCAGGATGCAACGTCTTAACACGGCCGTCCAAACATTCGGGGAAGTTTGTTATTTTGCTGATATTGATTACTTCTAAGCCCGCTTTTTTAAGTTCGGCCTCGGTGCCGCCCGTCGAAATTATCTCGTACCCTAATCCCGCCAATCCTTTTGCAAAATCGACAATGCCCGCTTTATCGCTTACACTGAGTAATGCTCTTTTTTTCATTTTATCCTGCCCTCCCTACGGCTATAAATATCTATTTTGATTGATAAATTTTGATTTTCACGAGTTTTATTATAAGACTTCTTAAAATAAAAATCTTCTGAAAATATTTTAACAATCTTTTAGTAAATTTTTTAGCGAATTTTTTATAGATTTTTTTATTTGTATGACTTATTTGTAATTATTACTAATCATCGATAATTGCTCTGCTAAAAAACGAATAAAAACCAAATCGGCATTAGCTTTTGATAAATCTTCAAAAAGGTATCTCCAAGCAATAAAGTTATTGCTGATTTTCTGTAACAAAAGATCAAAATTATCTTTATAAGGTTCTTGTATTTTAAATTGCATATCTTGAGGTAATTTATTATATAGCTCATCTAATTTATGAATTTTATCAACTTCTAAGTCTGTTGTTTTCGATATCAGATGTTTAAAAAAAAGCTCACAAGCAAAAGCAGCATTCACTATGCCTGCTATAGGCAGCCATTCAAATGAAGACGCAGTCAGTTGCCGCTGTTCAAAACACCTTTCTGAAGCAGATTTAAAAATTTCAGCTTGATCTAAAATTGTAAACATAGTTATTTAAAAATTTTCTTTGATAAATTTAGTTAGCTTTTAAAAACAAAGTTTAATGCGTCAATTAAAAGGATATGCTCAATTTCTAAAACTCGTCTTTGCAACGATTCGGGAGTATCGCCCTTTAAAACCGCAACCTGTTTCGACATAATGATTTCGCCGGTATCAGTACCTTCGTCGGCAAAGTGGACGGTTGCTCCGCTTACCGTCTCACCCGATTCTAAAACCGCCTTGTGAACATTTAACCCAAAAAAGCCCTTGCCGCCAAACTTGGGCAAAAGCGCGGGATGAATATTTATTATACGCTTAGTAAAAACATCCGTCAGCACCTTAGAGCAAATCCCCAAATACCCTAACGTCAGTATGTACTCTGCGTTTGTCTTGCGGGCGATTTCCAAAATCACTCCGTCACGTTGTTCTCTGGATGAATACTCGTTAAGCGGACAAACATATGTGGGCAAATTCCGCATAGCCGCACGGTTTAACCCGCCTGCCTCGTGATTGGACGAAACCACCGCCGCTACCTCTGCGTTAAGCCTTCCGCCGTCAATCGCGTCAAAAACAGCCTGCATATTAGAACCGCCGCCGCTTATCAGTATAAGCAGCCGCTTGGGTTTTGGCCTATTTGTATCTAACAGATTCACAGCGACACACCGCTGCCCTTTACGGTTTTTCCGATAATATACGCCTTTTCGCCCAAGGCTTCGGCCGCCTTAACAACGGCGGACGCGTCGGCAGCGCTTACGCATAGCACCATGCCGATACCCATGTTAAAGGTGTTATACAGCTTTTCTTTTTCGGCTCCGCTCTTTTCGGCCAGCAGTTTAAATACTTCGGGCATAGGAAATGAATTTACATCTATCTGCCCGCCGACACCGTCGGGAAAAATCCTGGGGATGTTTTCGATAAAACCGCCGCCCGTAATGTGCGCTATACCCTTAAGCTTAAACTTATTCATAAGGCTTAAAATTGTTTTTACATATATTCTGGTAGGGGTCAAAACCTCGTCGGCAAGAGTCTTTTTAAGTCTTTCATTATACTTTTTTAAAATTTCTGCATCTTCGCCAAACAGCTTGCGGACAAGGCTAAAACCGTTAGAGTGAATGCCGCTGGAGGCTAAACCTATCAGCACATCGCCCGCCGTTATGTCGCTGCCTGTAATAACGCTGTCCTTGCCTGCGATTCCTACGCAAAAGCCGGCAAGATCGTACTCGCCCGCAGGGTAAAAACCGGGCATTTCGGCAGTTTCGCCGCCGATTAATGCGCAGCCTGCCATAACGCAGCCGTCCGCTATGCCGCCAACCACCGTAGCCGCAACCTCGGGTTCCAGTTTGCCTGTCGCAAAGTAGTCTAAAAAGAAAAGAGGCTTTGCTCCCTGACAAACCACGTCGTTAGCGCACATCGCCACGCAGTCGATACCGATTGTGTCATGTCTGCCCGTCAAAAATGCGTACTTTAATTTTGTGCCTACGCCGTCGGTACCTGATACCAGCACAGGCTTATCAATTTTTTGATCCTCTATCGAGTACAGCCCGCCAAATCCGCCTAAATCAAGCAGGACATTTTTGTCAAAGGTACGCTTGGTGTGCTTTTTGATAAGTTCTACCGCCCTGTAGCCGTTTTCGATGTTTACGCCGGCGTTTTTATAATCTATCGCCATAACCTCATTTTCCTCCGCTTAATGCTTTTTATTAAAATTATTTGATTACAATAAAATTATTTGATTACAATGCCGCACCGTTGGCAGCTATCAACGCTGTCCGTCTTTACCATAGCTCCGCTTTTTACGTACGCAGGCGGCTTAAAGGACGTAACACATATAATACAAACTTATACCGTTTATCTAAACTCATAATCCGTATGACAAATCATAAAAAACGGTTTTTATAGTGGATTTTTGTCCTATTTAAGGCATTTTTTACTTATCGCAAGCAACGTTATAGCTAAAAATGACGCGGCGCAGCACAAACAAAACACCGTAAAAATTTTCCGGATCATCAATATTGGTTTTTAATACCCAACCTGCGCGTCATCTCGGCGTATGCTTCTTCTACGCCGCCCATATCTCGCCTAAACCTGTCTTTATCAAGCTTTTCGCCCGTGTCGCTGTCCCAAAAACGACAGGTATCGGGACTGATTTCGTCCGCCAAGATTATCCTGCCTTCAAACCGTCCGAATTCCAGCTTAAAGTCAATCAAATCGACGTTAAGCTTTTTAAAATAGGCCTTCATTACATCGTTGATTTTAAACGCCATACGGGAGATTTCGGCGATTTCTTCCTTAGTCGAAATACCCATCGCAAGAGCATGGTAATCGTTAATCATAGGGTCGCCTAACGAATCATCCTTATAACTAAATTCTAAAACAGTACATTTAAGCGCACTGCCCTCGGTAAGCCCCAGCCTTTTCGCCATCGAACCCGCCGCACGGTTGCGGATAATTACCTCAAGCGGCACAATCTGCACCTTTTTTACTACTGTTTCGCGGTCTGACAATTCTTCTGCGTAGTGCGTTTCAATCCCATTTTGCGAAAGCAGCCTAAACATATGGTTGCTCATAAGATTGTTAACAACGCCCTTGCCGCTGATTGTTCCCTTTTTCAGTCCGTTAAACGCCGTCGCATCGTCCTTATACTCGACCACAACAAGCGAAGAATCAGTGGTCGCCCATACTTTTTTTGCTTTACCCTCGTACATTAATACCGTCTTTTTCATAATTTTCTCCATATACTTTTGAGTTTAAATTTGTTGAATTTTAAATATCCGATTTATATTATTTTACCTTATTTAAAAATGCGATGTCCGACGTTAGTATTGATATTTTGCCATGTGCGACAATTTAACGTCTAAGTTTGCAAAACAAACTTTAATAGTCTAAAAAAGACATTTGAACGAGTGAAATTAACGATATCGTTTTTATCAATACAATCATCTGACAAAGTTTAAAACATAATGGCCAATTAAAAATCTATTTTTAAGCCAGCAATTCCGCAAGTTTATGCTTAAGATTTTGGTCGTCATCGATTACTTTATTAGCCATTTCGCGCTTAAAACTCTCCAGCCTGCCACGGATTTCAGGATATTTTATACCAAGTATCTGAGCCGCCAAAATCCCCGCGTTGTCTCCTCCGTCTACGGCAACAGTAGCAACAGGCACCCCTTTGGGCATTTGAACCATGCTAAGCAGGCTGTCAAGTCCGCCCATAAACTTGGTAGAAATCGGCAGGGCAATAACAGGCAGAGTGGTACAGCCGGCTAAAACTCCGGCAAGGTGAGCCGCCTTACCCGCCACTCCGATAATGACTTCTATGCCGTTTGCTATTGCGTTTTTAGCAAAATCATGAGCCTCGTCCGGCGTGCGGTGAGCGGACATAATCCGAACCTCGGTATTTATCCCAAAGCTATCCAGCACCTTGATGCAGGGTTTAACTATTTCCAAATCGGACTGCGACCCCATCACTATTGCCACCTTTGAAATCTTAACCATATTTGCCATAATTTTATCAATCTCCTTGCCAATTTAAATGTGATTTTTAATGCTTATGTATCAAAAAAACCTTTGTTTAATTGTACATTTTGCTGCAAAATTTGTCAAGCCGTTAGCCTATGCAGATGTAAAATAAGCAAAAAAATTGCGATTTAAATGTTGACTCTTTAAAACGGCATAAAAAAATAGCCGTAAGCAGTTATTTCTACTTCCGGCTATAGCAACGACCAAAATTCAATTTTCTAACCCGATTAAATAATCTGCCGAACATCCAAAAAATACAGCAATCTTGTATAGATTTTCTATGCTTGGAATTATAACACCGTTCTCCCATCTAATTATTGTGGAATCGCTAACACCTAATTCTTTACTTAGTCGAACGGCGGATAATTTTTTCTCATGTCTTAAGTCTTTGAATCTTTCACAAAAGATTTTCATGTTAACCTCGTTACTATTATATGCGAATACGCAGTAAAAGCCTTGATATCTGCGAATAAGCAGTGGTAATATAATGTTATGCACTGCGTATAAGCAGTAAAGGAGTAATGGTATGACCACGATAAAAATAGAATTGATTGAAAGCTACATAGCTGAAAACAAGATTTCAAAGAAAGCGTTTTGCAAAAGACGCAAGATAGGAACAAGAACCTTAAAGAAGATTTACGACAATAACGACAACTTTGAGATTATACCGTTATTTAAGATAGCGCGGGTACTATAAATAAGAATTTGTGATTTATTAAATGAGGAGTAAATAACTATTAATAATCTTCCTCTAATAACTCTATTGCAGCTTTTAATCTTTTGGCGTAATCAGAATCAAGTTCGTGTTCAGCTTTAAACATTACTTTACGCAGTCCGTTTATAAGCCCGCCGATATTACCGCTTTTTACATCGTTTTCATTAACGCTTTCAGCATTATTTTCGGCATTTTCGACGGTGTTTTCGGTAGTATATTTATTTTCGGCCGCATCAAGCTTTGCACCAATTATTTTGTCCTCTTCTTTATTTTCGGCCGCACATTTTAATGCCGCTTCATTTAAGTAATCTGTAAAATCCATTTTTTCTCCTCTTATTTGCTGTTAGTGCCGTAGCTTTTTAATATTCCTAAAGCATACGCCCGCCGTTTTTTATACATCCGTACCGTTCGCTTTATCTCAAAATTTCTAAATGCAGATTTTGCGTAATTATCCGCGCCACTGTTAAAATCAGTCCGGATCATTCGTCTTTCCTCTTAAAAACAGCGCCGAATAACTGCAGCAATCCGCCGTAAAACCAACATGAATCGGCAAAACTGACCTCACTTTGCTCTGTCGCAAACGACTTGCCGTCAGGGTCAAAAACCCTGTGGCTGTATGACCCGCCCGTAAGCTGCAAAAAATGAATTTTGCCGTCTACAACCTTCGCATCGCTGATTTTGCCCTTGCCCGCCGAAAATGCGTTACCTCTATAATTCATAAGCCTCCCCGTCACAAAAGTTTTTGCCGCCCGTAGCCTTTTTACCCGCTGTGCAACTTACTCTTTCGCCAATAGGTTTTTTACCCTTTTTAATAATTCCGCAGTCCGCTTTTATTTGCCTGCATTCCGATTTAATCTGCCTGCATTCAGCTTTAATTTCGCCGCAATCTTCCTTTACCGCATTTAATGTTTGCGAAATGCTGACGCAGCTTCCGCTAATTTCCTTTACGCTTAAAAGGCTGTTTGACAGCGAATCAATTGTCGCCGAATATTTTTTCTCTCTTGTCCGTGAATCCTTAAGCTGATATAAAAACAGCAGGCAAAACAGTGCCGCCCACAATCCGTTATTCAGCGCAAGGCTTAAAATTTCATCTAACATAATTCCCTCCGTTAATGTGCTCATCAAAAGCATTTAAGATTTTTGGCGAGCAATTTTTGTTTAAAAAGCTTGTTTTTGATACAAACAACGCGAGCGGGAGGCATTGTACTGTCGGCGTTCTGGCTTTTTGCCCTAGGCCATAACAGCTAACGCAAAAAAATTTTTTAGAGCAAAAATAAGCCATCAAAATAAGTCATCAAAATAAGCTATCAAAATAAGCTATCAAAATTAAAATAAAGTACAATAAATACAAACACATAAATACAACTACCGAAATATCGATAATATAATCAGGTCTTTCTTAAATAAAGCCTGCTGATAGCGTAGTACGGCACAACACTGACAACCGTAAACTTTATAGGGAGGCCCGTAATGATTTTAGAAGAATAAATCCTTGACGCCGCCGACTTGATATAATATGCCTTAACCTTTCCGCTAGCCAAAAACAAGTATAAAAACTTGTCTTTAATTATAGCGTACGTCACACTTTCGCTTACTGTCTCCATTACCGTAACCGCCTCTCCGACCAAAGATATATTGCATGCGATTCCTGTGTTGCGTACGCAAAAATCCCCATAATGCCTGCCATATCCGGCCTCTGCAATAAGCTTACTGCTCATATCCATATAATACGTGGTAATGTCGTAGTAAGAATTATACAAAAGCAGCCTGCCGTTATCAAAAACCGGAGCTATTCCATTACTGAACCATGAGGAATCGCATATAGAATTTAGCCAGTTTTTCTTCAAAGTGTTTTCACCGGACGGAGTAAACGCTAACGACTGCTTATTTAAACAAACGGCACATACCGTATTCGGCATGGCAAACAAATGAACCTCGCCTGCAGCGGTGCTGCTTGCAAAAGACGACTCTGTGACGGTAAAACTTAACAAACCCGCATCCTTAACGCTTAGCGTATAAACATAAACCTTGCCGTCCTTCCATGTCATAAAAACGTAACTTCCGTCCTTTTCGCTTGCCACATATTTTTCGCCCGCCGTAAATTCTAAAGCTTTTTCCTCGTCGCCTTTTAATATGCTGACCAAACCGCCGTCTCTGATCACAAAATAAGAGCCGTCCCCGCAAGGCAGAATATCCTTTGCCGTTACCCATTTTCGCACCGTCAATCCGGCGTCGGCTAAATCAAAAATCGCGGCTTTCCCCGGGCTTACATATGCAAAATATTTGCTGTCAGTATCCCGCATTATCCTCGCGCCTGCGGGCAGCTTAATTTTATCGTCAGATATAAATTTTAATCCGTTTGGCATACGGCGGACAGCAAAGTCGGTGACAGGATTAAGATTGACCTCTAAATTAGTTAATCCCACAACCGTATCGCTTGCCGAAACCTGAGTGTAATCATCACGTACGGCGGTTGCAGATTTTACTGTGTAGGACAGTCCAAGCGGCGGCATTTCCCTTATTACAGGTTTATTGTCAAGCAAAATTACCGCGTCGGTTATCTCCAATTTTATCGTGTATCCCCAATATATTTCGGTATCGCTGAATGTGGGCGTAACTACACTTGACGATGTACCTTCGTACTCGTACGCAGCAAACGGAGTGTTTGTTGTCGAGTACGCAATCCGGTAGCCAGTCGCAACAAAAAGCTCTGTTCCCAGCATCATTCTGACCAGTCTGTTGTCACCCTTGATAAGCCCGTAATTGTTGCCTGTCATCGTAAGATAAAGCGTGCCGCTGATAAGTAACGGCTCTCCCTGTCTCTTTTTTACCGAAACATCGCTATAGTTGACCACTAATGCCTCCGACTGTGAGGCGGCAAACCCTACACATTCGATAAGTTTGCCTCCAAGTTCCTCGGCGGCAAGCGTCGCCTCGTAAGTGACGTACATTCTGCCCTTAGACGGGTCAAAGTTATACGAGATCATGGTCGGAGTTTTATAAACGTATTTGTTTGTATCGTATTTTGCATAAATGTACGAACACATCACTCGGCCCTCGCGGTAAAAGCGGAATACATTGTTGATCCGGTTGTGACGTGTTACCGCTGTGCCGCCCTGTTTGACCGTAAAGCTGTTTGCTATCATATTTGTTAAATTCTCCTTTTAAATCGTTGGCGTGCATCCAAAGCCTGTCCCGCAGGGTCATGTACGTGCAACGCGGCCACGACATTCATTTACATCCGCGACATAAATCTTTAAAAAAAATAAACGTTGCCGACGCTATAATATTGCAATTCCGCTTAACCATGGTAACAATCCACAAAAATGGATATTGCCTCATCGTTAGACAGCTCCTCTTGTGCCAGTCTTATAACATTGCCGCCATTTTTGCCCAATATAATTGCAGGAGGCCTGCATTCTCTGATAAACTCTATACTTGTCGCCTCCTCTAATTTTATGGTGTAGTCCTGAGTCATATCGGGATAGCTAAGCACGGTAGCATAAGCGTATCCGCGGCAGCAGTAGCCAATGGCAAGCTGCGAGCCGCTAAGGCTTATAAGAGCTACGTTATCCGCCGCTATGTCCAGCCTGTCACAACTTTGTATTTCTCCCGATGACCCGACCACCGACAAAAAAACGTTTTTCTCGTTGTCGATGTGACAGACGGCAAAGTTCTCTGCGCCTGCTGCTAAAAGTGCCGTTACAGCCACAGAATTCCCAAATCCCACCACAGTATATTTTGTCATATCCGGAAGCCCGTTTGCGTTACTGACACTAGCCCTGATTTCGCCGTCGTTGATGTAGACCACTGCGGTTATGTCATTGTTTTGCGCGACGTGCGCACCGTAAGCGGCAGAATTAACAACCTCGCCGCCAATAACCATAACGTCCGCTGAAACCAGCTTTACCGTAGCGTCCGGCTTGATGCAAATGCGGCTTTCGCCATTTAGTAAAACTGACGCCATAAACAGCGGAGTAGCCGAAAGCGGTCTTGTGAATACCGTTTTTTTACCTATGATAAAGGCTAACTCGCCATTAAAACCTTCGCCTGTACCGTCATTTGTTCCGCCCAAGCCGCCGGCACCGTTAGACGCGGACGAAAAAGCAAGCGAAACAATCACTCCCGCCTCGCCCTTGCCCGTAACAGAGCAAATTTTATATTCCTCACCTGCGGCAATAGTCTTTTCAAAAATAAGCCCAGTCCGTGAAAGCGCACTGCCTGCCGCATCCTTTCCTTTTCTTTCTAATTCCTCGGCCTTTAACAAAGCCAGCTTAGCATAATCCAAAATAATTCCTCCCTTACTCGCAACAGCCGCCATACTTCAATCTTTTATATCCATTAAAAGATAACAAAATTTTATTTTAAAAATAAAAAAGGGTAATCTTTTTAAACCTGACTATGGACAAAATATCACAAACCAATCAAATAATTTAAGTTTAAAACCGTACCCCGACTCCACCGAAAAACCTTTTCCCCTCTAATTAAACCGTTATCCGCTGCGACACAGGCGAACCGTATTGATAAATAACAAATAGAAGAAAATATGGTTTTTTAAGGGCATAACTGCCAAAAAGCAATTCATAGTAGTTCTGTCGGCGAGCATTTTAGGCAAAACGGCATTGCCGGTGACTGATTATCCAAAAAACACTTTTTAGCCACTTGTCTATTTTTAAATATTTTTGATTCCAAAACGTATAAAAACTTTTGCCGGTTTTTATCGGCTTAATCAGCCTGTAGAAAATCTTTTGGAGGTTTTCTGCAGGCTGAAACAAGTGTCTTTTTAAACCTCGCTAAATACCAGCACCGGTCTTGATACATAAGCGTTATCCTTACCCGACTCCACCGAAAAAGACACCTTTTTTCCTCTAAGATTAAACCGTATCCGCTGCGGCACAGGTGAACCTTTTACAAGCACCGCCCGTTTGCCGTTTTCAGTAGCTATGCTAAGAATAATATCTCCGCTGCTCTCAATATGAATTTCCTTAAAAAGCTTGGTTTTTTCGCTGCCGATATCGCTAAACGGACTGCGCCAAAGTTTTTTTAAAGGCTGCCCAAAACAAACAGCCTGCTTGATTATCTTAGCCGCCTTGCCGCCGCAAACTGCATACGCCTGCCCGCCCATGCTGCCTAATTCTAAAATATCCATACCGCGTGACACACTGTATCTGCCATCCGAAAGATTGTACACGATAAGAGCGTTATTGACGTACTCACCCGCCTCGCATCCTACCACATCTGCATCCGACAATCCTGAAGAATCGGACGGATACGCCGCTCTGCAAGTAAGAAAATACTTTCCGCCACAGTACGCAGCTCTGGCATTGCCGTCAGGCAAAACAAATCCGCCAAGCTCTGCCAAAACCTTTTTAGTCGAAAGCCCGTCAAACTCGTACAGTCCGTCCTCCGCCAAAAAAACCACCTTGTTTCCGCACAGCGTGACGGTATCGCCGTAAATCCGTCCGCTGCTTATATACAATCCCGCCGAGCTCGGCTTACCGTCCTTTACAGCTACACGGCTGATTCCGTAATCTCTAAACACGTAAAGGTAACTCATAAACGAAATCACCTTGCTAATCCGTCCCCTTCCGTCGGCAAGCCTTAGGCTTCCGCCCTCCGATACAGGCCCGTTCCAGTTGGTAGGGTCTAAGTCGGATGTATAGCGCAGAGTTTCGCCATCCGCGTCGGCAATAAAAATCAGGCCCTCATGGGTATCCATCGATTTTATGCGCGGCGAATCGCTTACGGTGTATGCGGCATTCACTCCGTCCCACACAATCAACGGGCTTTCGTCCGAAAAAATTATCACCACGTCGCTGCCGTAAAGCCGGTAGTTGGATGTAAAAATCTTACCGCCCGACTGCACGCCGGTCAACTGATTAACCGCTCCATTTCTTATATAATAGATATAGCCGCCCCTTGCAAACATTAAGATTTCCTCGTCTGCGCTCCCGCCGCGGCTGTATCTCCAGATATTTGTCACAAGCGAGGTATTAAGCCCCATATCCTCCAGCCCGTAGCCGTCCTTTAGCGACCCTGATGAAAAGTCGAAATTGTATGTGTACGGACTGACACTAAAAGGCAAAACGCTTTGGTCAGAGGAAGTATTAAGACCCGAAAAAAAGTCGTGTATTTTTAGCTTTTTGTTGGTTTTGGCGGCTGGAGTAAGCAAATAATCATTATAACCGCTCATAGCCACGACCTCTTTTTAATCCTCTTTTCGCCTTTTGGAAATGCCGCCTTTTTTAACGCGTCCTTGTATCTTTTGTCGTAAAGGGCGGCATCCTCGGGACTGTTAAGCAGGCAATATTCCGCCGCAATCCCGTAGCCGATAATACGCGCGCTTAATCTATCTGTAAACGGCAGTTCGCAATTTAGTCCGCTAAGGTCCGGCATATACGAATACTCCACCTCGCAGCCGCCCAAAAAACCTACGTCCAGCCTGTCAAACTTGACTATAAACGGAACGCTTGTTCCCTTAACTGTGCCTGTTCCGCCGCGTATCACCTTAAATACGTCTATCACAGGGCGGCTTAGCGTTTGCAGCGGTATAATTCCATCCAAATCCGCCATCGTACTCTCGGTGATTTTAAGCGGGTAATAATCACTGCAAATCTCGGCAATAACGTTCCGCGCCATATCCAAAAGCCCGTCCGTATCGGCATTGCCTTCCATAAGATTTTTCTCTAAATCCTTTAAATCCAGATAGCGTGCCGCCGCTATTATACAATCCTTAACTGTCATGTAAAATTTCCTCCGTTTTTTGTTGTGCTTCTGCCGCCGCCTCATAAAACTGCCGTTGCTTTAGCTTAAGGTTTTCGTCCTCCAATTCCTTAAAAAAATCAGCGGCTCTTTCAACCCTTGTACGGCGCACAAGCTCTATGGTACGGCAGTCAAGCTGCGGATAAGGGACGGCAAGACAAAAGCTGCCGCCCCTCTGTAACCGGTTATGCACCTCAAATCGCCCCCTGCTTCGCACCACAAAATATCCTTTATCAATCTCGCGCAGCCGTCCCGCAATGTTGTATAAGTCGTTTTTAATCTCGGTGCAATTTTGCATTTTTTCTCCTAAAAAAATCGTTAACAATAATTTTTCTTAATTAAGGTATAAAAATATATTTACACTTAACTAAAATTAATCAAATTTAGTAAAATGATATTTTCCTCATCAAGGCTGATACTCCCTACTTTAGTTCGGCTTTAAGCCCCTAAGGATTCTCCCGACTTTAGTTCGGAGAGTCCTTCTTTTAATCTTTAATCCCCAAGGGTTAATTCTCCGGACTTCAGTCCGCACCTTAGAGGCTGATAACTCCCGACTTTAGTTCGGTGTTTCTTTTAATCCCAAATAGGCAAAAATGACACTTTTTGCCTATTCGGTCCTTGCCTTCAAATTAACAGAAATTCCTTTGGACTGCTAATTTGATAGCTTTACGCTGTTATGCCGCTGATCTTAGCCTGGCCGTTAGGACGGTCACAGATAAGGTCACAGTATTTAACAAGCGTCGCGCTGTATGTCGGCTTGCCCTGAGTCTGGCGCAAAATTTTGCCGTTTTCGGTTTCTAGATACCTCCAGTCGCAAAGCTGATGAAGCTTGAATGCCGAGGTATCAAGCAGATACATCGTGCCGTTTTCGACAAATCTGTCATATACCAGCGGAATACCGTTAAACGACAGCGTTTTAAAGCCGCCGGCAAGCTCCATCACATCCACGTTGCGGCGGTACTGCGACAGATAATCCTGATAAGCATATTTAACGTCCGCCGAGCAAGCCAAAAAGTCAATATTGCTGTTAGCGTTAATTTCCAGCTTATCCACAACCTCCTGAATCATTCTGTCCGAAATCGAGCCTGCCGCTGTCTTGGTGAAAGGCGTTAAAAACGGATTTTCGGCCTTACTGACTCCGTAAAGAGTTGCGCCGCTGCCGAATATCGCGCCTAAGCCTGTAATCTCCTTGTCTTTACTGCCTTGAATATAAAAGATATTGCCTGCCGCCAAAGTTTCGCCGCCCGTAAAGGTGACCTTGTTTGCCGTTCTGTCTAACGCCGAAATTCTTACAGTTTTGCTATAAGCGCCCGCACCGCTGTAAACATCAATTACCATGCCCTCGATCAGATTGCGGGTGCTGTCCACTATCCGGTTAGTAGCGTCAGTTACTGTGCAAAGTTTACCCGATCCGTCGCCAAAAAGCATACGCCCCAGATTAAATTTAGACGCTGTAAGCAAATCCTCTAATTCGCCTGTTAATAGATCTGTAAATGCCCCGCGCCCGTCTGCGCTGGCCCTGATCGCCTTGTCGCTGATTTCAATTTGACCGTAAAGGTTTTTTAGAGTGGTTACAAACTGAATATAATTTGTAGCCTTAGCGCCGGGCAGATTTCCGTCCTCGTCACCTGCGCCGATACCGCCGTTGATGCCGTACTTTGCCGCCTTGCGGATTTCCTTACCCCACACATCGGTGGATGTTTGACGGATTTTGGTTAAAAGTGGGTTTACTTTAGTATTTAAAAGCTCTGTCACCGTGCCTAAATATACTGATTTTAGTGCGTTTTCCGCATTTTGTAATGTTACCATTTAATTTTTTCTCCTTGAATTTTTAATTTTAATTGAATTGAATTTTTATACTAAATTATTTTTAAATGAATCACTCTCCGGACTTTAGTCCGGATTATCACCCCTCTAAGGTGCGGACTTTAGTCCGGAGAATTATCCCTTAAAGATTAAACCTTAATTGATTTTTAAGTAAAGGTGCGGCTTTTAACCAAATAAATCAAAGAAGCCTTAATCTAGAAAGGGATTACATAAAAACTTATACATCTGAATAAAAAATGTCGGATTTGCAATGGATTTTTGCACTCACTAAGGCATTTTTGCAGTTGTAAGTACATTCAAACCCAGCAAAGCAACGCCGTCTTGCCTGCATTACTGTCAAACGTCACATATACCTTAGAAAAATAACAGGCAACGCGGCGGCGGAAGACGCAAAAACAGCATATTATGCTTTTATCCATAGCCGCAAGCGGATATGCCCCGCAGCCCGAATGATGAATGCAAAATAATGCGCAAAGACAGCCATTTTGTTTTATGTATATAAGTTTTAAGAATTAATAATCATATCAGCAAGTCTCTTAGCTTCGCTTAGCGTCGCGGGCCTTGGCGGCGGAGTAAGCACACTCCTGCCGGTAGCGGAATTCAGTATTTTGGCAGAACCCTCATTATTAAGCAAAGTCAGATATTGTCCGATTACTTGCTTACGGATTTCCTCTTTGGTCAACACGTTTTCCTTAACAAAATCCTCGTTTGTAAGGGCGTCCAGCGCATACCGCTCCAGCCTTCCCGTATCGCCTAAATCCTGCTTTAACTGCTGATTTTCCTTTTCGGTTTCTTTAAGTCTTTGCGAGCGTTTTGTAAATTCCGATTGCAACGACTCATAAGCCTTTAAAAGACTTTCGGGGGAATCAAATTTTCCTATTCTTCTGCTAAGCTCGTTCACCTTTTATCTCCTTTTTATCTAGCAAATCCTTATGCGCCGTTACGTGAGCGGTCATTTCGCCGCCAAGCGCGGGCCTTTGCTTTATCAATTTTTCGTATTCGCTTGATAGCATAAATTTGGTATGTTCTTGCATGTGCTGCCCGTGGTCGTCAATATCTTGCACCGCGGGGATAATTCCGCCTAAAGAATCTTTTCGTCCTTTAGCCGCTAAAAGCATACCGTTTTCCCTTTGCGCCCTCAGCGAATGAAGCCGCTGGACATCTCTAAGGTTTTCCCACGATCCGTACCCCAGTACGTCCAAAACCTTGTACCTCATAGCGTCGGACAGTTTGCCGTTTTCGTCATTAAGCAGCCCCGTCTTAAGCAGCTCCAACGCCATAGTCCGGCGCGCGCTGATGCTGTCATTAAGTTCGTTTTCGGTGTCAAAAATCACATCGTCACTTGTAAGTTCGCTACCCTGCCAGCCGATAAGCTCGATATCGCCCTCGGTGCCGACGCACCGTGACAGCCTTGGCTGAGCGGCAAACTGCTTATAAAGCCGCAAAATAAACCGCGCCATTTCTTTGGCGGCAAGCCTTATGCGTTCGGCGGTTGCAGACAGTCTTGTATCGTCCTGCTCTAACAATAGCTGCAATGCCACGCCGCTGGTGATTGAAGAAGAAACGTTTGAGGATCTCATAACCTCACTGACGCCGCTTACCATAATAAACTCGTTAAGCAGCTTTTCCTCTTCGCTTGCAAAGTCGGCGGGAATGTTGCCGGCATCCAGCAGCGACGGCGGAGTGCTTCCCTGACGGTAAACCAAAATCTTGCCGGGGCTAAGCCCTTCGGTCTCTAGGTTTTCGATATCAACGGAGCCGTCTTCTACCGCCAGCACGCCCATCGCAAGCCGGTTTAAAAATTCGTGCTTGCGGTTTTTGACCGCATTGTATGCCCTCTGAATAGGAATAGCCCTCTCTATCATGCTGGTGCCAAAAAAACATCCTACATGAACAAGGCAGTCCTGTTTTATAAAAGGCAGGCTGTATTCGCCGTCCGCGCCGCACCTAAACGGCAGCGGGCCGAAGTGCAGCAGTTGGTTTCCCGCAATAATCACAAGCTCACCGTTTGGGCGGGCCGGAGACGGGACGGTGTACCTTTCGATAACCACCGCGTATCCGTCTCTTCTGCCCCTGCCGTGCTTAGGACTTGCCGAACTAAGTCCCAGTCCTCCCGCCAGTCCCGCATCCGCAAAAGCTAAGGTATCCACATCCTCGGGAGCAACCGCCTTGCCCCAAATGCGCAATATGTCGTCTACATGGACAGCCTTAGCGTGAATTACGCTGTTGCAGTCGCCGATATCCTGATTTGCAACGTTGTCGGGGAAAATCTCGTACGGCGGGCAAACATCTATCCGCACCTCGCCCTCACAGACGGGCTGCCCTGCCAAATATCCCACCTTTTTACCAGAATTTTTATCCCAACTGACTTTATAAAAGACACTGCCGGCGGTTTCTGCCCATTGAGTGCCCTTCATCAGAATATCGTTTAAATTTAGCTTGTTGCTTGTGCTGTCCAGTATCCTGCTTGATACGTTAGCCGCCTTAATGTCGTCATCATCGCCGCCCGACGGCCTTACGCTTAATTTAGGCCTGACCTTTGTCAGCTTGGCAAGGCGGGTCTCTACTATAAAAGCGATATGGTTGAATACCTCACGCTCTTGCCAGTAATAGTCCTTATCGCAGTCTTTAAGGTTACCGCTAAGCGACACCGCACAATATTGATTACCCGCCAAAAAATTGGAGTTTAGCTGCCATTGAGCCTCAAAATGCCTGCGCTCCTCTCTGCGGGTGCGATAATCGTCCTTGACCTCTGCCACAATATCCTCGGCAAAATCCCTGTCTAAAACAAACTTTTCATTAATAAAATCTTTACCGTAGTTGTTTTCGGATTCATCGCCGTTTTCTTTTATAAACTGTCTGCCGTAAACATCCAAATCATAATTTTTATTTGTCATTATTTTTTCCTCTTTAATATGTCTTAAATTACATAAAAAATTTTTAGAGATTATTGAATCTCTCTGAGTATAGATAAAGAAAAAAGTATAAAAAATACTTTAATCGGGACCACCAGCAACGTTTGTGGTTGCACTTGCGGCACTGCCGCATTGTTACCGTAAATGCACGAAAGTGCCTGATGAATTGTCTGCCTTATGCTTAGGTGCTTTGCTGCCCTAATGGGCTGTAACACTTGCCTTTTTACGCTTGCCGTTCTTGTTTTATAAGCTTAGAAAATTTCTATCACTGCATTTTACTATTAGCTTATACTCTTTTAATTAACGCTAACGCTATTCCTTCTTCACCCGCTTAGCCAGTGGTTAAATCTACAATATAAAATAGTCAAAAACCACTCTTTTTACTATTTCACCCTTTAAATTAGACTATTAAAAACCATTCGGGTTTTTATATAGCCTGAAAGGCTAATGAAGCACTCTCCGGACTAAAGTCAGAAGTATCAGTCCTCTAAGGTGCGGACTGAAGTCCGGAGAATTAACCCTTAGAGGTAACTCTCTATTATTGTTTAGTCATTACCTTTCCTTTTTAATGTTTCGATACTTTTGGGAATTAACGCGTCGCCTAACGTAGTGTAAAGATGGCTTAGACATTCGCTGCAAATATGAATTTTGCTTCTTATCCCCGATCTGTTCAGGTTGATGGTATAGTCGGCTTTTTTGCCGCATCCGTTTATTTCGCATTTTGCTCTGACTTCTTTACTAAGTTGCATATTTCCTCCCGTTTTATACTAAATCACCTGCAATTATTGTCGAGGCGAACAAATTTTTGAGACAAATTTCATTTTTTACCGATTTAGTGTACAGCGCTATACAAGAATCAATAAGAGGAAATTTAGCCAAAAAGATGACGCCTTAAGCAGTGGTTTTATAGCGTTTTTGATGTTAGCATTTTTAATAACCTTTCCTTTTCTTCTTGTAATTCGTTATCGCTTAAGCTGACGTACGGATTCATTTCCATTTCCTCCATAATCAGCTTTGCCGCCGCAATATCGGGGGCAACGTCTTTTGTAGTCACTTTTTGCTTGTTAACTACAAGCTGCCCGTCCTGGACTCCGTATTCCTCTACGCTTTCGGTGCTGGTGTAGCCTAAAGCCTTTTTCCATACGGCGTCGATAAGGCTTTGACGCTCTTTTTTCATAACTTTTATCTCCTGCGTAATTTTGAGGCAAGCTTTATTTTGTCTTTTTGGATTTCGCTCAAAGTTTTGGGCGGTTTGTACGGGTCGGGGCGGGACATTATGTAATAGCGCAACTCGTCCAGCGCATGATCGTCCTTTTTTTTAGGAACATCGCCCTCTCCCCACCAATACGTCTTAAGTTCGCGGATAAGGTTGACACAGGTATCAAAGATGTAAAGCCGTCCGTATCCGCCGCTTAAATATTGCTTGACGCGGTTGATTCCGCTAAACAAATCCTTGCAGACATTAGGGTTTACCTGAATCCCGTGATCCAAAAATAGCTCGCTGACGCTTTTATCCGCCGCTAAGGTGCGCTGATTTGCCGCGCTGTCGATAAGCGCGTTAAGCCGTCCAAAGCTGTCAGTATGCCATCCAAGCACCCTTGACTTGTCCCAAATTACACCCGCATGATATTGTACAGTCTGCCGGCTTTCGTAGTGCTCGGCAATCACGTACACGTTGTTATCGCCATCTACCGCATACCAGTGACAGGACAGCGGGTTGTTAAGTCCCGGGTCAATCGAGAGCTTGTCATACCATTCTTTAGGCACATCAAACGGCTTGATAACGTTTACGGACTCATTAAATTCGTTGTAAACAAGCCCGCGCGCATTCATAAACCGTCCGAATCTTCGCTGTTGTTGCTGCTGCTCACTCATGGAAACGGTTAGAGCCGCCACCTCACCGCCGTCAAGATAGGGGTTGTCCGCCCATTCCATAAAGATATGCCACGCTTCAGGATCGCAACAATCGTTTAAAAAAATCCGGTTATACACAAACGTAAGTCCCTTTAACGGTGTCATTGTACCAAAAATCTCGCCTTTTTTATCCAGCACCCGCATACGGCATTCGTCATAAACCTCTTCGGGCGGCTCTTCGTCAAACCACACAAAATCCAGCGACGTCCCCTGAAATTTTTCCCGCCCCATCTCGGCGCTTTTAAAACCGATCCGGCTTAAGCCGCCAAAGACGTTTTTTATCAAAATATAGTCGATTACGCCGCCTTCCGGATAACTGCTTTTGCCGCTAAGCATGACTATATCCTCGATCCAATCAGGATTGAGGTAATAAAAGATCTTACTTTGTGCGACGTCACGGGACACCAGCAAACTTGGACTGACTACCCAGCCCGACACACCGTCCTTGTTAGGCCTGTATGGATGAATCCCCCTTACACGCCAAACACATTCCACCGCTCCGCATTCGGTTTTGCCGCTGCGGTTGCCGCCAAAAACCCAACGGTTGCGCTTTTGGCACGCGTGAAATTCCATCTGCTTTTTATGGACCATTTCGCCGGCGTTGTATTCCTTTAATCTGTTTTTTGCCTTTCGTACGGCGGCCTCTTTTTCAATAAGTTTGATTCGCTGAATAATTTCTCTGTCCGTCATCTCTTTAGTAATCCTGTCATCAATCTCATTCGTCCATTTAGTGATCCCATCTGTCATCTCTTTGCCTCTCACATCTGTTTTGCCTTCACCACCCTTTTCCGTAATTTTATTGTCACTTTTCTAGCCATAGCCACCTTGTCGGTTAAAACCTGTATACATGAATAAAAATATTGAATTTACGTTGGATTTTGCGTTTATCAAGGCATTTTTTTACAACATAGCGTTGCTATGTTGTAAAAAAATGGACGACGTAGCATCTGCATCCTCAAAAACAACATATGCTGTTATTAGCGTATGTCCGCTAGCGGCATTGTCCTAAGCCGGGTAATAAGCAAAAAAAGATAGGTAAGACAGTTATTATTTTTTATATATACAGGTTATTACTTTTTTGCCTTTTTTCCCCGCTACTTTCTCGCCACAAATCCGCAAACTCCGCTAAAATTCCTCTTCTTTTTTTGTCGCCGCCGCTATATCATTATTATTATGAAAAGACTGTTTATTCTTTTGTCCGTTTTTACATTTGCGGCGCTATTTTCTTTTATAATCTCTCCGGCTGTAGCGGCAATTAAGCTGCCTTTTTTTACCGGCTTTAAAACCAAAAGTCCTGCAAAAACCACTCCTGTTTTTGCCGAAGCCGCAACCGCCGAGTACGGACTAATCGGCGAAAACGTGATTTTATACAATAGCGAAATGCAGGCAATAACAACTTTGCCCGCCACCTATTTTGTAGTGATTACCGGCGAAAACGATTCTCATTATGCGGTTACTTACAATGATCTTAGCGGCTACGTCGAAAAAATCAGGGTTTTTAAAATAGATTACGAACCCAGACTAAAGTTTGCCGTAGGTTTTTTTACTGCTGCCAATGATACCCATCCGGTAATAATCCGTTCGGCTCCCACCAGTTCCGCGCAGCAAGTTTCGCAGATTCCTCACGGCGAAAAGGCATATTACTACGGCACGCTTACGGGCGAGGCATTAATTCCCGCAGCAGGGAACGTTTGGTATTACGTTAAATTTAGCGATGCCGAAACAAGGTACGGCTACGTATATTCGGCCCAAGGGACAGCAGACGCTTTTGCGGTCAATCCGGGCGACAAAGTTCCATCCTCAAGCGAACCTGCTTCTGACCCCTCAGGCGGAGGCGGCTTTCCGGACTGGGTGTTTATACTCCTTTTATGTGTGCCTGCCGTAGTTATTATGCTTGCCCTGTTTGGGCGGGGCAGCCGCAAAACACAGAATAATGAAAAAATTAATTAATTAAAAAAGAAGAAAAGCTTTAACGGTTTTTCTTTTTTTAGTTAATGGCTGGCACTTGCCGGTATAACGATGCAGCATACGCAATGACCGCCTTTAGCTAATTGCTTTATTAATTTGTCTGTATTTTTGGCGCAAAAACAGAGTTATAGTCTCTCTCAAACCTTTTTGTACTAAATCCCGCCTTTACCGCCGCATCACGGCAAACACAAATAAGCCTGTTTAATTCGCCCATTTGCCCGCGCTTTTCGCGCTGAGCGCCTTTTATGTACCTTTCCATTTTGCTGACTTCGCTTAAAAAAGCTAATTCTTCTCCGCTTAAAACTTCTGCCATAACATTATACAAAACCCTTAAATTAATAAGTCCGTTCTTTTTATTATTAAGTTCGATTACCTTTTTGTAAATCTCTGTTGCGGGCAAAACTGAATTCAACGACAACTTATGTATTCTCTTCTCGATTTTTTCACAAAGCTTGTCCAATTCTTTATTGATGTTAAAAATCCACATAATCCACTTTTTCATAGCAGTATTTTCCTCTTTTTTGTTTTAATATAGCAGATTAATATTGACAACTGTCTGTCAAGTTTAAATAATTTGCATTATTTTTTTATTTTTGTGCTATTTTTTAAAACATTGCTGTCGTAAGTGTATTTTAACCCCGCCTTGCTTTTGTGCTGCATTAGAGCGGTTGCAAGCAGCTTGTCGATAAGCAAAGGAAAATCCATTCCGTCAAAGGCGAACAAATACGACGAAAGCGACCCCGGCACGGTATTGATTTCATTAACATAAAGACAATCGTCCTTTATCAAAAAATCTACCCTTGCAATACCGCTGCACCCAAGCAGTCTAAAGACTTTTTTGGCGGTATCACGCACCCTCTGTGCCATTTCGGGTGATATGTGCGCGGGCAAATACCTACCCATTTCGCCCTTTCCCCTTGCCCTGCGTCCTTCCGGTTTGCATTGATTGGCCCCAAACTGACCGGATTCGCATTGGTTTTTATCGCATTGATCAGAAGTACACTTGCAAAAATCACTGTCACAACTCTTATTACCGGCTGCCTCGCACCGGTCAGAGCCGCTGCCGGATTTATTTTCGCCACAGCATTCTCCGCTTTCAGCTAAATCAGAGGAATTTATCTCATACCGCCCCTTGCCATATCCGCCCGCCTCTCCGCCCGATTCGTATTTATCTTTATAACTCAAAAATCCGTCGGACAAAGGCTGCTCTATCTGTGAAGCAATCAGCTTATCAGCGCATCCTAATACAGCACAATTTACCTCGATAAAATCAGTAAGCGCATTTTCGACAACCACTCTGTTATCCCACAAAAAAGCTTCGTCAAGCCGCATAAACAGCTCTTTATAATCATGAGCCAGCCCAATCCCGATGCTGCTGCCCAAATTAGCAGGTTTAACAATCAGCGGAAAATTCAGTTTTTGCTTAACTTCTTCTACAACATCAAAAAAGCCGCCGCTGATATCCGCCTTATCTACCCCGATAAACGGAGTAACCTCTATCCCGCTCGCCTCGTATAGCTTTTTTTGAAAAATCTTGTCCATACCGATAGCGCTTGCCGCCACACCGCTGCCCGCATACGGAATTCCGCATAGCTCCAATAGTCCGGCCAACGTACCGTCCTCGCCGTTAAGCCCGTGACAGCACACAATTACCGCATCTAAAGCGGCAATTTTGCGTCCAAACCGGGTATAAACTCCGCGGCTGGCCGGAAGCAGATGTATTCTTTTCTTTTTGTATTTTTTATCCAAAAAAACCGATATTTCATTAAAACGGCGGCCGGTATACCAAACTCCGTCACCGTCTATGTAAATCGGAACGACCTTATGCTTAACCATAGCGGCATTAACAGTCATAACGCCTGTAATAATACTGATATCATGCTCGCATGAGCGTCCTCCAAAAATCACACCTACTTTCATATTTTTCTCCCCTTTTTACCGTTGACTTTTGCGTCGATGGTCATTTAAAAAAAATTATTATCCTAAATCTTGTAGTGAAAACTTATCAGTCAAATTTATTAAGAATCTATTAATAAAGATATCCCTTAGAACAGGCCGTGAGCGTGCGCCGTCATTTTAACAGTACGGAATAAAATCTTTGTAGGGCAGTTTACCGGTTTTCTTCGTATCGCGTCGTAATGCCTTTGTAAGCAAGCATTTTTTCTTACAATCAAATCCCGTATTTAAATTATTGACTAAAAGCATTATTAAATTGTTTATTTTTTTTCGGAATTTATTTTGGCAATAACCTCTGCAAATTTATCAAGAATTTCGTCCATACGCCCCTCGTTTTCGTCCTCTGCCATAATCCTGATCTTAGGTTCTGTGCCGCTCATCCTTACCAAAACACGCGAAAGCCGCGTCTCTGCTTCTTCGGTTAAAGCAACAAGCCGCCTGTCCGACAGTGCATTATGCCGGCACGTATAAGATACTGTTTTTTGAGGAACAAGTTCCAGCCTGACAGCGTCGCCGCTTAGGTATGCCGAGGTCATTTTTAATGCTGCCAGTACCCCGTCGCCGCTGACGCACTCAGGATAAAATATGTAATGCCCGCTTTGTTCGCCGCCCAATGTGTAACCGTGGCGCAACATAAGATCCAAAATATGCTTATCTCCCACATTAGTCCTAAGCAGCCTTTTGCCCTCCGCCGTAAGTCTCCGCTGCAGCGCAAGATTACTCATCACCGTACCGACTACAGTGCCTTCTTTTAGATGTCTGGTCCGGCTAAGACTGTATAATACCGAATCGCCATCCAAAACACGCCCGCCGTATACCATCGCCATGCGGTCGGCGTCTCCGTCAAACGCAAACCCTAGAGCCGCCGCCTCATCACCGCATTTAGAATAAAAAGCCTCTGTTTCCACATTCTTCTGAGAAATAAATGTTTTATTATTTAAAGAATTTTTATCCTCTCCCTCGACCGGCCTTTTGTGAATACCTCTTTCTTCTTCTAAAAGATTATTATCCTCTCCCTCGACCGGCCTTTTGTGAATACCTCTTTCTTCTTCTAAAAGATTATTATCCTCTCCTTCGCCCGGCCTTTTGTGAATACCTCTTTCTTCTTCTAAAAGATTATTATCCTCTCCCTCGACCGGCTTGATTAAAAGCGGATTCTCTTTAAAATTATTTAAACCGCACAATTCATTGCTTAATCCGGCACATCCGCTGATTTCTCCATTGTCAGGCTTATCATTTATAACCTCATTTGTTATAACAAAGCCGTAATCCCTTATTCCGCGCTCGTTAACATAGCGGCAATTGCAATGATTCATAATATCCCGCAACCGATCTATATAAAGTGCGCCGCACAGCGTGTTGATTTTTGCGCCGTCTAAATTATCGTTAAGCGAAACCACTCTGGCTCCCAAACGGCTAAAAACCTCGTACGCAATCCCGCCAGCCGCGCCAAAGCCGCAGTCAAGCCATACCTTTATGCCGTCCAGCCTCCCTCGGCCATCCTTTTTCCTGCTTCGTGTAAGCCTGTTTATGTACTGTTCGGCAGCGCCGTAAAGCTTATAAGCGTACCCCGCTGTAATTGCGCCGGATGAGGTACAGGGATTATCAATGTAGTATTCTATTCCTTCCTCCTGCTTGTCATTAAGCTTAACTCCGCCCCTGCCAAAAATCTTTATGCCGTTATATTCGGGAGGGTTATGCGAGGCACTGATAATAACTCCGCAGGCAGCAAACATGTTTTTAGTAAGCATTGACACGGCGGGAGTAGGCAAAATACCCGCAAGCTGAACGTTTACGCCTGTGCTTACGACACCCTGTACCAAAGCGTCCTCCAGCGCTTCGCCCGACAGCCGGGTATCCCGGCCAATCACGCAATCGCCGCCAAAATATCTGCCTAAAGCGGCACCCACGGTAAACGCAAGCTCGTCCGTAAGCCCTTCGCCATATTTGCCTCTGATTCCGTCTGTCCCAAAATATTTGCCCACATTTTCCCCTTATTTGTTATTTTTCGTCCGGCCAAAACATATTTTAAAGCATAGCTTGTTAACAAAGACCTTTAAAATTTTTGACGAGTGTTTTTATTATAAAAAAGCTTTTTTGACGTCAACAGCAAACGGTAAGCTTTCGTGCTGTTAACGTTCGGGCTTTCGCTATCGGCTAAAAACCGCTGCTACACGCTAAAAAAAAGAAGCTTTTTCGGGCAAAGATAAGCTGCCAAAAATTAAATAAAATTTGTTAACAAGCCTATAGGTCCCCTTTTTAAAGCGCTTATTTTGACAATCCCGACAAAAAAAGAATTTTTAACGATATTCTTAAAACAATACTTTGGTTGGCAGTTTTATATAAATATTTAATGAAAAAAACCTAGTAGGAAATCTCTGGCAAGAAATATTTTGAAAAAATCTTTATACTGCAACTCTTCCTTCAAAAAAAATTTTCCGAGAAAAATCTTTAGCGAGAAAGCCTTAATAAAAATCCCTTAATGAAAATCAAAATGATTAAGTTTTTTTGCTTTTCCCGCACTCAAACCCGCCTATTATTATTATGAAAAAAGGAAATAAAGTGTGAATTGATAAACGTAATTTTTGATTGGTTAATAAAACTGACAGGCAACGTAGATCTTGTCGTAGTGCTGGTTGCAGTCCTGCCCATGGCGGAGGCCAGGCTTGCTATCCCCGTTGCTTTAAAGTATGGAGTTTCTCCATTTAAGGCGTTTTTGCTTGGGTTTATCGGCTCCACTGCGGCGGCAGCTTTATTACTGTTATGCCTTTTGCCGCTGATCAGGCTGGTTTCTAAAGCAAAAATTTTTAAAAAACTGGCCGATTCAATACTAACTAAAGCCGAAAACAAAGCAAAAAAAATGAGCGGCAAAGCCGGCGGCGCCGGTACCGATAACGACGGTTATAATGGCAGCGGCGCCGGCAGTGACCTTAAAAAAATGTTGGGGATATGTGGATTTGTATCCCTTCCTCTTCCATTGACAGGGGTATATATGGGGAGTTTACTTGCCAGCATATTAGGCTTAAAATATCATAAAGCATTAATCAGCATTGCTATAGGAAACCTGATTACCTCGGCAATAATTACAGTAACCGGGGTATACTTTGCCGAATATATAAACATAATGGTCGCAGTTTTAACGGTGACGGCACTGCTTGCGCTAGTCCTAATGCTGATAAAAGCTTTTCTTCCCTTTAAAAAAGATCGCAAAAACAAGGCTTAAACGGATTTTTATAATTTAGCCAAAAAATGCGTTCTTAAAGGAATTTCAGAGCCTATATCACCAAGCCGGCTATTTAAAAACGAGAAAATGCTCCCCGTCTATTAAAGGTAACCGCACCAAAAACTGCGACGACCGGAGGTTATATGTGCGGAATAGTAGGTTTTTGCGGCAAAGAGAACGCTCTGCCACATCTTTTAGACGGACTCGAAAAGCTGGAATACCGTGGTTATGACTCGGCGGGAGTGGCAATCCTTTCGCTCAAATCAAACGATGTAAAATCGGACAAATCAGAATCAGCAAAAATCGAGTCGGTAAAGGCCAAGGGGCGGCTCGACAACTTAAAAAAACAGCTAAATGCAGGGCTAAGCGGATCGGTCGGTATAGGACATACGCGCTGGGCGACTCACGGGGCTCCGAATGACAGCAACTCGCACCCTCACCTCTCACGCAGCGGACGGTTTGCAGTGGTACATAACGGAATCATTGAAAATTACGCCGAAATCAAAGACTTTTTGATTCAGCGCAGTTTTTCGTTTGCCAGCGAAACAGATACCGAGGTTATCGCCCACCTAATGGAATATTACTACCGCGGCGACGCCGTAGATGCAATAATCAAAGCGGCCCAGCGGTTACACGGCTCATATGCTCTTGCAATTTTGTGCGTAGATTGCACGGATACGATGTTCGCCATGCGCAAAGAAAGTCCTTTGGTGGTAGGCGTAGGTGCAAAAAACGGAATGTTTGCAGCGTCGGACATGACAGCATTACTATCGCACACCCGCGATTTTATCTTCCCCGAATCGGGCGAAATCGCAATAATAAATCAGGATTCGGTCAAGGTGATAAACTTTAACCGCGAAATAATCGAAAAAAAGATTATTCACGCGGATTGGCCGGAGGATGCGGCTAAAAAAAACGGCTTTGAGCATTTTATGCTTAAGGAGATTTACGAACAGCCCCGCGCCATAGCCGACACTTTAAGCGAACTTGACAGGCGGTTAAACGGACTTACCTTAAAAACAGCGGACACTTCTATCCGCTCAAATAATAGCGATTTATCTAACGGATTGGACACTTTAAAAAACGCCGAAACTCTTAGCATAATTGCTTGCGGGTCGGCTTATCACGCGGGCATAGCTGCAAGATATTTTATCGAAAAGCTGTGCCGGATCCCCGTAGAGTGCGAAATGGCAAGCGAATTCAGATACAAAAATCCAATAATCCGCCAAGGCACTTTGGGGCTTGCCATTAGTCAAAGCGGCGAAACTGCCGACACTATTGCCGCGCTAAACGAGGCAAAAAAGTCGGTAAAAACGCTGTCGGTGGTCAATGTACTGGGCAGTTCTATTGCGCGCTTGTCCGATGAAGTAGTCTACACTTTGGCGGGGCCGGAGATTGCGGTAGCCACCACAAAAGGGTATATATCGCAGGTGGCGGCACTTTACCGAATCGGCTTGCACCTATGCAGACAACGGCTGATACAAGGCAAGGAGTGCGGCTTAGATTTTTTTAACTACCCGCAAATTTCTAAAAAAACCGACAAAATCAATTCTCAATTTTCTGCCGATTTAAAAAATGATACTTCTCAATTTATAAACGAAAATTCTAAAAACAGCGGCTTATCAATTCCGCAAAATATTCACTCATTTTCAACAGAGCATAAATCCGTGCAAAACCTTTCAAGCCCATATGCACCGTTTAGCGGCGTTAAAACAGATATTTCTCAAACAAACGGCGAAAAAACAATGGATGAGGGACTAAAAAATCAATTAAAAAAGCTAAACTCTTTAGAAGAAGAATTACGTAGATTGCCTCAGGACGTTAAAAATCTGCTTGGCCAAAAAGAAATATTCCAGCAGTTGTCATCACGGTTTTCGTTTATTAGTTCTGCATTTTTTATCGGGCGCGGAATCGACTACGCCATTGCAATGGAAGGCGCGCTAAAGCTTAAAGAAATTAGCTATATTCACGCCCAAAGTTATCCCGCGGGCGAGCTTAAGCACGGCACAATTTCGTTAATCGAGCAGGATTCGCTGGTGGTTGCAATTTCCACCGACCCCAGATTGTACGAAAAAACCATCAGTAATATCCGTGAGGTTCAGTCCCGCGGGGCAGTCGTGCTTGCGATAACCTGCTTTGACGAGGTCGCAGCCGCCGCTAATTACCACGCCAAAATCGAGGCAGGCATTAACGCTCCTATGATTGCCGCTGTTTCGCTGCAATTATTTTCGTATTATGTTGCGCTTGCCAGAGGTTGCGATATTGACAAACCTCGTAATCTGGCAAAATCGGTAACGGTGGAATAAATCAAAAAACTAATTTAAAAATTGATCTTATCCTCAATTAAAACTTAAATTAAAGCCGTATTTAGACATTGTATTTTTTTGTCATCCGGCCGCACTTATCAACATCAAAGTTAACAAAACAAGTTTAGTAATCTTAAAAGATTTTATTGAAACACTAAGATTAATTGTATTTTTATCAATATAATTGCCCAATAAAACTTAAATAAACAACAAAATCAAGACCATCTTAGTTGGTGGTTTGCACTTGCGGCACTACTGCATTAATATCGGCAAGCCTCAAAAGAACCTGATGAATTATCCCATTATGCATACTTGCCACATTACCCTATAAAAAGGAGTTGTTCTAATGCTTGCTTTGTTTCTTATTTCGCAATTTTTTAAGCTGGCTTATTTTCTTTAAGTTTAATTATCACTTTTCTTTTGCTAACGCTAAAGCTATATTCATGACTCACCGGCTAAGACGGTGCTTACTCCTCAAAAAAGAGCCGCCTTTTTAAACCAAAGGTAGCTCTTATATTTTCATAAATAAAGTAAGTATTATAGCAAATCTCCGAGTATGCAGTCTAATTGCCGTAGATTTTTTGCCGGCTTGACAAATCCTTCTTTTATGTGATTAAAGTACATAAATAGTTATTTTTAAGATAACAGAAAAAGATTTGCAAGGAATACCTAATGCGGATTGTAAAACTCTGTACTTTATAAACAGTATCACTCTTCTCCCATCAACAATTTAGCGACAGCAAATAGTATTTTTTCGTCAAACATCTTGCCGACAAGCTGAATCCCCAACGGTAAATCTTCATTACCTCTCGCAAAAGGTACAGAGAGTGACGGCAATCCCGCAATGGACGCCGGTTGAGTAAACATATCCGAAAACTCAATCTCACGCCGTGTAATGTCATCATCAAATTTGAATGCCACCGATGGCGCGGTGGGCAATAGCAAAACATCGGTGTTTGCAAGTGCGGCATTCATTTCGTCTGTAAGCCTTTGCCTTAGCTGTTGCGCTTTTGTCAATATTTCTTGATGGTCTAAGGCATACCTGCCCGCCATAATACGTTTTTTTACCTCTTTCCCCAGTCTGTTTCTGTCAGACGTTACAGCCTGCATCGTCAGTGTGGTTTCAGAAAACGCAAGAGCTTTATAAATTAAATGAGCCTGCATAAATGACGGCACCGACACCCCGGTAACCTCGCACCCTAAATTGGTAAGATGATTAGCCGCTTTATTCAGCGCATCTGATACGTCGCCGTAAACCGCCGCGGTTGCCTCTTTAATAACCGCTACTCTGCCCTTTATAGGCTTAATATTTTCAAAACCCGCTATACCGGCATCGCATATCGCGCCATAAACCAATGCACAGTCGCTAACGGTGCGGGCAAGCGGCCCGATTTGGTCCATCGACGGGGCAAGCGGAAAACAGCCCTTATCACATACAGATCCGTACGTAGGCTTTAGACCGACAATCCCGCAGTACGAGGCGGGCTGCCTAATACTGCCGCCGGTGTCCGATCCCAAAGCCGCAAAACACTGATGCGACGCTACCGCTACCGCCGAACCGCCGCTGCTCCCGCCCGGTACGCGACGATTGTCCAGCGGATTTAAGACATTGCCAAAAGCCGATGTGGTATTAGACGACCCCATCGCGAATTCGTCCATATTAGATTTACCTACAACAATCGCTCCGTGCTGTAAAAGACGGTCAACAACTACCGCGTTTTGACCGGCAATTTTATCTTTAAAAGCGTAAGAGCCGCAGGTGACTGGCAAACCGGCTACGTCGATATTATCCTTGATAATAACAGGAATACCCGCCAGAACCCCAGTAATTTTACCGCTATCTACAGCGGAGGCACGTTTTAGCGCTGCCTCGTCATCACGCCACAAAACAGCGTTTGTATCAGTATTTTTATGTATTTGCGCAATCGTTTCGGCAATAAGCTGATACGCCGAAAACTCGCCCGATTTTATTTTTGCACGGACGGCAAGTAAACTATCCTTAATCATTAACTTCCTCACCAAAAATCTGACAAAGCGATTTTAGCCAATCGGAAAGCTGCCTGTTAAAGTATTCGGTGTCGCCATCCAAATCTAATTTTTCCAGCTTAGCAAGCATAGCAACCTGTTGATTATTCATGTAGTATTCTCCTTTTTTTCTACAAAACAGATTATAGCAAAACACTAACTCTCCGTCAATCAAAACCGTGCAGCAAGTGAGGACACAACCAACAAAAATGTATTTTGCAAATTTAATCAGCCGGAATATTTTAACAGATAATTTTAAATCATATTCATTTATTTTAAATCAAGCATTTTCTTAAAATACTTCAATTCATAAAATAAAACATGTCAATAAAAAAGCTGATAATAATTACACAAATCAGCTTTTTTATTTATTTTAATAATGTGTATTTACTGTTTCTGACTTAACTTCTGCCATTTTCTTTTGTTGCAAAAAAGGCTTTTACTATGCGAATTAACGTTGGAATTAAAAAACAGATTGACAAACGACCTTTTTCGCGGTATAATCCGCATATGTATCCTTATATTTTTGGAATATCGTCATATACGATAATGCTTGTGCTGGGGCTGACCGCCGCCATGCTTATTTTTAGATTTTTGTCCATCACCTACCGCATGAGCGACAAAGCCTTTATGCGCCTTGGCTACATTTTGTTGATTGCCGTGGCATTCGGCTTTGTATTTGCATTTTTGTTTCAGCTAATGTACAACGCTATTGCCAGCCGAAGCGTAGCATTTAAGAATGTAGGAATTACCTTTATGGGAGGCCTCATTGGCGGGATATTCACGTTTTTTATCATCGCTGTCTTTGCAGTAAAAGGCGAAATGAAAAAAGAAATCTGGACTGTAGTCTGTATTGCCCCGCCAGCTATTACGGCGGCACATGCATTTGGACGAGTCGGCTGCTTTTTAAACGGCTGCTGTTACGGCGCCCAAACCGATAGCAGGATTGGCGTTTTATTCCCCGGCGACATCCATAGCAGAATTCCTACACAGCTTATAGAAGCGATTTTTTTAGCGTTGTTATGCGGCGTTTTATTTATCTTGATTTTAAAATTTAAGCGTTACAGCCTGACCATGCCGGTCTACCTTTTTGCGTACTCGGTTTTTAGATTTATTTTGGAGTTTTATCGTGGCGACGATGCCAGAGCGGTAACGGGCGCACTTTCGCCCAGCCAATGGCAATCGTTGTTTATGTTTTGCTGCGCAGTAGCGCTTACCGTATATATGTTTGTGTATAAGCGAATCCCATTTAACGGAAATCAACGTGCCAAAGCAAAAAAACTAAGCGGCTTTTTTGTGCAGATAGCAGATAAATAATATAGAAACACTATATTAAAGGTAAATTAATAATGAATAAAAAAAACAAAAATTCTAACGAAAACAGATTTACAGGAAAGGCAGATAATTACGGAAAATACAGACCATCCTACCCTTTAGAAATAGTCCCTCTGTTACAAAACGAATGTAATATGGGTGAGGTAGGAATAGCATTAACATTAAACAAAAAGAGGATAAGCTAATAGTAAAATGCAGGGATAGAAATTTTCTAAATTTATTAAACAATAACGGCAAACGTTAAACAAAAAAAATATAAGCTAATAATGCAAAATCTATAGAGATAGAAATTTTTTAAGTTTATAAAAAAAATTGTCAAGCATAGAAAGGCAACTGTTTCAGCCAGCTAGGACATAAAGCACCTAAGCATAAGGCGGACAATTCATCAGGCACTTTTGTGCCTTGCAGGTAACAATGCGGCAGTGCCGCAAATGCAAACCACCAGCTAAACTGGTGGTCTTGATTGCTAAAAATTACAGTACTCAAAATATAAAAGCAAAAATTCACTATTCTTTCAATGTTATTACCTCCCCCTTGGGTATTTTATTTGACTAAAAAATTCCAAAGTTATATAATTGTCACGAGCTATAAAAAATTTTGGAGGTACTATGAAGAAAATGACTATAGACGGCAACGCCGCCGCATCGCACGTTGCCTACGCGCTGAGCGAGGTTGCCGCAATATATCCCATCACTCCGTCTTCGCCCATGGCAGAATACGCGGACGAATGGTCTGCGCAAGGTATGACTAATATATTCGGCCAGCCCCTGCGCCTTGCCGAAATGCAGTCGGAAGGCGGCGCTGCGGGCGCTGTTCACGGCTCTCTTGTTGCCGGCGCGCTTACTACTACTTACACCGCCAGCCAAGGGCTGCTTTTAATGATTCCGAATATGTACAAAATCGCAGGCGAATTATTGCCTACCGTATTCCACGTAAGCGCAAGGGCGCTTGCGGCCCACGCCCTTAGCATTTTTGGCGACCACGCCGACGTTATGGCCTGCCGCCAGACAGGTTTTGCCATGTTAGCGTCCGGTTCTGTTCAGGAGGCAATGGATTTGGCTCTTGTTTCGCACCTTGCGACATTACGCTCCAGAGTACCGTTTTTGCACTTTTTTGACGGTTTTAGGACAAGCCATGAAGTAAGCAAAATAGACGCAATCGAATACGACGAAATCCGCACTTTAGTTAACAAACTGAATATAAACGAAGACATAAAAGAATTTAAGCGCAGAGCGCTTAATCCCGAGCATCCCCACCAAAAGGG
The DNA here is from genome assembly GCA_023690525.1 of Holotrichia oblita. Taxonomy (NCBI): domain Eukaryota; kingdom Metazoa; phylum Arthropoda; class Insecta; order Coleoptera; family Scarabaeidae; genus Holotrichia; species Holotrichia oblita. The sequence goes on from JALQSN010000058.1 coordinate 216,126, forward strand.
TACGGCGCAAAACCCCGACATATATTTTCAAAACCGCGAAGCGGCAAACAAATATTACTCGCAGGTTCCTGCTATCGTCGAGCAGATGATGGGCGCAGTTTGGGGACTGACCGGACGCAAGTACGAGTTATTCCAATACTATGGCGCACCCGACGCCGAAAACGTAATCATAATGATGGGCTTCGGCGCCGAGGCCGCCGAGGAAACCGTTGAATATTACAACAATACCGGCAACAAAAATAAAGTTGGATTATTAAAAGTAAGACTGTTCCGCCCCTTCTCTATCCGTCATTTTATGGACGCATTGCCTAAGAGTGTAAAACGTATTACAGTATTAGACCGCACAAAGGAATCGGGCGCGTTAGGCGAACCGCTATACCTCGACGTAGCCGCCGCGCTTATAGAATCGGGCAGAAGCGACATCAGCATAATCGGCGGACGTTACGGATTAGGTTCTAAGGAATTTAACCCTACAATGGTTCATGCCGTTGTCGCCAACATGGCCTCTGCAAATCCCAAAAACCACTTTACAGTAGGTATCAACGACGACGTATTTGGCACATCATTACCCCTTAAGGAGTTTATCAACGCCTCGCCTAAGGGTACCAGCCGCTGCAAGTTCTACGGCTTAGGCTCGGACGGCACAGTAGGCGCTAACAAAAACAGCATAAAAATAATCGGCGACCATACCGATATGTACGCGCAAGGTTATTTTGTGTACGACTCTAAAAAGAGCGGCGGTATCACTATTTCGCACCTTCGCTTTGGTCAACGTCCGATAAAATCCACATATCTTATCGACCAAGCCGACTTTGTGGCTTGCCACAACCAATCTTACGTCACCCGCTACGACATGACGGGCGACGTTAAGGAAGGCGGCGTATTCCTATTAAATTGCAAGTGGGACAAAGCTCAGTTAGAATCCGAGCTTCCCGCAAAAATGAAGCGTGACATCGCGTCTAAAAAACTAAAGTTCTACACAATTGACGGATTAAAAATCGCAAACGAAGCGGGTATGAGCGGCAAAATTAACGGAGTAATGCAAGCGGCTTTCTTTAAGCTTGCCGAGATTATCCCCTACGCAGAATCCGAAAACTACATGAAACAGGCCATCAAAAAGACGTACGGCAAAAAGGGCGAAGAAATCGTCAAAAAGAATTGCGACGCTATTGACAACGCTATCAGCGGGCTTGTGCAAATCGACTATCCCGCGTCGTGGGCTAAAACAGAAAAAGGCGCTGCAATCGTTTCTAATTCGGACGACAAATATTATACCGACTTTATCCGTCCTATCTTAGCGCAGGCGGGCGATAATCTTCCCGTATCGGCGTTCCGTCCCGACGGCGTAGTCCCCACCGGCACTACAAAATACGAAAAACGCGGCATTGCAGCCGAGGTTCCCGTATGGATTCCCGCAAACTGCATACAGTGCAACCAATGCTCGCTGGTCTGCCCTCACGCGACAATCCGCCCAGTATTACTTGACGAAAAAGAAGCAAAGGCCGCTCCTAAATCATTCGAAACAAAGCCCGCTACAGGCCTTGACGGCTATTCGTACAGAATGCAATTATCGCCGCTGGACTGCTCCGGCTGCGGAAGCTGCGCTAACGTCTGCCCCGCCAAGCAAAAGGCGCTTGTTATGCGCCCTGCCGAAGAAGTTAACGAATCGGCTAACTACGGCTATTCATTAAACGTAACAAGCAAGGACGTTTCGGCTAAATTTAAGCCGGCGACAGTTAAGGGCAGCCAGTTCCTTCAGCCCTTGTTCGAGTTCTCGGGCGCTTGCGCCGGTTGCGGCGAAACTCCTTATATCAAGCTTGTCACTCAATTATACGGCGACCGGATGATAATCGCTAACGCTACCGGCTGTACGTCGATTTACGGAGGCTCTGCCCCCACCTGCCCGTACACGACAAACGCTAAAGGCCACGGTCCCGCATGGGCAAACAGCCTGTTCGAAGATAACGCAGAATTTGGTTACGGCATCAACCTTGCTTATACCCAAAGACGCAACGCGCTTGCAAAGCGTATAGCCGATCTTAAAGACAATCCTAGCTTTAAAGGCTGGGCCGAAGGCGTTAAGGCTTGCGAAAACTGGCTTGATGGCATGAACGACACCCAAAAGAGTAAATTTGCAAGCGCCGAGCTTATCAAGCTTTTAGAGTCATGCGCAAAATGCGGTTGTGACGCGGATAAACTTTATACCGATATTCTTAACGAAAAAGATATGCTTGTCAAAAAGTCTATCTGGATTTTTGGCGGCGACGGCTGGGCTTACGATATCGGCTACGGCGGATTGGACCACGTGCTGGCAAGCGGCGAGGACGTAAACATCCTTGTTATGGATACCGAGGTATACTCCAACACGGGAGGACAATCGTCTAAAGCTACTCCCACAGGCTCGGTTGCCAAGTTTGCGGCAAGCGGCAAGCGCACAAAAAAGAAGGACTTAGGACAAATGGCAATGAGCTACGGCTACGTTTACGTAGCACAGGTAGCCATGGGCGCATCGCAGCAGCAGCTTGTTACAGCAATCGCCGAAGCCGAAGCCTACAAAGGCCCTTCGCTGATAATCGCCTACTCCACCTGCATCAACCACGGCATCGACATGTCTAATGGCCAGTTAGAAACAAAGAAGGCAGTCGAGGCAGGCTACTGGCAGCTGTTCCGCTACAATCCTACACTAAAAGACGAGGGTAAAAACCCCTTCACTTTAGATAGCAAAGACCCTACGGGAAGCTACCAAGACTTTTTAAAGAATGAAACCCGCTACAAAACCCTGCTGACCTCTAAGCCCGAACTTGCCGGCGAACTCTTCAAGCGCGCCGAAGAAGAAGCTAAGGAAAGGTTGGCAAGTTACAAGGCAAAAATCGACAAATAAACCCGCCGCCACATATGGGGCGTGATGCAGGTTACGTGCATTAGGTTGCCTTGCTCATGTACATCAGAGTACAATCACTTCGGCAACCTAATGCCCTGTTACCCGCCTGACACCCCATCTGTATCGGCTTGATATTATTAGAATACTTTTAAATAAAAAAAGCCCCGTTAGTGAGTACAAACTCATAAACGAGGCTTTTTTTATAGTGGATTTTTCGCTGTTGCAAGATTTTGAAATAAATATGTTGTAGAATAGCAACATGGATAATACAGAAATATTTAAAAGTTGTAAAAATTGCGATTATTACGTACATCATTATGTAGTAGAAAATTTTATCGCCAGAAAAACCAGCTATGGACATTGCAAAAAATCTTTAAACAAAAAGTTAATTCTCTGTAAAAACTGGACAGAAAAGCAAGAAGATATAGAAAACAAGGAATTAACATTAAAGCAAATACTGCAAAATATTTCTCTTCAGTTAGCAAAAATCGCTTTGGTGATAAATATGGATATTATTTAATTCGCTATTATCCCCTTACGTACGGTAATAGCATTTTAGCTAATATTTTTAATATATTCTTCAAAATATTGCAATGTTGAAAACTGACAGAGATATTTATTTCTGTCTATGTCTAATTTTGATTTTGCTTTTTTATATTCCAAAATATATTTAATAAGTTTAGCGCATTTGTTTTCCAAAGGGTGACTACAGAAAAAGGCAACGCCATTTCGACGTCACCCTTCGCAAAATACCGTAGGGCGCTTGGGTCGCTCCTCAGCGTTGCCCTATCCTCCCTACGATCAAAAGCAAAGACAGTATAGCATTGTTAATGATTTTTAACAAGCTTATTCCACCTAATTTTGTCACCCTTTGGAAACTTAAAGCGTTAAACCTTTTAATTAAAAACAAACCTATTCATTACTTGCGATAATAACCAATCTTCTAAAGTGATTTTTTCTTACTTTTTTTAGTAAGGTTTTCGGATGGTCTGTGAACCAGTCGCAAGGTTCTCAGCGCTTTTTGTTACTTTTTCACGCTGAAAAAGTAAATCAATAAGTATCCGTGTAATTACAAAAAATAATTCTTAAGTATAAAAAAATATCTATCTTATCAATCAATTTTTAAAATAAAAAAATACTTTATAAACAAAATTCTTAAAAAGATATTTTTAAAAAATTCTACTTTCAGATAATAAAAAACACACGAACGTGTGTTTTTTATTATCTGATTTTTTAAAGAGTAGAATCTGATACAATATTCGCCATATTATATAAGTCATAATCAAAACTCTTTTTTATACTAAGCCCTTCAATAATGTCAATATCAAAAAATTTGTCGTTCTTAATCCCGCAAAGCCTGTTGCCAATCCCGTTTTTAAGCAGCTTAACCGCCTGAACCCCCCACGAAGTCCCCAAAAACCTATCCCTGCTGCTGGGCGACCCGCCGCGCTGAAGATGCCCCAGCACCGTCGCCCGCACTCCTCCGCCCGTGCCCTCCTTTATCTTTACCCGCAAATCCTCCGCTTTGCCCGCACCCTCTGCCATCACTATGATACTGCTGAATTTCCCTTTGCTTGCATATATTTCCAATTGATTCATTATTTTTTCAAACGGCATTTCAATCTCCGGCACAAGAATAATCTCGGCGCCGCCTCCAAGTCCCGTCATAAGAGCAATGTCGCCGCAGCTTCGCCCCATAACCTCGATTATGCAAATGCGGTCATGACTGCTCATGGTATCGCGCAGCTTGTTTATAGCGTCTAAAACGGTATTGCAGGCAGTGTCAAACCCCAGCGTATACTGCGTATAACCGATGTCATTGTCAATAGTCCCAGGTATGCCTATAGTGGGGATTCCGCGCTCACTCAGCGCCTTTGCCCCGTTAAAAGATCCGTCTCCGCCAATCACAATAACGCCCTCTATTCCGCGGCGGCGCAAAAACTTGACGGCAAGCTCTTGACCTGCAGATGTTGCAAATTCCGCCGAGCGGGCCGTCCGCAATATCGTTCCCCCGCGCTGAACAATATCCGAAACACTTCGCATATTCATTTCCTCAAAGTCGTTTTCGAGCAGCCCCGCAAATCCGCGTTTAATCCCATAAACGCTAAGCCCCTCGGCAATCCCATACCTGACAGCTCCCCTAATCGCCGCATTCATGCCGGGCGCGTCGCCTCCGCTGGTAAGTATCGCAATTTTTTTCATATCTGTTTCCCCTGTTTAAAACTTTGGATAATTCTTATAGATTATAATATATAATTTTAGATTTTTGCGCTTGATCAAGCAGATTGGCAAGACGCCATACGAGAGAATAAGCACAAAATGCTTAAAATTCGAGAATTTGCATTGCTTAATCAATTTAATTACAACTAATAAAGAATATTAATATCCCAAGAACCTCCGTATTCACGTTAATTAAGACTGTGCCTTCCGCAGCAAGCTGAGAGGTATTAACTTTTTTTCCAGCATCACTCTACCATTGCAGATAAGCTGCACACGGCCATCGTATTCTGACAGTAAAAAATTCACGGCGTATTTTTAATTAAATATTGATTTTCAATTTTACATAATCCCTCTAGAAGCAATTAATAATTTCAAAAATTGCCTGTCTTTCAAATCCTTTGTAAATTAATCTGTTACAATATTTATTAAGATTTTTTCATCACTCCGTCATTTTTACATCAATGATATAGGTATACCCCAAAAGCTCATTTTTTAGCATTTCACACACAAGCGCCGTAGTGCCGTCCAGCAAATTAAGTACCTTTTTTCCATTCTCGTTATAGCTTATGTAAACATCGTCCGCGCCAGCATACTCCTTAAGTAAATCCTTAATTTCAAAAAGATTATTTTCGGCGTCCGCTTTTGAGGCAAAATAAATGCACATCTTTTTGTTGCTCTTCTTCTTTATCTCCCACGGCTCAAGTCTGTCCACCCAAAGAGTAGCGCCAGATTCGTCACGCACGTTAACTCTGCCCGAAATAGTTACCAGCATATCGCTTTTCCATAAATGCCGATACTTAGCAAGCTTGTCTCCGGTTATCATAATTTCGGCGCTGCTTGCAAGGTCTTCGATTGTAGCCGTGCCAATCTCTCTCCCCGACTTGGTAAATTTTACCGACGCCTCGCTAAGCATACCGCCCAAAGTGACATAGCTTGGCGGATCTTCCTCAGATTTTAGCAGCGAAGTGTTTTGCGTAAAGCTGCGTAATTTATCCGAATACTGCCCAAGCGGATGACCCGAAAGGTACACACCTGCCACCTGTTTTTCCATTTTCAGTTTGATGTCAATGTGATATTCGGGCAAGTTAGGATAAGTAAACCCTGACGAAGGCAGCGTATCGAAAAATGAAAACTGACCGCTGAGTGACGCCGCCGAATCCTTTTTTATGCGGTCTAAAACTGTTTCGTAACAACTGATCAGTCCGCTGCGGGTTATGCCAAATCCGTCAAATGCGCCCGAATATATAAGGCTTTCGAGCAGTTTTTTGCCCAGCGCATTTTTGCCCTCGCTAAGCATGGCTGTCTGCATACGCTTGATAAAGTCCTCAAAATCTTTAAAGAGACCGCCACTCTGCCTTTCTTCCACAATTACCGAAACAACACCCGTCCCCACGTTTTTAAGCGCGGCAAGCCCGACGCGCACACTGCCGTTTTCTACCGCAAATTCCACTTCCGACCGGTTTACGTCAGGGGGCAAAACGGCGATGTTTTTATCCTTAAGGTACATAAGGTAAGAGGCGATCTCGTCACTGCGTGTAATGCGGTTGTTTAGTACCGCCGTAATAAACTCTACGGTGTAATAGCGTTTTAAATAGGCGGTCTGATACGCAAGGTAAGCGTACGCAGCCGCATGAGATTTATTAAATGCGTAACTGGCAAAGCTGGTCATATCATCAAAAATTTTGTTTGCGACTTCGGCAGGTACGCCGTTTTTGATACAACCTTTAACATTGCCGTCCTGAGTTCCGTTTAAGAATACCTCACGCTCTTTTTCCATCTCCGAATGCTTTTTTTTGCTCATCATACGCCGCACAATATCCGCGCGCCCCAAGCTATAACCCGCAAGCGCGCGCACGGCGTCCATAACCTGCTCTTGATAAATCATTATGCCGTAGCTAACTTTTAAAATAGGCTCAATAAGCGGATGGTCATACTTGATTTCTTCCGGATTGCGTTTTGCTTTTACGTAGTCGCCGATCTTGTCCATAGGCCCGGGACGATATAGCGAAATTCCCGCTATTATATCTTCTAGCGAGGTAGGTTTTAAATCCTTAAAAAACCGTGTCATGCCCGCACTTTCCAGTTGAAAAACCGCCTCGGTATCTCCCTCGCTAACCAGCTTAAAGACCTCCGGATCATCGTAGCCCATTTTGTAAAAATCGATGTCCACTCCCCTCTGCTCTTTTACATACCTTAAAGCCTTAGAGATGTCGGTGAGAGTCGTCAGCCCCAAAAAGTCCATCTTAAGCAGCCCTAACTCCTCACATTCGATCATGTTGAATTGCGTGGTTATAATGCCGTCGGCGTTACGGGCAAGCGGAATATGCTCCTTGATTTCGTCTTTACAGATAATTACTCCCGCCGCGTGCATACCAGTTTGCCTGGGCATACCCTCCAGCCTCATCGCCATATCCATTATTTGCCGCGCAT
>JALQSN010000059.1:0-222231 GCA_023690525.1 Holotrichia oblita
GCAGGGGCTTGGTTATAAAGAAACAGCGGCTTATTTATGCGGAGAATATGATCTTGAAACAGCGGTGGAGTTAATAAAAAGGAATACAAGACGCTACGCCAAAAGACAGGTTACTTGGTTTAAGCATCAAGCCGAGGGGCAAATATGGATAAACGCAGAAAAAAAGGATGATATGATACAATATGTTAAACAGCACGGATTTATATTTTAAAGATTTATATAATATTAATAACGAGCTTTTAGAATTAAGCGCAGAAGTGACGGCGGAGCTTGAATCTTTTTTTGCCGAAGCAAATAGTATAGGTGCGCATAACCAGCTAAAAGTATTGCGCGCGTTTCAGCAAAACAAGCTGAGCGACGCGCATTTTTCGGGAACAACAGGTTATGGGTACAATGATTTGGGAAGGGAAGCGCTTGAGGGCATATACGCGGATATATTTAACACCGAATCCGCTTTAGTCAGGCCGCAGCTTATATCAGGTACGCACGCGCTTACTGTTGCGCTGTTCGGAAATTTAAGGCATGGTGACGAGCTTCTGCTGCCTGCCGGAAAGCCTTATGACACACTACAAGGCGTTATCGGCATGAGATACGCAAGAGGGTCGCTGGCGGAGCATGGCGTAAGCCACAAGCTTGTGGAATTAAAGGACGGAACTTTTGATTATGAGGCTGTCGAAAGAGCTATAAGCAAAAAAAACAAGCTGGCATTAATACAACGATCAAGAGGTTATTCTCTTCGTCCTGCGTTTACGGTTTCGCAAATAGCGGATTTGATAAAATTTATTAAAGATATTGATAAGGGTATTATATGCATGGTTGACAACTGCTACGGCGAATTTGTCGAGAGGCTTGAACCAAGCGATGTCGGAGCGGATTTGGTCGTAGGGTCGTTAATTAAGAACCCCGGCGGCGGGCTTGCGCCTGTGGGCGGTTATATAGCAGGTAAAGATGAATATGTGGAGAATGCCGCCGCAAGGCTTACAGCCCCAGGGTTGGGAAAAGAAGTAGGGCTGACTTTAGGCGTCACAAACGCGTTTTTACAAGGGTTGTTTTTATCGCCGAATGTCGTGTGCGGATGTATTAAAGGTGCAATATTCGCAGCAAGATTGTTTGAGAAGTTAGGTTATGAGGTTTTCCCGAAGCACATGGAAAAAAGAACAGATATTGTGCAGGCAATAAATTTAAAAAACGAAAAAAATATACTTTCATTTTGCAGAGGAATCCAAATGGCAGCGCCTGTTGACGCGCATGTTACGCCTGAGCCGGGGGATATGCCAGGATATGATTGTAAGATTATCATGGCGGCGGGGACTTTTATGCAAGGTTCTTCTATTGAACTGAGCGCGGATGCGCCGATAAGGCCGCCGTATACGGTTTTTTTGCAAGGAGGCTTAACTTTCGCACATGCAAAATACGGGATTATTATCGCGGCAAACAATATGCTTGGCTAGTCTGTTGATTATATTTTTATGGTTAAAATATAATTATGGATGGGAATTTTTTTTATATGCGGTGCTGACGTGCGTGCTTATAGAAATAGCTTATACAGATATAAAAACACAAATAATAACCAATAAAACGGTATTATTTGTGTTTGGTATAGGGATTTTATGTATTATATCCGAAGGGTTTGGAAAGGATGTTTTTATTTCTAAATTTTCAGGTTTCCTCGCCGCCGGTGGTATATTTTATGTTATCGCGGTTGTATCACGCGGGGGCATGGGTGGCGGGGATATAAAGCTTATCGCGGCTCTTGGGCTTTGCTTCGGTCTTGCGGAAATAATACTTATTATAGCGTTATCTTTTGTTATAGGAGCAGCTTTTTCGGTTTTCTTCATGCTAACGAGGAAAAAGACGCGAAAGGATGCGATACCTTTCGGCCCGTCTATAGCTGCCGCAGCGTATGTTTGTATGCTGTTCGGCAAAGAGATGATAAATTTTTATTTAGCTTTTATGTAATAAAGAGAGCGTTTGCTTTGTCGTCTGTTATAATAAGCCTTTCTTCTTGTACTTCTGGTATGTTTTCTAATAGAAGGTTTACAATTTCATTTATAAATTCGTCGAGATTATTTTCAATTTCATGCTCGATTATTATCGCTGTTTGAAATTCTGATTCTTCTGATAAGGGGATTATGTTTGCCATAACATTTATTACGCCGTCATAACCGGAAATTAATTTTACTATATCCTTTTCTACTTCCCAACAATGGAGGAGAAGCGACTGTTCATATGATTTTTCATACGGCACCACTATCGTTCCGCCGGCTGCGACAAGTTGGGGTCTCGTTTTCTAAGAACTATTACTAATTCGATTGTTTCAGAGGGCACTGTGGCTTCCTATTTCAGAAAAAACTTTTTTCGACTTATCTGCCCTCTAATATTGGCTTTATTCAAATAATTATTTCTAAACAAGTTCACCTTTCAGATTCTTTCTCCTAGCCTGCTTAATTTTCACTAGTCAGGCTGTTTTGGTATGACCTTTTTTAGAAAAACTTTTAACTGTCAAGTATTGTTAATTGACGTTTTAATTAGGCCAACTGCTGCCATCTGCATAGCCGTATAAAGTATAAGTACCAGTTAATGGGTTTCAGTTTAGCGCAGTAAAAGGCATCTGGAAACATTTTTCTTTTCCCAAATGCCTTTTATTGTTCATTAAGTCATCAATTTTGACTGCCATTCGTTGAACAGCTTCTTAACTTACATTGCTTTAAAAGTTTCGTTTTCTTTTTTAGGATGCTGTTTTGTAACAGCCTATTTATAAGCTTTTAATGTTTCTGATTGTCTACTTTTGTATAACCAGAAAAAATTGGTTTTCTAATATACGAAAACCTAGATATTAATTTTTCGGCCTTGGATAGATGGTATTACCTTCAATATCCGATACTACTATTTTTTCTTCATGTATCTCAGGGTATTCTTTTAAAATTAACGATACTATTTCGTCTATAACGGTTTCTATCTCGTTTTCTATCTCACGTTTTATTATAATTGAGGCAGTATAATATGATGTTTCGCGCGGATTACTTAATGTTACCATGGCATCGGTTACTCCGTTATATTCCATAATCAAGCTTTTTATATTGTTTTCATTTTCAAGGCGTATTAATTGTTCAACTGTTTCTACTGAGACTTTATTGTTTGTTTGATATTTGTATAAACAAAAAATAATTATTAAAACAGATAGAATTAAACAAAATATTAAACTTGCTTTTTTCATAACTATATCCCTCGTTATGATTATTTTAAAAGAACCTTCATTTTACCATGTGATAAGCCAATCATACTGTATATATAATCCAGGCATTCCACTAATAGTTACGCATGAATCAAGATATATATCTGACAGAATCGGTCTGCTAAATATTATATAACCAAATGTATCGACAATAGTATTACCATTATAATTTCCGATCCAATCAATACATTCTGAAATTGTATAACCTCCTGGAGCAACACCTGAAAAATAGACATCATTTACCTTTATGTTATATGAATTACCAGATGAGGAAAAATTTGGCGTATAATAAACCTCATGTGTGACTGAACCGCCGCTTGAAGTAAGGTTGCTCGCATATAATGTAAAAAGATATTGCTGACCAGCAATAAGATTATAATGTAAATCATGATCGATTAATATGCCAAATGAGTTAACGGTCGGGACTTGCTCATTTCGTATAGTTACTGTAACAATATGTTCTTCATTTATAGGAACTTCATATGTATGCTCTTCAAATTTTTCTAGTGATATATCATTAACTTCATTATTTATAAAGTTAGAAACGATAGCTAAATTATTCTTAAGTTCATATTGTATACTTTCATCGGAAAAATTATCTAATGACATATTAAAATCATCTTCTATAATAGTATTCGCGAAAACAAACGAATTTACTGATAATATCATTATAAATGTTAAAAATAACCCTAAAATCTTTTTTAATCTCATAAAAATCCTCCTGAAAAATTATTTTATAAACTTAATTTAAATCAATTCTTTCCTAACAGCGTGATAGAAAACGGTTAGGAAAGGTATCTTAAATAAATTTTTTCTAAATACTTTTAGTTAAGCGCGCTTATTACTGTACGCTAAAATATTACAAATATCACGAAATAATGTCAACCAAAAAACTTGAAAAATTTCCCGATTATCTTATTATTTAGTTAAATTTTCAGAATAAAATTCAAGAAAATAAGGTGAAAAATTTGCTGCTTTGTGATAAAAGTATCTATTACAGAAAACAAAAAGAATTAACCCAAGAAGAACTCGCAAAAGGTATATGCGTGGCTTCATATATAAGTAAATTTGAAAAAAATAAGCTAATGCCAAGTAGGGAATTGCTTGATCAAATGAGGGATAAGCCGGATATACCTGGTGTTCCGCTTAGTGAATATGAGGTTAAAGAATTTAAGGAAGAATTAAAAGAATGGCATTTTCAAATAAAAAACACGCTTTTAAAAGATGCCGAAGCCAGACAGCCCGTAATCGAATACAAAGCAAACGCATCGCTTGAGCCCGATATTATAATTGTTTACGAGCTTTATTATTTCAGGCTTTTGCTTATTGAAGAACGTTTTATAGAAGCAAAAAAGATAATGGATTGGCTTCTTGAAAAAATTAATGAAATAAGTGATGAAAATAAGTATTTTTTATATTATTATTCAGGTGGATATTACGCGTTTACCGGAAAAAGCAAAAGAAGGATAAGTTTTTATAAAAAAGCGGAGGAGTTGGAATACAAGGTTAATATATATGACAGCGGGTTGTATTATGCTATATACCTCTGCGAAAACAAAACACCAAGAAATTAAAAGCATAAGCGCTTGATGATATCAACAGAAGAAAATTTAATAGAGTGAAGGAATCGCAAGACGGCAGAACGAATCTGATGCACATTTTTAAGGAAGTTGTTATAAATAACTGTTTCCTTTAACCATTTCCAGAGCCCCTCAATCCGATTTAAGTTCGGTGAGTATGGGGGCAGAAAGATAAAGGTTATCTTATCTTTATGTAAATACTTAAACTGTTGAAGTGATTTAGCATGATGAATTTTACTGTTGTCAAGGATTATGTATATATGCTTGCCGGAATAAAACGGTAAACCCGTGTTCGCCAGAAATGCTTCAAAACTCTGCGTGTTTAATTGTTCAGCCGTATCACAAAACACGCGGCCATTTACATAATCCAAAACGCCGAATAGACCGACTCCGGCATTTTTTCCATAGGTTTTGGTTTTCCGCTGCTCACCTTTTAGAAACCATGTAGCGGCTATGGCTTGATAATCGCGGATGAAGCTCTCATCTTCAAATAATATGACATCGTTGTCTGTTATCGTTTTTTTAAGTCAGTGAATGACTCCTCAAATGCCGCTTGTTTTTGTTCATCTACTTTTGCTAGCACGTAGGTTGGGCGTGTGAATGTAAAATTTATGAAATTATGTCAACGCAGAAACTTGAATAATTTTTCCAAATACTTTATCATTAATGCAAAATTACGAAAAATAATTCAAGAAAAGCAGGTGATAAAATTACTTACTACAGGAAACAAAGAGGACTTACCCAAGAGGAGTTGGGAAAGGGGATATGCGCCGGTTCTTACATAAGCAAGTTTGAAAAAAATAAATTAACGCCTAATAAAGAGCTATTGGACCAAATACGTAATAAACTGGGTATCTCCGGCGTGCCGCTTATGGAGGAAGAAATAAACGAATTTAAAGAGGATTTAAAAGAATGGCTTTATAAAATCAAAAACAGACTTTATGAAAACGCTTTGCTTGAACAGTCTGAAATAGAGCGTAAAACGAACGCTTCGCTTGAGCCGGATGTTATAACAATATATATGTTTTATTATTCTAGGCTTTTGCTTGGTTTATGGCGTTTTAATGAAGCAAAGCCATATATAGACAGGCTTCTTGAAAAAATAGACCAATTAAGCAATGAAAACCAGTATTATTTATATTATATTTCAGGAATATATTACGCATTTGTAGGGGAAACGAAAACCGCGATGGCTTTTTATAAAAAAGCCGAGGAAATGGAACACGAGGTAAATATTTACGACAACGGGTTATATTATGCCATAAGCAACGTATATACAAGCAGTGATCAAATATTTAAAGCGATTTATTACGCTAACAAAGCTATTGAAGCAGCAAAAAAAAATTCGGATAAAAATTATATAATCAAAACCGAAATCTTATTAGCCATGAATTATAAAAAAGTTGGCGAATATAAATTGGCGGAAGAAATATATAAGAGCTGCCTTCCACAAGTGATTCGCGAAAATAATAAACTTCTTATTAATATTATTTATCATAATTTAGCATGTGTTTATGCTAAAATGAGATTATACGAAAAAGCGGTTACATATTTTGAGCTTTCATTCAATCCGTTAAAAGATGACAAAGAAACCAATTTATACATTAAGCTTGACATGGCATATATGCTGCTTGAAATGGGCGATACAAACAAAGCTGTAAAAAATGCTGAGGAAGGCTTGTTATTAGCACAAAACTTAAATAACAGGGTAATGGAAGTCTTATTTAAATTAATTATTAATACGAACAGCCTTGATAAAAAGGCATCTTTATTATATGTTGAGAGCGAAGGAATACCCGCGTTGATTAATGAGGGTATGTATTTAAAAGCAATAGAATATTGTAATTTGTTAAGCACATTTTATGAGGATAAAAGCACCAAAAATTCTTTGTGTTGGGTATAGGCGTTATATCTGCCATATCGGATGGGTTTGGAAAGGATGTTTTTATTTCTAAATTTTCAGGTTTCCTCGCCGCCGGTGGTATATTTTATGTTATCACGGTTGTATCACGCGGGGGCATGGGCGGCGGGGATATAAAGCTTATCGCGGCTCTTGGGCTTTGTTTCGGTCTTGCGGAAATAATACTTATTATAGCGTTATCTTTTGTTATAGGAGCAGCCTTTTCGGTTTTCCTCATGCTAACGAGGAAAAAGACGCGAAAGGATGCGATACCTTTCGGCCCGTCTATAGCTGCCGCAGCGTATGCTTGTATGCTGTTCGGCAAAGAGATGATAAATTTTTATTTAGCTTTTATGTAATAAAGAGAGCGTTTGCTTTGTCGTCTGTTATAATAAGCCTTTCTTCTTGTACTTCTGTTATGTTTTCTAATAGAAGGTTTACAATTTCATTTATAAATTCGTCGAGATTATTTTCAATTTCATGCTCGATTATTATCGCTGTTTGAAATTCTGATTCTTCTGATAAGGGGATTATGTTTGCCATAACATTTATTACGCCGTCATAACCGGAAATTAATTTTACTATATCCTTTTCTACTTCCCAACAATGGAGGAGAAGCGACTGTTCATATGATTTTTCATCCGGCGCCACTATCGTTCCGTCGGCTGCGACAAGTTGGGGCTTTACTATAAAGTTATCAGATACTTTGTGAGTATAATTATAATATTTATAAGCACTAAAAATTATTAAGGATAAAAATATAATTATAAAAAAACACACTTTATAACTTTTCATAAATCTAAGCGTCAATTGCAACCGTACCTCAAGGAAGATGGAGCAATAAATTATAATGGCTTAGAGAACTTGAAAAGCTAAAGAAAGATAATCATGGCGAGAAGAAGCTACTTTGCTCCTTGAGAGGATGCCTTGCACATCTCAGGAGCAGAAGCGGGGAGCAGCAGTTCCAACATTTTTGAATTATTACGAATATCCCAATTCGGGGCGTTTTGAAATATGAAAGTAAGATAAACAAAAGGGTTTAAGCCATTTTCCTTTGCCGTTTCAATAATGCTAAACATAATCGCGCTGGCTTTCGCGCCTTGAGCTGTGTTAGAGAACAAAAAGTTTTTGCGGTCAATAACAAAGGGCTTGATGCTTCGTTCAGCCCTGTTGTTACTGATCTCTAACCTGCCGTCCAGCAAGTAGTTTTCCAGATATTTGCGTTGCCCCAGCGCGTAATGAACCGCTGTACCGATCGGGGTTTTGGGCAGCACAGTCAGCGAGTTAAGCCACGCATAAAACTCCTCAACCAAGGGCTTAGAAAGTTTTATCCGGTTCTCACAACGTTCAGCGGGCGTCATATCGGCGAACTTACGCTCCAGCTTAAAAAGTTCGTCGCAGTATTTCTTGCCGGTCTCTGCCTTTGACACCGGCAGCGCCTTCACGGTCTTTTGGCAAAAGAGCTTTCAAAGCCTCGTCGAATTTACGGCGTGCATGCGCCCAACAACCGACTATCACGATGTCATCCGGCAGAGAATGATAGCCTTCATAGCCATCCACATGTAAGTACCCTTTAAAGCCTTCAAGAAACTTTTCGGGATGCTTCTTTTGACGGCTCGGCTGATATTCATACAAAACTACGGGATGACTTATTCTCTCGCCGTTTTGGCCGTACCCGCTTGTTCTGTACAGCCACATATAACTCTTGCTCTGCGGTGATTTATCCTGTTCATGCAGAACTTGAAGCGTTGTATCATCCGAGTGAATTGTAGTATGGGTTAGTAAGATTTTATGTAGTTCGTCATAAATCGGCTCAAGCCAAGCTTCTGTAGCTCTAATAATCCAGTTCGACATGGTTTGGCGCGAAAGCATTATGCCCTGCCTGTTCCAGTCTTGTTCCTGACGATAGAGCGGCGCTCCCATCACGAACTTTTGGCACATGATGTGGGCTATAGCTTCGGGGGAAGCAAAACTACCCTTGATGACAGGCTCACCAACAGGGGCTTTTACTACCGGTACCGGCATGTCATCCGCGTTTTTTTCGCAAGGACGGCAGCCGTATACTTCTTGAACATGCTCACGGATTTCGGCATGCGCCGGAATAAGCACAAGATCACGGCGTATAACCTCATGACCCATAACGTGCATCCGCTCACCGCATTCCGGACAGATTCGCTCCTCTGATGGTAGTTCATGCACGACGGTATGTACCGGAATATCATCCGGCAAGTTGTCATTAACAAGCCGCTTGCGCTTACGGTAGTGAGCTTCTATCTTCACCAAGTCCGGTTCGGCCACAGTTGTGTCCGCGGTTGCTTCCGCTTCGTTAAAAAGGCCGGCGGTTTCCTTCTCGCCAAAGAGACTCACTTGGCTATGGTCATACTCGCTTTTTTCGGAGGAAGCTCCAAAAAGGCGGCACCGACCCAAACGGAATTGCGCCATCAGCCAATCGACCTTTGCGGCCAGTTCCGCATTCTCTGATTTCAATCGGTCATATTCAGTTTTAGATATCGTTATGGTTTTTTCATCTGTTTTCATACTCTTATTATGCTACAAAAACCGCCTAAATTCAAGCAAAATCAAGGTTTAATCACGGCTTTGCGTCTCTTTTATTACACTACTGCGCCAATTTTTACTTCCTTGCGAAGAAGCTTTTGAACCATCTTTGGACTCTCTAATAATAGAGTCAGTTCTTCGTTGCTTAAGTGCATCGTTACCTCTTGCGGGCTTTCAGTCGGCCACCTGAACCTCCCCTTCTCCAAGCGTTTGAAGTATAACCAAAATCCA
Organism: Holotrichia oblita; assembly: GCA_023690525.1. Classification (NCBI taxonomy): domain Eukaryota; kingdom Metazoa; phylum Arthropoda; class Insecta; order Coleoptera; family Scarabaeidae; genus Holotrichia; species Holotrichia oblita. Next base: position 9,503 of record JALQSN010000059.1, read on the forward strand.
TCCCCATCCCACTCAAGGATTTTTATTCGGTCTCTGCTGCGGTTACAAAACACAAACACCGACCCACCGAACGGGTCAAGCCTGAAGCTCCCCTCTACTATTGCTGCCAAGCCATTTATTGACTTCCTCATATCGGTATGTCCACAGGCTAAGTATACGCGTTTGTTCTCTATTTTTATCATAGTGACATCAACACCCGGCAGACTTTCGTAAGCAGCTCAGCATCGACATCTCCTCCAACTGATATGCGCCCGCTTCCGATCTCTATGGATAACTTTTTTTCTGTACAAGCTGCTTCGGATGCTTTTATTATTTCGGCGGGCTTGCATATTGCCCAGCCATTCGGTACTGCTGATTTTTCGATGTCCGTTGAAATATCCGCCGTACTTGCTGAGTTAATTGTTAGCAGTTCCTCACACGCTGCTTCTCTCAACTTCCGCTGCCAATAGAAATATGCGTTTTCCTGTAACCCGGACGCTTTGCAGTATTCCTTTATACTCATACCGCTTGCGCTGCGTTCTTGCATGACTTGCGTCCATTCTGCCAGCCTGTACTTCTTTGCTATCTCTTTTGTTTTCACTATACTCAACACACTCCTACTCACCTTGAAAAACTATCCATAGTTTTTATTAGTTTTTCATGCTTTTAGAGTTATTGTAGTCCCTGCTTTCCACGTTGTCTAAGTACGGTTGAAATTGTAACAATTAAAACAACAATTGGATATATTTATTATATCCAATTGTTGTCTGGTTATTTATTCCATACTATCAAAAGACACTCCACAATAATCTGCCCACAAATAAATAATAATCCCTGTACACACTTACCAACAATTTTGGCAAAAAACATCCAATCTATAATACGCATCAATTATTTCGTTATCAGTAATGTTCAGTTCTCTTATCATTTCTTCCATTATTCTCTTTATTTCCAAATGCCTATCATGGCCTGTCAATGTAGGGTCAATATCATAAATAAAATAATGCTGAGTAATTCTGTCGTCATTTTCTTTTTTTATCATGTAAGAATTTTTTTCATATTGATAATGATAAGATTTATTGAATGCTAATGTAAAAACAGGTGTAAAAAAAAGTATTAAAACAGGTATTATTATACTTATTATAATTTTAATACGTAGTTCACCTTCTCTTTTTATCAAATAATATTTTTTATATAGTTGCAATTAAGCTAATACTAATAATTTATAAAATAACAGAACGAAAAAATTACCTTATATAATCATAATGACCCATAGTTATACCAGAAAGAGTTTCATTAAATCTTATTTTACATCTAGTACATTCTTCGAAATATTTATAATAATAATAACAAATTTCATGGGGGTTAAAATCGCTTCCATAATGAAAATCAATACGTTCTGATTTGAATGCCCACGAACAACCAAACATATCACACAGAATGTTGAATGGCTTTATAAATATATCATCCGATTTAGTATTGTCAGTATTTATAATTCTTTCGGTTTCTGCATAAATATCATCTTCGTTCCAGTCAGGATTTATGTTGATATAATAACTTATAACAAAATCATTGCAATCTTCTGAAGCCATAACCATCGTATTCATTAAACCAAAAAACATAACAAATGATAACAATACACTAAATACTTTTTTCATAATTTTAACCTCCATTAATTAAATAGTTTAATATTTATATTAGATAAGAACGCTCATACCTTACGCCAATACATTATATAAATTATGAAATTATGTCAACGCAGAAACTTGAATAATTTTTCCAAATACTTTATCATTAATGCAAAATTACGGAAAATAATTCAAGAAAAGCAGGTGATAAAAATGCTCTTAGGTGATAAAATTACTTATTACAGGAAACAAAGAGGACTTACCCAAGAGGAGTTGGGAAAGGGGATATGCGCTGGTTCTTACATAAGCAAGTTTGAAAAAAATAAATTAACGCCTAATAAAGAGCTATTGGACCAAATACGTAATAAGCTGGGTATCTCCGGCGTGCCGCTTATGGAGGAAGAAATAAACAAATTTAAAGAGGATTTAAAAGAATGGCATTATAAAATAAAAAACAGACTTCATGAAAATGCCCTGATTGAACAGCCTGAAATAGAACGTAAAGCGAATGCTTCGCTGGAATCGGATATCATAACAACGTATATGCTTTATTATTCTAAGCTTTTACTTGGTTTATGGCGTTTTAGGGAAGCGAAACCATACATAGACCGGCTTCTTGAAAAAAAAGACCAATTAAGCAGTGAAAACCGATATTATTTGTTTTATATTTCAGGAATATATTACGTATTTAAAGGAGAAACAAAGGACGCGATGGCTTTTTATAAAAAAGCCGAGGAAATGGAACACGAAGTAAATATTTACGACAGCGGGTTATATTATGCCATAAGCAACTTATATACTGGCAGCGATCAAATATTTAAAGCGATTTATTACGCTAACAAAGCTATTGAAGCAGCAAAGAAAAATTCGGAAAAGAAATATATAATCGAAACCGAAATCTTATTAGCCATGAATTATAAAAAAGTTGGCGAATATAAATTGGCGGAAGAAATTTATAAGAGCTGTCTTCCGCAAGTGATTCGCGAAAATAATAAACTTCTTATTAATATTATTTATCATAATTTAGCATGTGTCTATGTTAAAATGAAGTTATACGAAAAAAAAGCGGTTACATATTTTGAGCTTTCATTCAACCCGTTAAAAGATGACAAAGAAACCAATTTATACATTAAGCTTGACATGGCATATATGCTGCTTGAAATGGGCGATACAGACAAAGCTGTAAAAAATGCTGAGGAAGGCTTGTTATTAGCACAAAACTTAAATAACAGGGTAATGGAAGTCTTATTTAAATTGATTATTAATACGAACAGCCTTGATAAAAAGGCATCTTTATTATATGTTGAGAGCGAAGGAATACCCGCGTTGATTAATGAGGGTATGTATTTAAAAGCAATAGAATATTACAATGTGTTAAGTGCTTTTTATGAGGATAAAAACACCAAGGCTTCATTAAAAAAAGCATTGGAATATTATCGTATGGTTGATGCTTTATATAAAAAAATAATGAAAGAGGATGAGGAAGCATGAAAAAAAGAATAGGCTTTGTGATTATTGTCTTTGCGGTTTCAATATTGCTAAGTTTTACAGCTTTTGCCGATAAAAAGCCGCCAATTATCGAACCGGTAAATATTGAGTATCCAATTAAAACATCAAAATAACAACCCAAAAAACAAGCGAAGCAAATTTTTTGCTTCGCTTGTTTTTTTGAAAATTTCCAGTATAATTATTATAAAAATAAAAATCCTTCCGATATACATATGAGAGGAAGGGATATCTGTATGCATATTAACGGGAGTATATTAAACACATCAAGGTCATATGGCGCTAGGCTGCCGGTAAATCAAAACAATAAAAACAATCAAATTAACAACGAAAAAAATGACGAGAAAAAAAGTAAAAAAAATAGCAACTCTATAAAAGCGCCTCAAAAAAATAAAGACGAATACAGCGCGGTCGAAGGGTTAACAAAACTTAAAGAAAGTATGCAAAGCCGTATGGAATCATATCAGAAAAGAATGGCAAAGCTTGATAATCTTAAATCGCAAATTCCTTATGAAATTAAGACGGTGATAGACGAAAACGGGGAAGAAAAGCAGGAAAAGGTCTATACGGAAGAAAACCAAGAGCTTTTAAACAGTATCGAAATTCAGCAGGAGGGTATTTTATCAGATATAAAAAGCTTGACAGAGGAACTCTCCGCTTTAGATAATGAAATAAAAGCCGCTATAGCGGAAGAACAAATAAGAAAAGCTGAAAAAGAAAAAGAGAAAAAAGAAAAAGCGAACGCATCTAATGAAAAAAATATGACAAATGAGGAATTAAAGCAAAAAGAAGAGCGTGAGCAAACCGAATTTTTTATTCAAAGCGATGCGGTTAAGAAGTACATCCAAAGCGGGAAGATAACCAGAGCAAGGCTTAAGGAAAAAGAAGTACGGATAAAAAATGAAATGGCAAACGATAAAACAAGGGAGCTGTTTTCAGAACAAAGAGCAAAACATGCCAAATACCCAATAGACGAACTGCCTGTTCCGGATACATCTTTACTTGAACAAAAAGTAAGGATAGAAGGCGGCAAATTTACTCCTGACGAAGAAGGAATATCTAAAGAATTAAAGAGGCTTCAAGAAGCTATAAAACAGGTAGGAAAATCCATTGACGATAGTACTGGCGAAATAAATAAAAAGTTGGAGGAAAGAAAAGAAGAGCAAGAAAAAAATAGAATATCGGATTCTTCAGGGCAGGGTGAAAATCCTGACCGGCGGTAAAGTCCGCGAGCGTTTATACGCAGAATTGGTGTGATTCCAATACCGACTGTTACGCGATTGATTGCTTAAGCAATAAAATTGCATTAGTCAGGATGAGAGAAGATTTTTAAATATAGTTGCGCCCGAAGGCTTTATTTTTCGGGCGCTTTTTTATATTAAATTATTAAAAGGAGAAGATGAATTATGCAAACAAGAACAAAAAAATTACCATGCTTGCGGTGCTTTGTGCACTCGCTTATATCCTGATGCTTATTGGTCGGGTGCCGGTGGTGCTGTTTTTAAGCTATGATCCGAAGGATGTAGTCATTGCGATAGGCGGGTTTTTATTCGGGCCGATGTCGGCTTTTATAATATCCGCGGCGGTTTCGCTGGTAGAAATGGTAACGGTAAGTAAAACCGGATACATCGGGTTGATTATGAACATTATCTCAACATGCTCGTTTGCGTGTACGGCATCCGCGATATATAAAGCCAAGCGAACTTTAAAGGGCGCAGTAGCGGGGCTTGCGGCCGGCTGGATTGCCATGACGGTTGTAATGCTTTTATGGAATTATATCATGATACCGCTTTATATGAATACAACGCGTGAGCAGGTAGCAGGGATGCTGTTGCCGTACTTCCTTCCGTTTAACCTGCTTAAGGGCGGTCTTAATGCGGCTTTCACAATGCTATTATATAAACCCATAACACAAGCACTGCGTAAAGCCGGAATGCTTCCTTCCGAGGGAAACGGCGAAGGCGGTAAAGCAAAAATAAATATAGGCAGCATAATCGCTTCGCTGTTTATAATTGGCTCTTGTGTTTTATTAATACTTATACTTCAAAAAAAGATATAAAATTTTTGCATTAATACGGAAAAAAATAAAGGGATTTTGCATCCGGTATCGAATATAAATTCATATGTAATAAAATTTTATCTACACGAAAGGGGTCACAGCCATGAATTACTCGTTTGTTGGGAAAAATATTCAGGTAACCGACGCTTTAAAAGAAAGGACGATCAAAAAGATCGACAAGCTAAGCAAGCTGTTTCCGGAAAACACATCCGTAACAGTAACGTTTAACGTAACAAAGCAGGATCATAAAATGGAGGTTTCGATTCCGCTTGCCAAACGCGTGTTAAGGGCGGAAACCGTCAAGGATGATATGTATACCGCCATTGATAGTATTGTTGATGTTCTGGAAAAGCAAATGATTAAATATAAAAACCGCTTAAGAGATAAATCACGCAGAGACAGCTCCTACAAGGACGAATATACCGCGAACTTTAAAGATCCTATGGCTGAAAATGTTGAGGACATGAAATCCATCGTTAAAACAAAGAAATTTGCTTTAAAACCGATGGACGCAGAAGAAGCGATTTTAGAAATGGAGCTTCTGGGACACGATTTTTATGTTTTCAGAAACGGTCGCACTGATGAGGTCAATGTGGTGTATATGCGTAAAAACGGCTCTTATGGCCTTATAGAACCAGAATATTAAAATTTATGGATATTGTATTTGCTACAAAAAACAAGGATAAAATTAAAGAAGTAAGGGAAATACTCAAGGTAAATGTAATATCTCTTGATGAAGCAGGTATCGACCTTGATGTAATCGAGGACGGGACGACATATGAAGAAAACGCGCTTAAAAAAGCGTGCGAAATCATGCAAATATGCGGTAAAACCGTTTTAGCTGACGATTCCGGACTTGAGATTGACTTTTTAAATAAATCGCCTGGGGTATATTCTGCTAGGTATTTAGGTGAGGATACCCCTTATACGGTTAAAAACAATATCATTTTAGAAAAATTGCGCGGCGTTCCCCTAAGCGGGCGAACGGCGCGCTTTGTAAGCGTTATAGCGGCGGCTTTACCTGATGGCAGAAGCTTTACATGTAAAGCCTGCATCGAGGGGATAATCCACGATGAAGCCGCAGGAGAAAATGGCTTTGGATACGATCCGATATTTTATGTGCCCGAATACGGAATGACGACCGCTCAAATGCCATTAGAGCTTAAAAATAAAATAAGCCACAGAGGCAAGGCTTTAAGGGCTATGAGGCAGAAACTTGAGGAAATATACGGAGTGCGGATATGAAGATATTAGTATTAAGCGATTCTCATAGAGTTATAAATAACACAAGTAAGGTTTTTGAAAGGCTGCATAAAGTGATAGGTATAGCCGTGCATCTGGGAGATTGCTTAACTGATATTGATGTATTTAAAAAAAAATATGACCGGATACAGTTTTATAGCGTATCCGGAAATTGTGATTTTGGTATGTATGGAGATGATGGGTTAACTATTTCTATAAATTCAAAAAAGATATTTTTAACTCACGGGCATAGATATAATGTCAAGTTCGATTATCAGCGGTTGGTTTATGCCGCAAAAGAAAAAGAGGCTGATGTGTGCCTATTCGGGCATACGCATCAGCCTGTTATATTTGAAAAAGAAGGCGTCGTTTTTATGAACCCTGGGAGCATTACCTTCCCCAGGGATAAATATGGCGCAAGTTATGGAATAATCGATGTTGATGAAGATGGGAAGTTTAATATTAGTATTGTGGAGTTCGACCGTAAAGTAATTTTTCAATCGTAGCAAGCTTAACCACGGTACAAAAAACATCAATCGCAACTTTTATCTCATCAAGCGCCGGAAAAGACGGAGCAAGCCTTATATTATTATCATCAGGGTCTACTCCGTTAGGAAACGTCGCTCCAGCATGTGTAAGCGTCACTCCAGCATCCTTGCACAGCTTGACAATTTCTTTAGCACAACCTTTTTCGGAGAAAAAGGATATAAAATACCCTCCGCGCGGACGGGTATAACGGCATATGCCAAGTCCGGAAAGTTCTCTGTCTAAAGCCTCTAGTACTAATTCAAATTTAGGACGCAGTATAGCTGCATGCAGCTTCATATGTTCCTTGACATTCTCAGCGTTTTTAAAATATTTAACATGCCTTAATTGGTTTAGTTTATCCGGCCCTATTGTTTGTATAGAAATCCGCTTGATTATGTACTCAATATTTGTTTTTGATGAGCATAATGCGCATACTGCTGCTCCTGAAAAGCTTATTTTTGAAAACGAAGTAAATATCAAGGGCATATTAGTATTACCTGATTTTTCGCACTCATGCAAGATGTTGGGAATTTTAACCTCATCATCATAGAGATGGTGTATTACATAAGCCATGTCCCAATAAAGCCTGAAATCGGCAGCTGCTGTTTTTAAGTTGGCGATACGTGTCACTGTTTCATTTGAATATGTTATCCCATCGGGATTAGAAAATATAGGCACACACCACATACCTTTAATCATTGGGTCATCTTTAACGAGCTTTTCGACAATATCCATATCGGGGCCTGTTTCAAGCATCTTAACCGGAATCATGTCTATATGAAAATAATTACAAATGCTGAAATGCCTATCGTAGCCCGGAACAGGGCATATAAATTTAACCTTGCCCTGCAGCGCCCAGGGAACCCCGTCCCTAACGCCATGCATCATATTAGCTGCGATATTATCGAACATCATTGCTAAACTTGAGTTCCCGCCGACTATAACCTCATTGGGGGATATATTTAAGATATCGGCAAATATTTTTTTCATTTCGGGTAATCCGTCGAGGCCGCCGTAATTTCTACAATCAAACCCGTTGGAATCATAATAGCTTTCCTCATATAGGCTTTTTAACATACCATCGGATAACGAGAGCTGATCGGGACTCGGTTTGCCGCGGGACATATCAAGTGATAAATGGTGGTTTTTATATCCGTCGTATATTTTTTTTACCTTGTTATATTCAACTACAAGCTCATTTTCGGCAAGATTTTTGTACATAATAAGCCGACCTCCTGGAAAAAATAAATTTTGATTATTATAAGTTAATTTTTAATATAAATCAATCTGAATGCCGAAAACATATTCCGGCGATAAAAGAAAAAATAATAAATTAAAGAAAAGGAGATTTATTTATGAATAAAATTGTTTTAAATGTATCAGGAATGTCATGCTCACATTGTGAAAAGGCGGTAAAAAAAGCGATTACAGCGCTGAATGGGGTAAAAAACGTATCTGTTGATTTGGATGGCGGAACGGTTACAGTTGAGTATGACGAAGCCTCCGTATCATTAGAGGATATAAATGCGGAAATTGTAGAAGTCGGGTATGAGGTTAATTAAATAGCTATATTTTATTTTAATATAAAAAATCCCTGCCGTATCAGGAAAGCATAAGCTTCCGAAAATGGCAGGGATTTTTATATTTTTACCAGATATTTATTCTTTCTTCAACAGGGATGTACATTCCATCGTTTTCGGTTATGCCAAAAACTTCGTAAAAGTCTTCCATTTGAGCTAAGACAAAGTTTACGCGAAGCTTATGGGGAAGATGCGTGTCGTTATAAAGCATATACATAGCTACTTCGGACGACATACGGGCTGCCCATACGTTGGCCCAGGACTCCATAACCTTAACCAAATCTACACCGGGAGTTTTTTTAGCTATATCAAGCACGCAGGATACCGCGCCGAGGTCGGCTATTGTTTCTCCGGTACAGAGGAAGCCGTTAACGTTTGCTCCGGCGGCAAAGGTTATAGTTGAAAGCTCGGATGCTACATTGTATGCAAGAGTACTAAAAGCCGTATAATCTGCCTCTGTCCACCAATCGGTAAGGGTTCCGTTTTTATCATATTGCGCGCCAGTGTTATCAAAAGCATGGGTAAATTCATGAGCTATTATCGCGCCTATAGCTCCGAGATTTTCTTCACGGGAGGCGTTTGGATCATAAAATGGCTCTTGTAATATACCGGCAGGGATTATTATAGCGTTCTCGGTCGCAGAATAAAAAGCGTTTACTGTAGATGTAGGGATTGAATCCCATAAATTAATTTCTACAGGTTTATTTATTAAATCAAGTATTTTTTTATAACTTTCCTCACACATACTGAAATATAAATCTATCAGGCAGCCACCAGCATCCTTCGCTGTAACCTCGTAGGATATCTTTTCTGTCGGTTTGTCGGGATATGCAACAAAGGCTTTTATCGCATCAAGCTTTTCAACAGCCGCAAGTTTTGTTTCCTCGCTCATCCATGTTAATTCCATAATCCTTTCACGATATTTATCCCTTATACTTTCAATTATATTGGTAACATCGTTTTTAACCTGCGCCGAACCATAGCTCTTAGCGTACATGTTTGAAAATGCGCCGCTCATCATGTTCGAAACAAAGGACTGCGCACGATTCTCAAGAGGCATTTTTTCCGGCACACTGCCGTACATGGTTTTCATAAGATCGTTTGATAACTCTGAAAGGTCATCGCCAAGCATACCGGACACGCTTGAAAATGCGTTTAACAGTGCGTAATCCTTTAAAACACGCAGGTTCGCCTCATCGGCGTAAAGGCTTTCTACATATTCTATATAGCCTATATTAGGGCAATATATATTCATATTCAAAAGTGCGTTAAGCATCTCCTCCGAATATGTCAGCGTGTTTGTCGTTCCTGTTGCTTTAAGGATATAATCCCAATCATACTCGGTATATAGAGTACCGGGGTTCATTAATTGCTCTGTCGGAAGCGTAAGTGCTGCGCGAGTTTTTTCTATTTCAAATAAAGCTGTGGCGCGTGCCTCAAGGTCCTCCGTCTCGCCCATATATTGAAGTATTTTTACTATATAGCTGCGATACGCCTGTTGTATGGTGCGGTATATATCTTCATCCGCATAATAATCTCTTGAGCCTAAATCAAGAGGTGACGACATCAAAAAAGCTGCCCATTTTGTCGCGTCGTTTTTTGCGTCACTATTAACATTTAATGTATAAAGAGATTGATAATTAAAATAGTTTACATATTTTTTTGCTAAGCCTAAAAGTTCGTCTATCGAACCTGCGGCGTTTATTTCATCAAAATAAGGTTTAATCTTTGATATGGAAGCCGTACGTGCAGGGTTATCCAAGTACATCATATACAGCTCTTTAATTTTCCATTCGTCGGAGCTTTGTGTTAAGCTTTCGGCGTTGAGTATCCCGCTTAATATATCCTGCTGTTGTTTTTGTACGGCCATTGATGTGTCAAGAAAAGCAAACGCATATATGTAACCCGGTAATATAGATTTTGTAGCTAAATATTTACGATTTGTATAAGCAAAAAAATCGTCTTTCAAATCAGCCTGAGTCAGCGCATAAGGGCTGTCGGGAAACATCGACGCTGTTGATGCGGCGGTTAAAAATGTCATAACATCAGCATATGTCAAAGTGCTTTTTTGTATCAAATTAATGTCAACCATTCCGAAATCCAATAACACTGACGCGGCAGGCTTTGCCCAATCCGGTACGCTTATGTTTTTATTAAGCGGAGTTTTATTTACATCAAGCCCTAAAAAGTTAGTTATCGCAACAGCGGCTTCGGCTCCGGTTAAATACGCATCTGGATAAATGTTTCCGCTGCCGTCTCCGCGCATATAGCCTGCTTCTTTTGCGATAAGCAAATGGCCAGCGTATGGGTGATTATCGGGAACATCTAAAAAATTTTCTTTGGCGCTGTTTTGAAATAGAAAAAAAGAGTTTACAAGTACGGAAAATTCTCCTCTAGTAACCTTCTCTCCCGCTTCCTGGCCGAACACCTTCATACCGGATAAAGGCGTGAAAGCAAATACTGCGGCTAAGAATAAGGCACCCAAATTTCTTATAAAATTTTTACTCATTAATTGTGTCCTCCTTTTTATTTGAAATTATTCCCGACCAGCCGCCTGCCGTTTTCTAGCAGCTCGGCAAGACGGGAAATTTCTGCCTCAACCATTTTTCTGCCCAAATCTGTAATAACATATTGTTTTTGTCTTGAGTTGAAATCGTTACCGACGCTCGCAATCCATTCCTTGCTTAACAAAGTAGATAAAGCGCCGTATAACGTGCCGGCTCCTAACGAAACCCTACCGCCGCTTAATTTTTTTATATTCTGCATGATAGCATAGCCATGCATCGGCGAATATAAAGACAACAGGATATAATATACCGCTTCCGTCAAAGCAGGAGAATCCATAAATGCAGAAATAACAATCACCTCTTAGCTGTATATCGTACGGTGTTATATCGTTAAGAATTATATCGGATAGCGAGAATTATGTCAAGAAACGAAGAGGATTTATTTAAAAGTTGCGCGTATCTATCTGTTTGTTATATAATTAAAAAAAACTTAGAGAGGATGCTTTAAGGGATGAATAAGAATGTTTTAATAACCGGAGCAAATCATGGACTTGGTTTATCGCTTACGAAGGTTTTTTTAGATAATGGTTATAAAGTTTTCGCGGGGGTATATAAATTAAAAGATGGGTCGCAGGCTGATATTTTAAAGGATAGAGAAAATTTATATCTTTTTGATTTAGACATAGCGGATATTAATTCCGTAAATGAAGCAGTGGGATTTGTAGGAAGCTTAACAGAATCAATCGATATATTGATTAATAACGCCGGGATTATTCCATATGATGAAAATTTGGTAACAAAAAAAACTATATTTGATGAATTGGACTTTTTCGCTATAAAAAATGCTATTGATATAAACGCTGTCGGTTCGTTACGTGTTGCGAATTTGTTTGCGCGGTTTCTTATTAACGGAAACGCTAAGCTTTTGGTAAACATTTCGTCCGAGGCGGGGAGTGTATCAAGCTGTGAAAGAAACATGTGGTTTGGCTACTGTATGTCTAAGGCAGCCCTTAATATGGCAGGCGCTCTTATTCATAACGAATTGAAAAAGTTTGGCGGTTGTGTTTTACAAATCCATCCAGGGTATATGCAAACATATATGCATGGCACAAAAAATGAAAACGCCTCATACTCGCCGGATTACTCCGCGGAGAATATTTATGAACAGATACAAAAAGTAGACCGTACATCAAATAAAGCGATTTATATTGATTTGTTCGGGAACAAATTGGATTGGTGATTGTTAGGAGGTTTTTATGAAAGGAAAAATAATTATATTAGGAGATACATCTGCCCCACATCATCCGCTTGCTAATATAATAGGGCTTAGCGATTTGCTTTGCAACTACAGTTTGACGATAACAAATGATTACGATTATTTATTTAGGTTAGATGAGTTTGATTTATTTATATGTTATGCTGATGCTTGGGAAAAACAGCTCAACGAAGCCCAATCAGGAGCGCTTAATGAATATTTGTTAAACGGAGGTAAACTGTTGGGAATACATAACGGAATATCACTTAAGGGGATATTCGGAGCAGAATTTACCCATCATCCGCCGTATTGCAGGCTGCCGGTAAGGACAACCTCTTCGCATCCTGTTACAGAAGGGGTAGAGAGCTTTTATATAAAAGACGAGCCGTATCATTATGATATTTATGAGGAACTAAACATATTGGCGGTTTATACTTTTAACGGAAAAGAGCATCCTGCGGCATGGGAAAAACAATACGGCAAGGGTATTATAGTTTACCTTATGCCGGGGCATGACGAATCAGCTTTTAAATGTTATGGGTATTGCAGATTAATAATGAATAGTGTTGAATATTTAATAGGAGTAAAACATCTATGAAAAAAAATAGATATAAGATAATTATAACCTTATTAATAATAATGCTTTTACCATTTAACTATATAACCGAAGCTGCGGAAAATAATAATGAAGCGATTACAAAAACAGAGTTTGCGGTGCTTTTATGTAATCTAATGAACTTGGATTATTCTTTATTTACATATCCGCCAGAATCGATGACGCGTGAGGATATGTCTGTAATGATAGTCAAAGCCTTGGGTTATGACGAGCTTGCACAGCAGCTTGCGTATTTAGGAAAGCCCTTCTCTGATGTAAATAATTATATGGGTTATATAACGATAATAAGAGACCTTGGGATAATAAGAGGAGCGGACGGGTTTTTCATGCCTTCCGGCACAGTAACAAGGGCGCAAGCGGCTATAGTAATAGATAGGCTTAGCAACGTACTAAAAACGAAAATTGATTTTATAAATGGATTTTATGCTATAAGCTCGGCAGGGCAATTAAACACCGTGCCAGGTTTCGATAGTATAAGCTTTGGCTGGTGCAGCCTCGGGCTTGACGGAGATGATTTATATATAAACCCAACGTCTTCCGGCGGAAATTCATACAATATCCCCTCGGGGTACGAAGCTCCGTACAATGCGGCGTCGGATGGTATAAGGATGCTAATGGCTTCTGTAAGCAATGCGGATGCGTCGCGGATAATAAACGATTCTGAGTTTAGTATGCAAGCAGCGAGGATGCTGGCGGAGGCTTGCTTTGGTTTATCTAACGGGGTTGTTACACTTGAATTTGATGGTATTGTAGTAGATTTTGAAGGCTTAAAAGGTAAAGAATCGGCTGAGAGATTTAATATATTTTTATCGCTTTTAAGAAGTGAGCTAGATAAATACGGAAAGCAGATGTATGTGGCTGTTCATCCGCAAAGACGTGCGGGGCATGAATATTTTGACGGGTACGATTATAAAACCATCGGGCTGCTTGCAGACAAGGTTATTTTAATGGCGCATGATTATAATGCAAAAAAGCTGACGGAGAAGGAAATGGAGCAGGGCATTGTTTTGACGCCGTTAGCTCCGGCTGAGGAGATATACTACGCTTTGCAAAAAATAACGGATGCGGAAACAGGCGTATCGGATAAGGATAAAATTATCTTGCAAATATCGTTCAGCACAGTTCAATGGAAGCTTAAGGACGGGAAGGTCATAAACGAGCGTCCGTATGTTCCGGCTTATTCAGCGCTAGAGGGGCGTATACGTCAAGGTGCGGAAATGAAGTACAGCAAAAAGCATGAAAGCCCGTATATCAGGTTTTACAACGAGGAGGACGGTACTGATAACGTTATATTATATGAGGATGAGCGGAGCGTCGAAGCAAAGATAAAGCTAGCGGAATTATTTGGAATTAAAGGTATTTCTATATGGCGGTTAGGGAATGTGCCGGAGCAGGGCGAGGATATTTATTTGAATGTTATGAGTTATATATTAAATAGAAAATAAAACGGAGGTTACCACATGATGAATTTTTTATTATATACAGCGGTAACATTATGTGTTGCGGCGGCGGTTGCTTTAGTAGTATCGTTAATCTTTTTTAAATTAAAGAAACCTAAAATTGAATTATTAACAGGGATGTTAGCTTTAATTTCGACAGTTGTGTCCTTTTTAGTTTATTATTATCTTAGAATAATTTTAAGCGGCGGCGGCTTTTCGGATAATCGGGTAGTGTTTGTTGTACTTGTATATGTTGTTAGCAGCATATTAAGTTTATTATCGGTTATTGATGGCAGAAAGAAGTTAAAATATGATAGATTATAAAAAAGAATACAAGGATTTATATCAACCCAAAAAGCCGTCCGTAATCGACGTACCGGAAATGGTTTTCTTCATGGTAAACGGTAAGGGCGACCCGAATATAAGCCCAGAATATGCCAATGCCTTAGAGATATTATATGGATTGTCTTACACTATTAAAATGAGCAAAATGAACGGCAATCAACCGGAGGGGTATTTTGATTATGTTGTAACTCCTCTTGAGGGTTTTTGGAGTTTGGATGACGCTTCTTTTAAAGGAGGCGGGGCTTCTATCACCGATAAAAACAAGTTCATTTTTACCTCCATGCTACGCCAACCGGAATTTGTAACTCACGATGTTTTTGAGTGGGCAAAAAATGTTTTAAATAAAAAAAAGCCATCTTTGGATTTAAGCATCGTCCGCTTGGAAAAATTTACAGAAGGGCTTTGCGCGCAAATAATGCATAACGGTTCATATGATGATGAATCATCCACAATCGTAAAACTGGAAAATTTTATAACTGAATCAGGTTATATGAGCGATTTTTCCGAAACACGCAGACATCATGAAATTTATCTGAACGACCCGCGTAAAACTTCACCAGAGAAGTTAAAGACAGTAATACGGCATCCGATTGTAAAAAAATAAAATTAGAAAGACGGTCGTTTAATGATAGACGACCGTCTTTTAAGTAATATTTTTTTCATCAGCCGATACCAATAAATTTAAAGTATCGCCGGAAATTCGGTAAACCGTCCATTCGTCCATAGGCTTTGCGCCTAAAGATAAATAAAAAGAAATACTCGGTTTGTTCCAATCAAGACACGACCACTCAAGCCTGCCGCAGCCTCTTTCAACCGTCAGCTTAGCTAAATACTTTAACATAAGCTTTCCAAATCCTTTGCTTCGCATATCAGGTTTTATATATAAATCCTCAATATAAATACCCGAGCGGCCTAAAAAGGTCGAAAAATTATGAAAGAAAAGAGCAAACCCCACAGGCTCCCCATTAAATTCCCCTATAATAACTTCGGCTTTTTGCTTTTCAAATATCCATTCACGCGATAAATCCTCTGTTGCCACTACGTCATCAAGCATGTTTTCGTAGGCAGCCAACTCCTTAATAAAATTCAATATTATTGGTACATCATCTACTAATGCAAATCTTATAATAAAATGTTTATTCTCTGTTTCATATATCCTATCTTTCATTAAAAAGTACCCCCGCACTATATATATATCAAATCATTAGGAAACATTCATTATTTGGTAGTATAAAATATAAGCGCAGAATATTCAACCTTCCATATAAACATGTTTAAATTTTCCGCTCTTAGGGTTTGGCTGAGGCGGGATATCAGAGAGATATATTTCAGCTGATATTTTATAATTGTTTAAGTATTCGTTTAATATTTTTTTTGCTTTATTAAAAGCTGCATCAATATCGTTAGACATTAAACGAAGCTCAAGGTGGTTTCCGGCATGCAGTGCAAGTTGGAAACGATTTATTTCAGGGATTCCCTTCATTAATGCGTATAATGATAAAGGAAGAATTTTTACAATTCCGTTTTTGTTTTTGAAATTTAATATATCATCCGTCCTTCCCTCAACCTCTACCCAAGGCGATGGATTACCGCAAGGGCAGCCTTCATCGTGCATAATAATTTTATCTGAAACCTCATATCTTATTATTGGTTGTATATAGTTTGAAAGATTTGTGAGAAGCCATTTATCCGCTTTTTTTCCGAAAGGTACAGATCGGTTTTTTTCATCCACAGGCTCCATTATAATCCAATCATCGTTTATATGATAATGTTTATGCACACATTCGCAGGCTACGACGCTTCCTTCGGTGCATGAGTAATTGCTCTGCACATAGCATTTAAAGGCAGCAGTAAGCTCATTGCGCACATCATCCCCCATATATTCGCCGCCGGCCATTACAATTACAGGTGAGATGTTAAGCCTGCCGCTTCTTTGCTCTTCTGCAAGCAAGGATAACGCGGTTGGGTAACCCCCCAGCATCGCGGGTTGAAACTCGTTTAGCTCCTTCACAATATCAGGTATAGGGTTTAATATACTGGATATCCTTACCTGCTTTGCTTTACGCGGCATTTCAAGCTGCTTACTGCGAATCGAACTATTGCCCATAAAAAATCCGCCGGTTGCATATACGCCGATAGATTTGCCGCCTTTTTTAATAAATGCCCACATATCTTCTTTTCTTGCGTAGCCTCGCATAAAACCAAGTGCTCCAGTAATGTTTACCGCGTTTTTATCATATAAAATCACAGCGGGGTTTCCGGTTGAGCCTGATGTTGTGTAAACCTGATATTTATCCATGAACGGGCGGCCAATGTTATCTAAGTTCTCCATAAATTTATTTATTTCCGAAAGTTTAACGCTTCTATCAGTTATCCAGTTGTCAAAATTTTTCATCATATCTACTTTATTAGTAACCGGAAGCTCGCTTAAGGAGGAATCCTCACGAAGCCCGGCAAAATAAGGGCTGTTTTCACTTACATATTTAATAAGCTCACGCATACGCTGTTTACGAAGAAGCTCCCGTTCGTCTATATTCATTTTTTTATAAGCCGACACAAGACGGATTGCTTTGATTATTCCTGTTTTTTTCATATAAAAACCCCCCTGTCACAATAATGAACTAATTACTGGTATAAGTTCATTATATTAAAGCGGGAATCTTTTGTCAATAACAATGAACTTAAACTTTACATAAGTTCATAAGTGTGATAATTTTATTTTCGAGGTGATTTTTTGTGAACGGTTATGAAAAACGCATGGATAAAAAACGGAGGGATATAATCGAAGCTGCGAGGAGGCTATTTTCACAACGCGGAATAGAGGCGGTGAGTATAACTGATATTGCGGCAGAGGCAGGTGTTTCCCGCGTTACTCTTTTTAAGTATTTCGGAGATAAGGAGAGCTTAGCCGGAGAGGTTGTATCAGAATGGTTTTTAAAGCTAATGGATGAATATGAGAAGATAACCTTAAGTGATATACCACTGCCGCAAAAGTTAATTAAGCTGCTTGAGATAAAGCTGGCAGGGCGTGAGGAGATAGGAGGGCAGCTTATACAAGAGGCTGCTTGGTCGGATAAAAAATTACAAGCGCTTTTTAATAAAACCGCGGCGCAGTATGCACTGCCTAAAATCATGCAAATGATAAAAGAAGGCAAGGAAAGCGGAGTTATAGATGAAGCGCTTGACGACGAAGCGATAATTGTTTATTTTTCTACGCTTGGTTCGATTGTAAAAAATCCTGAATACATTAAAAAAGGCGAGAGGTTTCAAGCAAGCCTTTATAATTTATTTATTGGCGGATTAATAAAGAATTGGGCGAGTAAATTTGAAAAAGTATAAGCTCTTTATTTTTGAAAAAATATATGTTAAAATTTGTACAGATATTATTAACGAAAAATACTTGTCATAGGGAGACGATAGTAATGAAAAAAATAAAAACGGCTTTGCAACTTATAATGCTGGTTTTATTTACTGCCTGCGCCGTTAATGTTTACGCATCGGAAACGACCACAACCGTAAAATTCGAAATTTTCAGCGTTCATCTAAATTATGCGACGCGTATTAAAGCAATAAGCTTCAGTAGTAGTATGACGCCAGAGGCAATTTTTGAACAAGGTTTTAAAACAGAATCGGGTTATAAATATTTCGATGCAGTACTAAGTCCAGATGTAAAAATTTTAGGTATTGAAATAACAGATAAGCTTGTCGTGGTAAATTTTAATACGGCATTTGTAAATACGAACCTTGGGCATGGTCCGGAGTTTTCTATGCTTACAGCTATTGGCAATACTATTGGTAATTATTATGGCGTGGGAGAAGTGCAGATTAATGTTGAAGGCGAACCATATAAAAGCGGGCATGGTATAAGTTCGCTGATAAAGGTAAAACCGTTTAAGGATATAACTATGAGCTCCGAAGAAATTTCCTTGTCTGACGGAACAAAAAGCTATACGTATTTATTTGCCGATGGCAAAACCAACCCTAAAATTGATCAACCCGTTTTGCTCATAAACGGAGTATTCACGTCGGCATATGATGTTATCCTTATGAACGGTAACGCGTATGTTCCGCTTGAGCTGTTTAGCGGGAAATTTGGAGCATTTACAGAATGGAATAGGATAAATAATGAGGTTACGATTTTATATGGAGATACGACTATTGTTATGTCGACAGCCGGAACAAATGGTATGGAAAACAAATCGGCACAGCCGGAGATTATCGGCGGTAAGCTTTATGTACCGGTAAGGTTTGTCTGTGAGCAGCTTGGTTTAACTGTCGGGTATATACCGTCATTCGAGGAAGGACAGGGGATAGCATATAATTCTGTTGTGTGGATTGATTATATAAAAGAGCCTTCTGTTAAAGAAATTGAAAGTTTGACATTAAAACTGCGCGAAAAGCTTAACGCAGAGTTAGATAAAATTGGCGAAAGTTTAAAAGGCAGTGTTAATGAATCGGAGTTTAAATATTTGTACCCGCTTGTTAAGGTGATAATAAGCAATATTAGCTGTACCGGACGCGCAGGACGTTATGCGGTATATAACGGACCGTATACACTGCTTGTCGATTTAGAAACACAGGAGTTGTTTATTGTTTATAATGAAGGCAGCCGCGCCGCGATTATAAAAGAAGATATGAGCATTCTAAAACTTATAACGGGATAAGTATTGTATGTCATGATATAGGGGGGGATGTTTCGTGAAAAAAAGGATATTAACTGTAGACAATGCTTCTTTTATCAATAGGATTTATAAATTTACGCTGGCTCATAACGATTATGATGTTGTAGCACAAGCTGTCAACGGCAAGGAAGCAGTTGAAAAATTTTTCGTTATACGTCCGGATTTAGTTATACTTGATATAACAATGCCGGTTATGGACGGCAAGGACGCTCTGAGAGAAATAAAAAAGATTGATCCCGATGCAAGGGTTATAATGAGCACATCTGAAGCCAGACCCAAAGAAGTGCTGGAATGTCTTGCTTATGGCGCATATGGTTACATCATAAAGCCTTTCCAGCAAGAAACCTTACTGGAAACAGTTGAAACGATATTAAATGAAGCGCCTGTTTTTAATATAAATACAATTATGCAGTATATAGACCATAAAAAGGTTGAATACGCGAGGAAAAATAATATAAACTTAAGCCAGGAAGGCATTAAAAAGCTGCTAGAATTGTGTAAGGGCGAATATACAAACGACCCCTTGGATTTTATGGAGGATATAACAATATGACACACAGAAGCCATACAAGGGCCGTGAATGTGGGCGGGTTGATAATAGGCGGAGGAAGCCCTGTATCAATACAATCAATGACAAATACGGACACAAGGGATACAGCGGCTACCGTCAAGCAAATACAAGCGCTTGAGGCTGAGGGCTGTGAGCTTGTCCGCGTTGCTGTGCCGGATATGGAAGCGGCTGAGGCTGTCGGAGAGATAAAAAAACATATAAAAATACCACTCGCGGTTGATATACATTTTGATTACCGGTTAGCATTAAAATCGATAGAAAACGGTGCGGACAAGCTGCGGATAAACCCGGGGAACATAGGCGGGGTAGATAGAATAAGGATGGTTTCGGAAAAAGCAAAGGAACGCGGCATACCGATACGCATAGGTGTAAATTCGGGCTCGCTGGAAGCGGATATTGTAAAAAAATATAACGGTGTGACGGTTGAGGGTCTTGTAGAAAGTGCTTTGAGGCATGTAGCGATACTTGAAAGCTTAGATTTTAACGACATAATTGTTGCAATCAAAGCGTCCAACGTACCTTTCATGATAAAATGTTATGAGGAAACGGCTAAAAAAATAAATTACCCACTGCATGTCGGAGTTACTGAAGCGGGAACAGTTTACAGCGGTTGTATAAAATCGTCCGTCGGTATAGGGGCGGTGCTGGCATCCGGCATAGGCGACACAATCAGGGTATCGCTTACCGGCGACCCATGCGAGGAGATACGCTGCGCGAAGGAGATATTAAAATCGTTAGGACTGCGTAAATTCGGCGCAGAGTTTATATCCTGCCCGACATGCGGCAGGACAGAAATAGATTTGATTCATATAGCTTCTGAAGTCGAAAAAGAGATAAAAAAATTAAACAAGGATATAACCGTCGCGGTTATGGGTTGTGTCGTAAACGGCCCAGGTGAGGCTAAAGAGGCTGATATTGGCATAGCCGGAGGCAAGGGCGCGGGTGTAATATTTAAAAAAGGCGTTAAATTTAAGACAGTTGGCGAAAAAGATTTAATCCATGAACTGCTTGCTGAGATTAAAAATATGTAAGTTAAGGAGAGAGCAACATGAGCAGCAGCTTCACAGAGGTTTTTAATAAAATAAAGCTGCCGAGCGATACAAAAAACGCGCTCGGCAGTGCTTTTATAACGGATATTAAGCTAAGCAGAACCGAGCGGAAACTGAATATAAACATGGAGCTTAACGAGGTTGTCGAGGAAAAATATTTTGACAGCCTTTGTGTTGCGCTTAAAAATGAATTTCCGTTTATGGATAATATTTGCGTAGATTACAGGTTGACCGGACGCGGTGGTGATTTGCGAAGCGGCGTTATGTCGGTATGGGGCAATGTCATGCATCGTATAGAAAAAATAAGTTACTTTTGTTATCAAGCCTTAGGCGATGCAATGCTTGATATATCAGAGAACACATTGACAATAAAAGTTCGCGGCGGCGCGTTCATGTTCACCCGGCGCGGAATTGATAAAAAAATACAAAAAATGCTTGAAGGCTTGCTTTCTACAAGCGTATGGGTAAAATTTGATGAAATAAAATCGGAAAAGGGACAAAACGATTTTTTAGAAAAAAAGAATCTTTTGTTATCAGAAGCCGCAGCACAAATGCGTGAAGCAGCGGCGGCGCGTCCTATGCCATCTTCGTCCGCCCCCGCATATACACCCGCATCCCAGGGTTCAGGCGAACAGTCGAAGAAGTTTAAAGGCAAGCAAAAGCAATTAAAGGTCGTAAAAGAACTTGACGGCGTTATAACAAAACTTTCGGAAGAATTAGAAGATGATGAGGAAATACTAATCTCCGGCGAGATATTTCAAACCGAAACCCGCGAAATCAAAAACGGAAAGCTGCTTGTAATGTTTGATTTAACCGACGGCACAAACTCCATAGGGGCAAAAATATTCACAACTCCGGAAAAATATAAAGAGGAATTTGAGCAGTTAATACAAACCGGAAGCGCCGTTTCAATGTGCGGGAAGGTTAGGCTTGACGAATTTTCGAAGCAGCTTTGCATGTTTCCTACGGAAATATGCGGGATAAAAAAAGAGCAGCTAGAAAAAACAGACGACGCGCCGGTTAAGCGTGTCGAGCTGCATTTGCATACCAATATGAGCCAGATGGATGCGATAAATCCCGCCTCGGATTATATAAAAAGAGCGGTAAAATGGGGCCATAAAGCTGTCGCAATAACGGATCATGGTGTGGTGCAGGCGTTCCCGGAAGCGATGGAAGCTTCCAAGAAGCTTGATTTAAAAGTAATATACGGCGTAGAGGCATATTTAGTGGATGATTTGGAAGCGATTGTCCGTTTCTCCAAGGAGCAAGGCTTTGACGATGAATTTATTGTTTTTGATATCGAAACAACGGGGCTTACAAAAGAAACAGATTATATAATTGAAATAGGCGCTGTAAAGATAATAAACGGCGAAATAATAGACCGGTACGGGGCTTTTATAGACCCGGGCATAAGACTGCCCGAAAAGATAATTGAGCTTACCAACATCACTGATGATATGTTGAAGGGCAAACCTAGTATAGAGAGCGTACTTCCTGATTTTCTGGCTTTTGCGGGGAACGGAACGCTGGTGGCGCATAACGCAGCTTTTGATGTCGGATTTATAACCGAGCATGCGTCGAGGCTTGGAATAAGTGTGGAAAATACATGGTTGGATACGCTTGGCCTAAGCCGCGTACTATTTCCGAATTTAGGACGGCATAAATTAAATAATATATGCGACCATTTGGGTATAACGCTTAATAACCATCATAGGGCGGTGGACGACGCTGCCGCTACAGCGGAAATCTTTTTAAAATGCGTTCCGATGCTTAAGGAAAAAGGCGTGCAAAACATAAGCGGGATAAATTCGCTTGCGGAAACTTCGGAGGATAAAAGCAAGCTTAAACAATATCATGCAGTTATTTTGGCAAAAGATTATAAGGGCTTAAGGAATTTATATGAGCTTATATCTAAGGCGCACATAAATTATTTTTATAAACGTCCGAGGATACCGAAGAGCGAATATGTAAAGCATAAGGAGGGCCTTTTAATCGGAACAGCATGCGAAGCGGGTGAGTTTTTTAAAGCTGTGAGAGAAAAAGCGCCTGAGGAAGAAATTAAACACATAGCTGATTTTTATGATTATCTTGAAATACAGCCTACAGGCAACAATATGTACCTAATACGCGAGGGCTATGTTACAAATGTAAAAGAACTTGAGGAAATAAACAAACGTATCATAGGATATGGAGATAAATTTAACAAACCCGTTGTCGCTACGTGCGATGTACATTTTATAGACCCCGAGGGTGAAATATACCGGCGTATTATACAGTCCGGTGACGGTTATAAGGATGCCGACCTCCAGCCTCCTCTTTATTTTAGGACAACAGAGGAGATGTTAAAGGAATTTAATTATTTAGGCGAGGACAAGGCTTATGAAGTAGTAGTCGAGAACACGAACCTTATAGCCGATATGATAGAAAAAATCAAACCTATCCCAAGCGAAACATATCCGCCTAAGATAGACGGTGCGGAGGAAGAACTCAAGCGCATTACCATGGAGCAGGCGTGGAAGCTGTATGGCAAAAACCTGCCTGCGGTTGTTACGGACAGGCTTGAGCGCGAATTAAATTCGATAATTAAAAACGGATTCTCAGTAATGTATATTATCGCACAGAAGCTTGTTTGGAAATCTGTTGCAGATGGATATTTGGTTGGTTCGAGAGGCTCGGTCGGTTCGTCGTTTGTTGCGACGATGGCGGGGATAACGGAGGTAAACCCATTACAGCCGCATTACTTATGCCCCGTATGTAATTATTCGGATTTTGATTCCGAGCTTGTAAAATCATACACAGGAGCATCGGGCTGCGACATGCCGGATATGTCATGCCCAAACTGCGGGACAAAGCTTCTTAAAGAAGGGCACGACATTCCATTCGAAACTTTCCTTGGTTTCGACGGAGATAAGGAACCGGATATCGACCTTAATTTTTCAGGAGAATATCAAGCAAAGGCACATGCATACACCGAGGAGCTGTTCGGCAGCGGATATGTGTTTAAAGCGGGCACAATAGGCACGATAGCGGATAAAACGGCTTACGGGTATGTTAAAAAATATTTCGAAGAAAAAGGCGTGGCGGTGCGCGATGCGGAAATAAACAGGCTTAAACTTGGCTGCACCGGTATAAAACGGACGACAGGCCAGCATCCGGGCGGCTTAATGATTGTTCCCGACGATAAAAGCATTTATGAATTTTGTCCTATACAGCATCCGGCTAACGATAGCAGCTCTAACGTCATTACGACGCATTTCGATTATCATTCTATAAGCGGACGCCTTTTAAAATTGGATATTCTGGGACACGACGTTCCGACCATTATAAGAATGCTGCACGATAATTCCGGTGTTGACCCGCGCGAGGTGGATTTGGGAGACAAGGAGGTAATGTCTTTGTTTAAATCACCCAGAGCGTTAGGCGTTACGGAAGAAGAAATCGGGTGTAATACAGGTACGCTTGGGCTGCCGGAGTTCGGCACAAGTTTTGTGCGCCAGATGCTGGCGGATACAAAGCCGGATACTTTCGCGGAGCTTGTACGTATATGCGGGCTGTCCCACGGGACAAATGTGTGGCTGGGCAACGCGCAGGAGCTTGTAAAAAGCAATACGGCGACATTAAAAGAAATTATACCCGCCAGAGATGATATAATGCTTTATTTAATAAATAAAGGCGTTGAAAAAAAGGCGGCATTTAAAATAATGGAGAATGTGCGTAAGGGCTTCGGGCTTAAAGACAGCGATTTGGAAATATTGCGTGAATCAAACGTACCCGAATGGTACATAGAATCCTGCCAAAAAATAAAATATCTTTTTCCAAAAGGGCATGCGGTGGCGTATGTTATGATGACGGTAAGGATAGGATATTTTAAAATACATCATCCATTAAGCTTTTATGCCGCAAGCTTTTCGGTTAAGGCGGAGGATTTTGATTATATGCTCATGTGCCGGGGGCGCGAGGTCGTAAGGCAGGAAATGGCAAGGATAAATTCTCTTGGCAAGGAAGCGACAGCAAAGGAAAAAAACCTGTATACAATATTGGAATTAGCATTGGAAATGTATTCGCGCGGATTAAAATTTGTCCCTGTCGATTTGTATAAATCTGAAGCCAATAAATTTAAAGTCACACCCGAAGGGTTGCTGCCGCCGCTTTGCTCGGTGCAGGGGCTCGGCTTAAGCGTAGCTAATAATATTGTTGAGGCGCGCAAGGATGGAGAGTTTATTACACAAGAGAATTTTAAGGAGCGGACGAAAGCAAATAAAAACGTTATCGAACTGCTTAAGACAAATGATGTGTTCAATGGTATACCTGAAACAAGCCAGCTTTCATTATTCAACTGAATAGGATTGTTACCGGGTTATGAGCAATGTATGGAGGAAAAAATGAAAAAAAATATTTTACTTATTAGCTTTTACAATCCCAAATCACTTGGGCTTCGTTATCTTGAAAATGCGTTGGTACAAAACGGTTACGATGTAACTGTAGCTTATTTTAAAAGTTTCAATAGTGTAAATCCCAAAAGGGCCACGGATAACGAATATACTATGTTATGCACTTTAATAAAAGAAAAAAAACCTATAGCAATAGGCTTGAGTGTCATGGCCTCTTATTATCTTGATACGGTAATGGAGCTTAATAAAAGAATAAAAGGGCAGTTTAAAATACCGATTGTGTGGGGCGGAGTTTATGCGACAATGTTTCCGGAAAAATCAATGGAATACGCGGATTTTATTATCCGCGGGGAAGGGGAGGCGCCATTTGTTGAGCTTGCCGGAGCCATTTCAACAGGCAGCGGGGATTTTTCAGGCATAAAAAATCTTACATACCGCACCAACGGCCAAATCGTTTCCAACGACCTAAGAGATTTAATGACCGACTTAGATATGTACGGCATACCTGATATCGGCGGTAAAAATAAATATTTTATCGAAAACGGAGCAATGATAAACGAAGACCCGCAGCTAAGCGCATACAGCTACGAGCTTAGCGCATCAAGAGGCTGCCCTTTCGCCTGCACCTACTGCTGTTCGATAAATCTGCACCGTATCAGCGCGAAAAAAGGGAGATACGTCCGGTTTCGTAAGGTCGATAAGGTTATCGAAGAATTAATAAATGCTAAAACGAAAATGAAGAAATTAAAGGTTGTCCATTTCTGGGATGAAATATTTAGTGACGAGGATGATTGGATAGATAATTTTGTGACAAGATATAAAAAAGAAATAGATTTGCCGTTTGAAATATGGGGGCATCCGCTTAAAACAAACGATAAACTTATTTCAAAATTAAAAAAAGCAGGGTTATACAAGGTTGTTATGGGTATCCAGAGCGGTTCGCCGCATATAAGAAAGGATATATTCAACAGGCCGGAAAAGCAGGACGAGATTTTTAAGGCTGCCAAGATACTTGTTAAGCATAAAATACCGCAGGTAGCATATGATTTTATGCTGCGTCATCCCTTTGAAACACACGATACCATCCGCGAAACCTACGAAATGTGCATAAAACTTCCCGGAACCTTTGAGCTTCAAATGCATGGTTTAAATTTTTTGCCGGGTACGGATATCGTAGAAAAAGCAATAACTATGGGGCTTGTATCACCTGAGAAAATGGAGAGGCTTATGCACGCGCCTCTTGAGGAGCAGTATTCAATGCATTGGAAAAACGATAACAGCGACGAGGTATTAAATTATTGGTATAAGCTTATATACCTCACGCAATTTCCATCGCTTAAGAAAAAGACAATACTATTGGCTAAGGATCCGAACTCTGTGGAGAACCGTAAAAAAGTTGATGATTTGTGCAAACGCGGCAAGATGCTGGAGAAGCTTAGATATTATTATAATAAAGGTATAATTGTTATAAAAGGAACAATTTAAATAAATGGTAAAGGCATTTGGATTATTAAAAATCCAAATGCCTTTTAATGTTTAAAAAAAATATTCCTCGCCGCAGATAGTGATTGACTTTAATTGCGATATATCGAAATATTGAACATTATAATCTGCTGTTCCGCCCATATTATCAAACATTATGGCATCGACTTCAGATGTTATGGTGCTGCCATCGGTTAATGTCAGGAACGGATTACCGAAGCCGCAAAAAAATCCAGACATTTCTTTTACACTTTCCAAATTATCGTGAAATACGGATGCATTAACTATAACAGCAATTTTCATCGGAGAGCATTCTATTTCTATTCGGTTAAAATACGGCGATGTTTGCGGTTCGACATTTAAAGTTTTTTTATCACCGAGGGCTTCGATTGTGAAATTTATATTCCAAGGCCCGTTAATAAATTCTTTTGCTTTTATACCGGAATGTGCCAGAGACATATCTTTTAGCTTATTTACATCGCCTATGTTGAAAATATACTCCTGATACGCTCCTATTGAAACATCACATAGCGGGTAAATATTATTACCATCCTTGTCTAATATAAATAAATTGCTGTTATTATAATAATTATTGAACATTTCTGTTTTCTTTAATTGCAAATGGAACATCCCATCATAAAAACCGGCGTTACTGATTACCGCATAATTTATGCCTGGAATCTCATAATCTAAACTACCTATTTCTAAATATAGAAAATCATTTGTATTAGCACCTTCGGAGGATGCACTTACTCCGGGGGCTTTTTTATTGCCATCAGCTGCGGTTTCGTTCCATTCATCGAAGCTTATCATTTTATTTTCGAAAGCAAGTGGATAAACCGAAAGGTCAATCGGTTGTTCGTTTATATATTCAACCCTAGGAACAAGAGTATCGATTATTAAGGATATATCATCGCCAAGCTCGATTGGTTTATGATATATAATTTTTACCGCTAAAGTTGCTTTTTTACCGGTTGCGTCATATATAACAGGATTGCATATATAAGCGTTGCTGTTTATTTGTGAAAAAATAAATTTTATATCAGAGAGCCTGCTCTGCTCTGTATCGCTAAGCTCAAGCAAGGCGTAAGCAATGTCGCCGTCGCTGTATGCTGATATAAGTTTAATCTCTATCCCGTTTTGTTTTACTGTTTTGTTAATATTTATTTTTTCTGTTACGGCAGGGTTATTAAAAAAAGAATTTAACAGCCCCCCCAATTCAACACCCATAGCCGCGGCTACTGTCAGCGCTGCGGACATCATTAAAACAGCCGCGGCAGATGCTGCGAAAAAATATTTCTTAATTGAATTACGTGGTTTAATTTTTTTAAACGCTAATGTTTTTATGTTTTCGAAATTTTTTTCCGTATATGCCGGAGCATATTCCAGCAATGCATCTGTAATTTTATCGTTCTCCATATAAATAAACCTCCTCTATGTTTAATATTTTCCGTAACTTTAGCTTGCTTTGATACAATCGATTTTCAATTTCTTTGACAGGTATTGATGTTTTTTCTGATATACGCGATGGTTTTTCGCCAAAAAAGTATCGGCGTATAATAATCTCCCTGTTAGGCTCGCTTATTGTATCTATTGCCGCGTATAAAGCCTCGTATATCTCCTTTTCTGCCATATAATCCGGTAAATCGGTACTGGACGCAGGCATTTCATCATCTATTTCAACAGCTTTGCTTTTAGACAGCTTTCTATATTTATCAAGAGCCTTTGTTTTCGTCATGATAGATAAAAATGTTTTTAATGTTCCTTTGCCTGGGTCATACGCGTTGGGATTTTTCCATAACTGTACATACACATCACTGATACATTCTTCAATATCCTGTATCGTTCCGATTCCGTTAAAAATTCCGCCGGCGACTGCCCATAAAAGTTTGTTATATGTATCCATCATCTGTGCGAAGGCTTCGGTATCCCCGACACGCAGCTTTTTTGTAAATATATCGTCTTGCAAAATTATCACCTGCCAGTTTTTTATTATAAGCGCTTATACTTATATTACGCATAAATTTTTATAAACACTTAAAATATTTGCAATAAGTATTTATGTAATATAGAATATTGCTAAATTTATTAGACGGAGGTTTTATATGGAGCTGTTACCGGTAGATTTAATAAAGTTTTGGGAAGATGACGAAGCTGCTCATCAGGAAAATTGTTTTTCGAAAGCTGCGCCGCAGGTTGCTTTGGGAATACGTATGAGTGATGAATGTGTATTTGCCGAGCTTAATGAGGAAGGTAACCCTTGGGCACATACACCGCTTGAACGGAGGATTGATTTAAATAAGAGGTATAATGACAAAGCGGAGAGGATAGTAGGGAAGCGCTTGCTAAAAGAAGAGTTTTTACCGGAGGACGCTAAGCTTCCGGCTGTACGCCGTATAGGCGAGGTATTCGGCGGGAGATATATTTGGAATAATAATTCCGAATGGTTGGAAAGCGATATAAAGACACCAGAACAACTGGAGAAGCAGCTTGACAGGATTGAACGGATGGATATACGCGAATTTATGCTGCCAGAGGATTGGGAGCGGCAATGCAGGATAAAATATGAAAAATACGGGGTAAAGCCCGGGCGTATACATAGTGTGCGCGGGCCTGTCACGCTGGCTTGCTCGATATTTGGTATAGAAAATTTAATTTATCTAATTGTTGACGAACCTGACCTTGCTAATAGGCTTTCGAATACGATAGCTGATGTAATAATAAAAATGGCTGAAATAATGGATACCGAAGCCGGAAGCGAAGGCTTTGGGTTTTACTTTAACGATGATAACTGTTGTATGCTAAACGCCGAGATGTATGAATTTTTCGGTTATCCTGTATTAAAGCGCGTGTTTGAACGCTTTTGTCCTGAACCTCAGCATAACCGGTTTCAACATTCTGACAGCGCTATGGAACATCTGCTTCCGATATTGGGCAGATTAAATTTCCACGGGGTAAACTTCGGCCCGACGGTAACTGTCGATAAAATAAGGAAGTATATGCCAAATACGCGTATAGATGGTTGCATAGCGCCGTTTACATTTATGGGAAGCGATCGCGAAAAACTGATAGCCGAAGCCAAACGCGACTGCGAAATGGCAAAACTTTACGGCAGGGGAGTTAACCTTTCGACAGCAGGTTCAATAAATAACGGCTCATCGCTAGAAAACATGCGCGCGCTGATGTGGGCGATATGCGAATATGGTAAATATTATCTCACTGATTAAGCTCCACACCTGTGAGGGCAGAACAAAAGTATAAATTTATTATACTTGTCACATTGAACAGGCTTATCCGCATAATATAAAGTAATCGGAATTAAGAAGTATATTGGTTTTTGCCGATTGCTCAAGATAAATATGAGAGGAGAGTTTGTTATGTCGATGCCGGAGTTTCCGGACAGATGCCCTCCAATTTCCACGGAAGAAGCTTTAAATATGATTTTGACGTCGATAGCGATGGAAGAATTAGCTTTGAGCCATATTATAAATGCTGAGAGTGAAAAACTTAAATATGTGCTTGGGACATTACCAGGAAAATGCGGGAGCAAGGCTTCTGTAGAAGATGTTATAGAGGTAAACAAAAGTATTAAATGTCTTTTAGACAGCATCATGCAAAATCAAATTATACTAAAGAGTAAAATGGAATGTGCTGTAAACGCATTGGAAGGAAAGAAAAAGTGCAAGCCGGGACCACCGGGGCCACCGGGCCCTCCCGGACCAAGAGGCCCATGTGGTAAGACAAACGCATGTGTGTACCCAGGGGTTCACGATTATTGCTGGGAAGCTTGCAAACCGCTGCAATGGGTGCATACGGATTGTTCCTGCAATACCTCTTTGCGTCTTTCTTCGGACGGAAAAAAAATAATTGCAAAAGAAGGCTGTTACGCATTAAGTTTTACACTGGATTTATGCACACTTAAGGTCTGTGAAGGCGGTGTTGTGTTATCCGTACAAACTATAGAAGCCGGCAAGAGAACGGAAAGGTTTGTCTGCCATGAGCCGATATTTAAAGCGAACACCCCATTTACTGTTTCGGCTGCGGGTATATATATCCCGCTCTATACAACAGGAGAAATTTTTATTACACTGGTGTCGCCTGAAGCGGTTAGAGTCAGGCAGTCTAGTATTAGTATTATAGAAATATAAAAACGCTGCGGAATGCATTTGCATCCGCAGCGTTTTTTATTGTGTTCTTAATTTAAATTTAGCAACCTCGCTTTGCAGCATAGCAGCTTGGCTTGATAATTCTATTGCCGCAGCAGCGCTTTCCTCGCTTAAAGCTGTATTTGATTGAGTAACCTGTGTTATTTGCGAAACGCCTTGATTAATCTGGCCGATATTAATGCTCTGTTCTCTCGAAGCCTCGGTTATTAATCGAATCAATTCAGAGGCATCAGAAATCTGTTTAACAATTACATCTAAAGCTTTTACCATTTCATCGGACACATACATACCCACCGATGCTTTTTGTATTGAATCTTCGATTAATGAAGCGGTTTCTTGTGCGGCGATTTTACTTTTACCGGCTAAATTTCTGACCTCGTCCGCAACGACAGCGAAGCCTTTGCCGTACACTCCTGCACGGGCGGCTTCAACAGCCGCGTTCAACGCTAAAAGGTCTGTTTGGAAAGATATATCCGTTATTGTCTTAATTATTTTTGAAATGCTTGTGGCAGAGTTATTTATATCTTTTATTGCCAAAGCCATAACCTTCATTTCATTGTTACCGGTTTCGGCGCTGTTTCTGGCTTTTTCTGCAAGTTCGTTGGCTTTGCCGGCAATATCAGCGTTATTTATAGTTTGGGTTGCTATTTGCTCGATAGACGCGTTTAGCTCTTCGGTTGCGCTTGCTTGTTCGGTTGAACCCTGTGCTAAAACCGAGCTTAACTCGGATATTTGTTTCGCCCCAAGTGACACTTGGTCTGCGGAAGCGTTTATTTCGCTTAAGACATCGTTAAACCTGTTTATAATCATGTTTATCGAATCTTTGATTATGCTAAAATCCCCTGAATAATTACGCGTAATAGAATTTTTTAAATTTTGTTCGGACATTTGTTTTAATACATTGCTAATTTCTGATATGTACGACGATATATCGTCCTGTGTTGCGTTTAAGGAGTTTTTTATAAGATTAAAATCACCTTTATAATTTCCAGTCATTCTGGCTTTAAAATTACCACTCGCCATTTGCCTGAGCACTGTAACCGATTCGCTGATAGGATATTGAATAGCTTTTGATAATTTATTAAGTTCCTCTGTTAGCGAACGCCAATCTCCTTCGTATCTGCTAGAATCTATTTTTTTTGATAAATCGCCGTTCGCAGAGGATACAGCAAGCATATTTATTTCCGCGCTAAGTTCTTTAAAAATAGCCCGAAGAGTTTCTATAGCTGTATTAGCTGTTTTTTTACCGCCGGGGAACTCGCGGAGTGTAATATTAAAATCGCCTTTACCGAAGCCTATAACCGTATTCAATATCTCTTGTGTGTCTGCGAGATATTCTTGTATCATTTTGTTGGTTTCGTTTGCTACTGTTTTATACACTCCGATAAATTGTGCAGGGTCTGAGAAAGAATCCGTTATTCCGTTTAAATGGTCCTGCGATACTTTGTTAATACTTAAAATTAATTTATTAAAAGTATCTCTTATTTTTAGGAAACTATCCGTAAGCAATCCGATTTCATCATTTGTTCTAATATTGGTCTGTATGTCAAGCTCGCCATCCGCTATTTTTTTAGCTAATTTAGTTATTTGTTTAATTGGTTTACCAAGCAAATGGTTTGTATAAACAATAGAAATTGCTGCAAATAAAATAACGAATAATACTGCTGCTAGAATTATATTGTTTCTGTAATTATTTATGTGCTTCATTACATCGTCCGCTTTAATATCAACGCAGACCAAACCGACGATATTACTATCAGCATCAAGTATCGGTGCGAAAGCGGAAACCATGAAACCATATTCCCCATTTTGATAAATACCGCTGACTGTGCTTTTACCTGTCGCATATGCTTCCAAGGGCGGCGTTCCATAGCTTTCGATTGTATCAAATTCACCCAGACAAAAATCGTTATCAGATGAGCTGACGAAAATGTATTTATAATTTATACCGTCGCCCGCTTTTATCATTGTGTATAAATAAAAAATTTCCGTACCATATCTGGCAGTGTCGAATAGCTCCTTAATCTGATAATAGTATTCGTTTTCTTCAAACGCCGCAGATAACTCCTTGTATTTTTCCACATCAATGGCCGCCGCCAATGAATGTGCTGCTGCCATTGCAGATTTTCCTTGTAACATAATAGAATCGTTACGGTAATTTAAATAACAAAAAGCGCCTATGGAAAAGGCGCTTAGTACGACCATGGCCATCGCCATAATTGTAATTTTTGTCCTTAAAGGAACAAATTTCTTTTTTGCCTCCATAAATAAAGCCTCTCTTCTTATATATTATATTGGTACACTGTATGATATTCAATATATAAGAAAATTGTCCCTATTTATTTATTGCGTTTCCTTTTTTCGAAAAACCCTTTTTTACCTTCCGAGGTTTCATCGCCGCTCTCATCGGCGAACGCTTTAAGTAGCTCGCGCTGCTTGTCGGTTAGCTGCGTCGGTATAGTTACGTTAAAAGTTACGATAAGATCGCCAACGACGCGGTTGTTTCGGATATTTGGAACACCTTTGCCTTTTATTGTGGCAGTTGTTCCGGGTTGCGTCCCTGGTTTTACAGTATATTTTTCATCCTCCTCAAGTGTGGGGATGTTTATTTCTGTTCCTAGTGCGGCTTGTACAAATGATATTGGCACATCTAAATATATGTTTGTGTTTTTACGGGTAAACAGCTTGTGCGGTTGGATATAAACCGTTACAAGTAAATCGCCGCTGGGGCCGCCTTTATCACCCGGCTCACCCTGGCCGGACAATCTTATGCTCTGGCCGCTGTCTATACCCTTCGGTATATTTACTTTTAAGGTTTTATTGCGTCTGACTTTTCCCTTGCCGCCACATGTTTGGCAAGGATTTTTTATTATTTTGCCTTCGCCCCTGCATATGTTGCATACATCTTGCACCTGCATTGTTCCGAACATAGTCTGCCGTTCGGTTGTTACTACGCCGCGACCGTTGCAATGACGGCAGCTTTCGGCGACAGTTCCGGGCTTTGCGCCTGTTCCCTTGCAGGTTTCGCAAGTATCAGTCAAAGGAAGCGTTATATCTTTTGATACGCCGAAAACAGCCTCTTCGAATTTTATCTGGAGATTTGTCTGTACATCCGAACCGCGCCTCGGACCGCTGCGGCTTCTGCCGCCGCGGCCGAATATATCGCCAAAGCCTCCGCCAAAGAAGCTCTCGAAAATATCGTTCATGTCATAGTCTACGCCGCCGCCAAACCCGCCGGGGCCGCCGTTTTCAAAAGCTGCATGCCCGTACTGGTCATAAGCGGAACGCTTCTGCTGGTCGCTCAATACCGAATAAGCCTCGCTTATATCCTTAAATTTTTGCTCAGCCTCCGCATTGTCCGGATTGGCATCAGGATGGTACTGTTTTGCCAGCTTTCTATAAGCTTTTTTTAAGTCCTCGTCCGAAGCGCCTCTATTTACCCCCAGCGTATCGTAATAATCATTTTTGGCTGCCATTTATTATCACCCCAAATAAATCTTGTTTGTTATACTTCGGTATAATCTCCGTCAATCACGTCGTCATTTGGAGCGCTTTCGGCCTGCTGTGCGCCTGCCTGCTGGTACAGCTTCGCGGATACCTCATGGAATACCTTTGTAAGGCTTTCCGTTGCGGTTTTTAATTGTTCCACTTCCAAATCGGTTAAGTTATCTACATTTGTTTTGCTGTTTATATCTTTAAGCTTTTCAAGCTCTGTATTAATTCTTTCTTTATCAGTTTCGTCAATTTTATTTTCCAGATCTTTAAGCAGTTTTTCTGTTTGGAATACCATGGAATCAGCTTCGTTTTTAGTGTCGATGGATTCTTTACGCTTTTTATCCTGTTCGGCGTATTGTTCGGCTTCTTTAACGGCTCTGTCTATTTCGGAATCCGAAAGGTTTGAGCTGGCGGTAATGGTTATCTTTTGTTCCTTGCCTGTGCCTAAATCCTTAGCGGATACATTAACAATACCGTTGGCATCAATATCGAAGGTAACTTCGATTTGCGGAACGCCTCTTGGTGCGGGTGCGATACCGTCCAAACGGAAATTGCCAAGGCTCTTGTTATCTTTGGCAAATTGCCTTTCGCCCTGTACTACGTTTATATCAACGGCTGTTTGGCTATCTGCCGCAGTCGAGAATATCTGGCTCTTCTTAACCGGTATGGTCGTATTTCTTTCGATAAGCTTGGAAGCTACACCGCCAAGAGTTTCGATACCTAGTGAAAGAGGGGTTACGTCAAGCAGAAGTATACTGCCTGCGCCAGCATCTCCGGCAAGTTTGCCGCCTTGTATTGACGCGCCTAGCGCGACACATTCGTCAGGGTTAATACCCTTGAAGGGATCTTTTCCTGTCAGCTTTTTAACTGCCTCCTGCACTGCGGGGATTCTTGTAGAACCGCCGACAAGCAGAATCTTGTCAAGCTCGCTTACGTTTAAGTCGGCATCTTTTAAAGCTGTTCTGACAGGTCCCATCGTAGCTTCTACCAAATCTGCAGTAAGCTCATCGAATTTAGCGCGTGTAAGGTTTATGTCAAGATGCTTTGGCCCGTCCTGATTCATTGTTATGAAGGGGAGGTTGATATTTGTCTGTGCTACTGTCGAAAGTTCTTTTTTCGCTTTTTCGGCAGCCTCACGCAGACGCTGCATCGCCATTTTATCTTGGCCTAAATCCATATTTTCAAGCTTTTTAAATTCACTGATAAGATGTTTAATTATACGGTCGTCAAAATCGTCGCCACCAAGGCGGTTATTGCCGTTTGTCGCTAAAACCTCGATAACGCCGTCGCCGATGTCGATGATGGATACGTCAAATGTGCCGCCGCCTAAATCGTAAACCATTATTTTTTGTTCTTTTTCGTTATCAAGACCGTAAGCAAGTGCCGCCGCCGTTGGTTCGTTTATGATGCGCTTAACATCAAGCCCGGCTATTTTACCGGCATCTTTTGTAGCTTGGCGTTGGCTGTCTGTAAAATATGCGGGAACAGTGATGACAGCTTCGGTTATTGTTTCGCCGAGGTAACTTTCTGCATCTGTTTTAAGTTTTTGTAAAATCATTGCCGAAACTTCTTGCGGCGAATATGATTTATTGTTTAATGTGACTTTATAGTTTGAACCCATGTGGCGTTTTATTGATAAAACAGTGTTGTCAGGATTAGTCACTGCCTGACGTTTTGCTGTTTCGCCGACCAGCCTTTCGCCGGTTTTAGTAAAAGCGACGATTGATGGCGTTGTTCGCGCACCCTCGCTGTTGGCTATAATAACGGGCTGCCCGCCTTCCATTACAGCTACACATGAATTTGTTGTTCCTAAATCAATACCTATTATTTTTCCCATTTAAAATACCTCCCTGGTTAATTTGCTACTTTGACCATGCTATGGCGTATTACCTTTTCTTTATATATATAACCTTTTTGCATTTCTTCTATAATTTCGTTTTCGGAGAAGTTTTCGTCCTCCACATGCGCTACCGCGTTATGAAGGTTTGGATTAAACTTACTTCCGACAGTTTCTATTTTTTTCGCCTGATATAGTCTAATATCCCTTAAATTGGCGAAGGATCATTTCTACGCCCTTGTAAAACCCATCATCCTTATTTTGTGCGGATAATAAGGCCCTTTCAAAATTATCAATTATAGGAAGGATTTTTTCAACCGTATCCCTAACACCGTCATCGTACATGCTTGCTTTTTCTTTGCTTGTGCGTTTTCTAAAATTATCAAATTCGGCAAGGGTACGCTGAAATTTATCCAAATATTCGGCGGCTTCCTGCTTCTTGCGCTCATATTCCTCCAAAGAAACGGTAACTTCGGTTTTATTTGCCTCATCGGTTTCCGGCGTTTGCTCCGTTTCGTTAAGAATTTCGTTTTCTGCTGTTTTGTTTTCTTCCACGTTAATCCCCTTTCTCATAACTTTATTTACTATCCGCCGGATAGCTTTTGAATGACCATGTTTATGTTTTTGAAATCCCGTTTAATATCGACACCACTTCCACATAATCCATTCTTGTAGGGCCAATTATTCCTATGCTGCCAAGCAATTTGCCGTCAAGTTCATAATTTGTTTTTATAAGGCTGCAATCTTTTATCTGTTCGATGTTGTTTTCGGCTCCGATGGATATTTGTATTTTATCGCTCTCGGCATCGCCTAAAAGCGTGATTAACAGTTCTTTTTCTTCCAACGTCTGGAACAAGGATTTTGCTTTGTCGAAATCATTAAATTCACGGTAACCAAGTATTTTTTTTATCCCGCTGGTATAAATCTGAACATCGTCCTCTAATCGCATGGTTGCCGACATAGCCTCTAAGATCGGCATTAAAAGCTTTGTAACCAAGCCCGTATTCCAGCTTAAGTGTGTTTATGATTAATGGCATGAGGCTTTCAGGGTCTCCTGATTGCAAATGATAATTTATAAGTGAGGAGATTCTGTTAAGATCTTCGTAACAAGGCGGATTTTTAAATTTTATCGTATGATTTTTTACCGCTTTTGCTTCTGTTATTAATATCAGCACATATGAGGCTTCATCAAGCGGAATAAGTTGAATATGCTTAATTGATGATTTTTTTATATGAGGCTTTGATGCAATGGTCGTATAATTGGTAAGCAGAGCGATAGCCTTTGCGGTTTCTTGCATAAGGAAATCCATTTGTGTGATATTGTTTTTTATAGTTTTTTTGTAAAAATCCAACTCATCCTCGGTAAGTTCGCGGTAATGGGCAAGCCTGTCGACATAAACGCGGTAACCCTTATCAGAGGGAACGCGTCCCGACGAGGCGTGAGGCTGTATTATGAAGCCCATTTCCTCAAGGTCGCTCATTTCGTTGCGGATTGTGGCTGAGCTTATGCCTATATCGTATTTTTTGGCTATTGTGCGCGAACCGATAGGCTCTGCCGTATGGATATAATCGTTAATAATAGCCTCGAGGATTTTAATTTTACGCTCGTTTAACTGCATATAGCACCTCCGGCTTTATACGCATTGTTAGCACTCATTCAATACGAGTGCTAACATTGCATTTAAAATATCACTTGAACACATTTCTGTCAAGTGAATTTTAGAATTTTCTACAACAAAAATTCGGAAAATATTATATTGGATACATCAACACCTTTATCGGTTAGAAAAAACGGTTTTTCAAATTTCATAAGCCTTGCTGTTATAAATTTTTTTATCTTCTCACCATAAACATCGAAGATAGATTTATTAAACAGGCGGTTAAATTCGGCGGCTTCGACGCCGTTTGTCTTACGCAGGCCGAGGAACATAAACTCTTCGGCGGCTTCGTTTTCCGATAGATTTATTATATCCTCAATTTCGTTTTTATTGTATGAAAAATTTATAACATTGTTCGTATTATGCATCCTTACACCTCTTAAGAATGAGTGAGCGGCCGCGCCAAAGCCCTTATACTCGCGTCTTTCCCAGTAAGCGAGATTGTGCTTGCATTCGTGCCCTGACAATGCAAAATTTGATATTTCATATTGAATATAATTATTTTTCTTAAAAAAAGATTTTGCAAAGTGGTACATTTGACGGTCAAGAATTTCGTCCGGCTCTGGGTATGAGGCAAACGCGGTTCCCTCGGCTATTGTTAAGCCGTAAAGCGATATATGCTCCGGCTTAAGCGAGGTTACATTTTCAAGGGTTTCGGCAAGC
Source organism: Holotrichia oblita (assembly GCA_023690525.1). Classification (NCBI taxonomy): domain Eukaryota; kingdom Metazoa; phylum Arthropoda; class Insecta; order Coleoptera; family Scarabaeidae; genus Holotrichia; species Holotrichia oblita. The sequence goes on from JALQSN010000059.1 coordinate 48,181, forward strand.
TCGTCCGATGTTTGCGACGGTAGTGAAAACATAATGTCAATGTTAATATCATCAAAGCCCGCCGACCTTGCAAACTCAAAACAGCTAATAAAATCCTCGCATGTATGCGTGCGGCCTATAATTTTTAAAAGCCTGTTCTGCCACGCTTGCAGACCTATGCTTAATCTTGTTACACCGGCTTGTTTAAGGCTTTTAAGTGTTTCCATATTCGCTGTATTAGGATTTGTTTCAACAGTTACTTCTGTTTCGGGTTGTATTTTTAATTTGGATAAGATTTCGGTTAAAAAATAAGGCGGCAGAACCGTAGGGGTTCCTCCGCCAATGAAAACAGTTTTTATTTCGTAATCAGAAAAATCGAAAGCGCGAATCTCGTTTATCAAGGCGTTTTTATAAGGCAGATGCAGTTCCTCTGCGTTACTGTGCGATATAAAATCACAATAACCGCATTTAGATTTGCAAAATGGTATATGAATATAAACTCCCAAATCCACCTTATTCATCCTCCAGCCGCAAAACACTCATGAAAGCAGATTGAGGAAGTTCTACACTGCCTATCATACGCATTCTTTTTTTACCTTCTTTTTGCTTTTCTAAAAGCTTTTTCTTTCTTGATATATCGCCGCCGTAGCATTTTGCCAAAACATCCTTACGCACAGCGCTAACGGTTTCACGGGCGATAATTTTATTTCCGATAGCCGCTTGTATGGGTACCTCAAACATATGGCGCGGAATTTCTTTTTTAAGCTTCTCGGCCATTTTGCGGCCTCTTTCATAAGCTGTAGACGCATGCAGCACGAAAGACAAGGCGTCTACCGGCTCATGGTTTACAAGCATATCAAGCTTGACAAGCTCGGATTCTGTATAACCGGATAAATCATAATCAAATGATGCATAACCGCGGCTTCTTGATTTAAGCGCGTCAAAAAAATCGTAAATTATTTCGTTAAGCGGCAAGTCGTATTTAAGAACAGCCCTTGTTTCGTCAATATATTCCATTCCGGTGTATACGCCGCGGCGTTCTTGGCAAAGCTCCATTATCGCGCCTATATATTGTGTCGGGAGTATTATTTCCGCCTTAACCATAGGCTCTTCCATTTTTTCTATTTTAGTAGGGTCGGGCATATCTGCAGGATTAGAAAGCTCTATGCAGCTTCCATCCGTAAGATAGATTTTATATATAACACTTGGAGCAGTCGTTACCAAATCAAGGTTATACTCCCTCTCAAGGCGTTCTTGTATTATTTCAAGATGCAGAAGCCCAAAAAGCCGCATCTGAAACCGAAACCGAGCGCGACGCTTGTTTCTGGTTCGAATTGAAGCGAGGCGTCATTAAGCTGGAGCTTTTCAAGTGCATCGCGCAAATCGTGATACTTTGAGCCATCGGCAGGAAAAACGCCGCAGAAAACCATTGGCGTAGCTTTTTTATAACCGGGATAAGCTTCTTTTGCGGGGTTGACGGCGGAGGTAACAGTATCTCCGATGCGTGTATCCCGTACGTTCTTTATGCTGGCGGTGATATATCCGACCTCGCCCGCACAAAGCGCGTCGCTTTGTATAAACCGCCCCGGACCGAACATGCCGACTTCTACAATATCAAATTCTTTTTCTGTCGCCATGAAGCGGATTCTGTCGCCTTTACGCACCGAGCCGTCAAAGCATCGGATAAATACGATAACGCCTTTATATAGATCGTAAAAACTATCGAATATAAGAGCCTTGTAAGGCGCGTCCCCATCACCGGACGGCGGACGGATATCCGATATTATTTTTTCGAAAACCTCTTCTATATTAATATCCGCTTTTGCGGATATTAAAGGCGCTTCGTCGGCGGGTATGCCTATCATATCCTCTATTTCTTTTTTTACATGGTCCGGATTTGCACTTGGCAAATCAATTTTATTTATTACAGGTATTATATCAAGGTCACTGTTAATAGCCATGTAAACATTAGCAAGTGTCTGCGCCTCCACACCCTGCGCCGCATCCACCACAAGGACGGCACCCTCGCAGGCTGCCAGGCTGCGTGAAACTTCGTAATTAAAATCAACATGCCCTGGTGTGTCTATCAGGTTTAAAATATATTCCTTTTCATCGGCGGCTTTATAAATCAACCGTACTGCCTGAGCCTTTATTGTTATACCGCGCTCGCGTTCAAGGTCCATGTTGTCAAGCACTTGCTCCTGCATTTCGCGGCTTGTCAATAACCCTGATTTTTGTATCAGCCTGTCGGCAAGTGTGGATTTGCCGTGGTCTATGTGGGCGATTATCGAAAAGTTTCTTATTTGTGATTGTCTTTCGTCGGACATATCATTTACTCCCTCTTAGAATCTATTTATCAGGCGATATTATAGCATAGCGTCTGGCAGTACTCAAATACTTTTTCAAATCCCTGCCGTCTTTTTTCTCATAATAACAGATTGGAAATCCCATTTATCGCCTGTAATTATTTTATTGAAAGATATTATGTCAAAATAATCTGTTACAATAGATTTAAGAGTATCATCGGCAAGCAATGAAAAATATCTTGGTAAGCCATAAGCTTCGCTTACCAAAATGCCTTCCCAATCCAAACCGCCATATACTCCCATAAAAAACAAACCTGATGGATTTAAGACATTATTTATTTCCGTAAGAACAATCGGTAAATCAGACTTGTTTACATGCAATAAGCTATTCATAGACCATACGCAATCAAAACTCCTGTTTAAGCTTGATAGATTAAAATAATCCAGTTCGTATGCTTCAATCTCTTTTTCTTTACAAAGCTTAACCATTTCGATTGATAAATCGATTGCAACTACTTTGAGGCCGTTTTCAACGAAAAATTTGCTATCCTTTCCGGTGCCAGCGCCAATTTCTAAAAGGCTTCGCTTATTTTCATCAAGGATATATCGTAAAAAATTATTGCGAGGCTGGTTTTTCCATTCCTGCATTTCACCGTTGTTTCTATCTTCGGCGTTGCGGTTATAAAAACTTTTTAAGATATTTTTAATTTCTTCATTGTTGTGTAACATTACTAATCCCCTCCGTTTATTAAAACTTTTTTCAGTATAACAGTTGTTTGGGAATGGGTAAACAATACAATAAATATTTTCCTTCTTGACATACAGGTTTACATAAATTAAACTCACTACAAGGTCTACTGGTAGTAAAGCAGAGGAGGTTGTTATCATGCTTGAGTATAGGTTAGCAGAAACAGAATCAAAATTTGCCGATTTAATATGGGAGAATGAGCCTATAAATTCGACGGAGCTTGTCCGGTTATCGGAGGAGGTAATGAAATGGAAAAAATCCACTACATATACTGTTTTAAAACGGCTTTGTGAAAAAGGGATCTTTAAAAATGAAGGTGCAGTTGTTTCGGCTGTTATAAACCGAGAAGAATTTTATGCGGCGCAAAGCCAGCGTTTTGTTGAGGATACCTTCGGCGGTTCGCTGCCTCATTTTTTTGCTTCCTTCATCGGCGGGAAGAAGCTGTCCGGCAAACAAGCGGATGAGCTTGTGAAATTGATTAACGAGCATAAGGAAGCATAAGCAGCGATTATAAGCAGCGATTATAAATTTAGAAAGCACTCCTTAATAAGTGGAACAATATGTTTTGGGAATTGCCTTGAAACAGTTGGCAATTTCCAAAGCACTGTTCAACTAATTTCGGCGCACTTCCTTATTGAATATTTTTAAGTTGAGAGATATACTAAAATATATAAGTGTATTTAAAGGAGGTGGTTGTCCCAATGGATTCATCGAAACCCGGGAATAAGGCGGGACGGATGACCTGGCCGGTTTTTTTCTAAAAAAAACTGACGAGTGCTGGTCGTTTGTTATACGGATGGCTGGCTTATACATCCGGGAGGAATTTAAATGAATAATTATTTTGATAAGTTAATGCAAAGCTTAAACGAAGCCGTTTCCGAGTTGTTCGGTGCGCGGCTTGTAAAGTTTGAAATAATAGAAAGTGGGTTTTATTGCGATTACGATATGCTGGAGCCGATAAATCCTCAAAAATTTGAAGCAATATCAAAGCGGCTTGATGGCGGGGGATGCGCTTACGAGCTGTCAGGATTTTCCGGCGCATATTTAGACGGAGACGCCGCGAATAAAATGTTACAACGGATTTATGTAACGGCGTTTGAAAATGCGGAGGCTCTTGCCGAGTATAAACGTCAGAAGGAATCGGCGGCAGAGCGCGACCACAAAAAAACTGGCACAAGGCTGGGGTTGTTCTCAACTTCGGAGGATATAGGCGCGGGGCTTGTATTATGGCATCCCAAGGGCGCTATGGTACGGCATTTGCTGGAGCAATTCGGACAAAAAGCTCATATATTAAACGGGTATCAATGGGTTTATACGCCGCATATAGGAAAAGCGGAGTTATGGAAGACATCCGGGCATCTCGATTTTTACAGAGATTCCATGTACAACCCGATTGCTATAGACAATGATGAATATTATCTTAAACCCATGAATTGCCCTTTCCATATCAAAATATATAACAGCGAGGTGCGCTCTTACCGCGATTTACCGGTAAGACTTGCCGAATACGGAACGGTATATCGCTACGAGCTTTCGGGTACGCTTCACGGTATGACAAGGGTGCGCGGCTTCACTCAGGACGACGCGCATATAATCTGCGCACCAGAGCAGATAAGTGAAGAGGTATCGGCGGCGCTTAAATTTTCGCTTTATGTTTTGCGCGCGTTTGGTCTAGATAATTTTGAGGCGTATATTTCGACTAAGCCAGAAAAAAAATTTATCGGGACAGACGCCGAATGGGGAATGGCGACGGATATATTAAAAGATGCTGTAATACAGGCAGGGCTTAAATATTCTATTGACGAGGGAGGCGGAGCGTTTTACGGGCCTAAAATAGATATTAAGCTTAATGATTCATTAGGAAGGCAGCAGCAGTGCAGTACGATACAATTCGATTTTAATCTTCCGGAACGTTTTAAAATGATTTATACTGGCAGCGACGGCAAGCGGCATACGCCTTATATGATTCACAGGGCGCTATTTGGGAGTATCGAAAGGTTTACAGCGCTGCTTATTGAGCATTATAACTGCGATTTTCCGCTTTGGTTCGCCCCGACACAGTTTGCGATAGTACCTGTAAAGTCTTCTAATAATGAATATTGCAAAAGGCTTGAGCTTGAGCTTAAAAAACGCGGCTTACGCGTAACGGCGGATTATGATTCGGCTCACATGCGCGAGAAGGTAAAACGCTTTGAAATTGAAAAAATTCCGTTCATCCTTGTCATAGGCGATAGGGATGAAGCTGCGGGAGGGTTTTCTGTCCGGAGTAAAAAAGACGGCAGCCTTGGGTTAATGACTATCGAAGAACTGGAGAAGCATATAAAAGGCGATTTGGAAATGGGTATTCCTAAATATATTTAATAAAAAGGAGGTCGTCTGGTGATAAATATTTTAATCGTTGAGGACGATGCTCCTTTAAGTAATGGCATTGTTCTCACGTTACAGGAAAAAGAACGGCAATTTACACAATGTTTTAATATTTCATCTGTTAAGTCAAAGTTTGGCGAGGGTCAATTTGATTTGATTATTTTAGATATTAATCTGCCAGATGGAAGCGGACTTGAGCTTTGCCGTTGGATTCGCACCTTCTCTTCTGTGCCTATTCTTTTTTTAACGGCGAACGACTCAGAACTTGATATGGTGTCGGGTTTGGAAATCGGCGGGGATGATTACATCACAAAGCCGTTTAGTCTTGCTGTTTTGAGGGCTCGGGTTGCCGCTTTAGTACGACGTGGAAACTTAACTTTAAATCAAACAAAAATTGAGATAGACCGTTTCGTATTTGATTTTGAGCAAATGATATTTAAAAAAGACAATGAGTATATAGAACTGAGCAAAACAGAACAGAAGTTATTATTGTTACTGGTTCAAAACAAAGGGCATACACTTTCGCGCGAAAAACTATCCGAACGGATTTGGCAGGATGGGACTGGCTATGTGGACGAAAACGCCCTATCCGTGGCAATTCGCCGTTTACGCAGCAAATTGGAAGATGATCCGTCTGCGCCTAAATTTATTCAGACTGTTTTTGGCATCGGCTATACGTGGGCGGTGAGGGGATGAATCCTCTTTCCGTTACAGTATGGGTTGTTGCCGTTGTGATTTGCGTTTTGGTAACTATATATTACCGCCGTAAGACAAAACGAATCATGGAGCAGCTTAACCATATGCTTGATGATGCTATATCAGGGCACTTTGATGAAACAATTTATAATGAGAGCCGCATTTCTCAAATAGAAACTAAGTTATGGAGATTCTTATCCTCAAGCAAGCTATCTCGAAACAATATTGAGAAAGAACAGGATAGAATAAAATCACTTATAAGTGACATCTCACACCAAACCAAGACGCCGATTGCAAATATTGTGCTGTATACCCAACTGCTGATGGAGCAGGAGGATTTACCCGCAAATGCAAAAGGACTGTCGGAGCAAATTCGTCCGCAAGCCGATAAATTAAATTTTCTTATCCAGTCGCTTATCAAAACTTCGCGGCTTGAAAGCGGAATTGTAACGGTTAATCCTGCTCCGAATCATGTTTCGGAATTGATTGCAAACGCTATTTCTGAATGTCTTCCCAAAGCCCATGCAAAGAATATTTCGCTCATATCAAAAATTGATAATGTTGTGGATTTGGCGTTATATGATCCTAAATGGACAGTGGAGGCTTTGTACAATATCATTGATAACGCGGTAAAGTATACGCTCTCCGGCGGGAAAGTCATGGTAAGTATAATGGTGTATGAGATGTTTATCCGTATTAATATCAGCGATAATGGTGTTGGTATTCCAGAGAATGAACATGCCAAGCTGTTTGAACGGTTTTGGCGTTCTTCATTGGTATGCGATATAGAGGGCGTCGGCCTTGGTCTGTATTTGGCAAGGGAAATTATCGCCATGCAGAACGGTTATATCAAAGTGGAATCAGAAAAAAGTAAAGGCTCAACATTTTCTGTTTTTCTGCCAAAAGCATAGTTCTTTCAAAACTGTAAGAAATGAGAAAGATTGTTGAAAGATTAATGTGATAAAGTCTGTATAGAAAGAGATTTTCTCTTTGTATACAGACTTTTTTGGCTGGTCGCTTGGAAAAAACGCCCGCGCTGCTCGCCCGTGCATCCGAAGGAGGTAATTTATATGAGTATATTACGTACAAAGGAACTTAAAAAGTATTACGGAAGCGGCAGTAACACTGTTCATGCCCTTGATGGCGTTGATTTTTCGGTGGAAGAAGGTCAGTTTGTTGCTATTGTTGGTACTTCTGGCAGCGGAAAATCCACGCTGTTGCATATGCTGGGCGGGCTTGATACTCCTACAAGCGGCACCGTCATCGTCGGAGGCAAGGATATTTTCTCGCTAAAAGAGGATGCACTGACAATCTTTCGCCGTCGCAAAATAGGCTTCGTGTTTCAAAACTACAATTTGGTACCAGTACTCAATGTGTATGAAAACATTGTGCTGCCTATTGAACTTGACGGCAATGCTATAGACACCGATTATGTGAATAAAGTTATATCTACGTTAGGGTTGACCGAAAAACGAAACAGCCTTCCCTCACAACTTTCCGGAGGGCAGCAGCAACGCGTGGCAATCGCTCGAGCACTTGCTACAAAACCGGCTATTATTTTAGCGGATGAGCCTACAGGAAATCTTGACAGCAAAACGAGTTTGGATGTGCTTGGGCTGCTCAAAGTAAGTAGCGAGAAGTTCGGGCAAACTATTGTTATGATAACCCATAATGAGGAATTGGCTCAAATGGCCGGATGTATTATCAGGATAGAGGATGGGCGTATTGTTTCCGGGGGTGGACATAATGCTTAAAGTCGGCAATCGAAAAATCATTATTCGGCTTTCCTCCCGTTCACTAAAAGCTGCTAAGTTGCGAAACATTATGGCTGTTTGCGCCATTACGCTGACGGCAGTGCTGTTTACCACCTTGTTTACGCTTGGGATCGGCAGTATAGACGCTTTTCAGCAGGCTACCATGCGGCAGTCTGGCGGCAGCGGACATGCCGCAGTGAAATATATTGATGAAACCGCATTTGAAAAAATAAGCGTCCATCCTCTCGTAAAAGAGATATCTTACAACCGCATTTTATGCGACAGTGTGGACAATCCAGAACTTTTAAAACGGCATGGCGAGTTTTGGTATATGGATGATACCGGACTTAAACACGGCTTTAGCGAACCAACCAAAGGGAATCGTCCTGTCGCGGAAAATGAAATCATTACAGATACAAAAACTTTGCAATTATTAAATGTTCCGCAAGAAATCGGTGCACCTGTAAAACTGATGCTCACAATACGCGGAGAACAGGTAGAGAGGGATTTTGTTTTATCAGGCTGGTGGGAAAGTGATCCTGCTTTTAATGTTAGTATGCTGATTACTTCAAAAGCTTATGTAGACACACATCAAAATGAACTTGTCCATACTTATCGTGAGGACAGTTCTTTTACTGGTGTCATCAACGCTTACATTATGTTTAGTAATACTTTTAATATGCAGCAAAAGCTTGAACGGGTTATTACTGAGAGCGGTTACGATGCTACTAACAAAGATGCCCATAATCATTTAGACAGCAATCTTAACTGGGCATATCTATCTGCGGGCACAGACGGCGGAGACCCTATGATGATAGCCGCCGTAATTGTTGCGGCGTTACTTATTATTTTTACTGGTTATTTGATTATTTACAACATTTTTCAAATATCTGTATTGAGGGACATTCGCTACTACGGGCTACTTAAAACAATCGGCACAACGGGGCGGCAGATTAAACGAATCATACGAAGACAGGCAGCTATTCTGTCGATGATCGGTATCCCGATAGGGCTTGTTTTAGGTTTTATAGTGGGTAGTAAATTGGTGCCGCTAGTACTGGCACAATCGTACTACGCAGGTTCGAAAATAGTTGTTTCCGCTAATCCTTTGATCTTTATCGGCTCGGCACTCTTTGCTATTGTGACAGTGTGGATTTCTACACGTAAGCCGGGCAAAATCGCCGCCAGTGTTTCACCTGTGGAAGCAGTGAGATATACCGATTCTGATACAAAAACAAAAAAGAAAGAAAAACAATCCACCGACGGCGGCAAGCTGCCCAAAATGGCCCGGTCCAATCTTAGCAGAAATAAAAAACGAACTGCGTTGGTGCTTTTGTCCCTGTCGCTAAGCCTTGTGCTTTTGAATTGCGTGTTCACCATCTCCCATGGACTTGATTTGGACAAATACTTATCCAAATTTGTAGATACGGATTTTTTGCTTGGGCACGCGGATTACTTTAACTATCATTATTACAGCGCTGAAAATTCTACGGACGAACAGGCAATCGGCGATATTGAGGCGCAGCCGGGCTTTGAGGACGGCGGGCGGTTTTACAATACCAGTCGTGAGTATTTTACAGTGGAGGACGCAAATTATACTTATGATTACAACCGGGGTAAGGACGGACATCCGATTGCCGATGTGTACGGACTGGACGACTTTCCCCTTGGACGGCTGAAGGTTGTCGAGGGCGAGCTTGATGTTGAAAAGCTAAAGGCGGGTGGCTATATTTTGATAGGCATTTCCACAGACGATTTTGGAAAGCTGCGTATGGATGATTCAAGGTTTAGTATCGGAGACAGGGTAGTGCTGCATAACTACCGTATTAAAACTCTTGACCCATATGAAGTGGAATACACCACACAGGAATATGAGGTTATGGCTAAGGTGGAAGCCAAATATTATACGAATACAAACCAGAGATGGAATGAATATGGGTTTTATCTGCCATTCAATGTTTATCTGCCGTTGACATATGAAAAAGCGGTCATGAGTTACGCCTTTAACGTGGCGGACGCTTCGGAAGCGGAAATGGAAGTATTCCTGAAAAACTACACAGGGACGGTATCGCCGCTTATGGATTATGATTCAAAAGCGGTGCAGGTAGCCGAGTTTAGCGGTATGCGAAACTTAATCCTATCTGTTGGCGGAATACTAAGCGCAATTATTGGGCTGATTGGTATACTTAACTTTGTAAACTCCATGCTAACCAGCATTATCACAAGACGGCGAGAGTTCGCTATGTTGCAAAGCATTGGCATGACAAAAAAACAGCTTAGAAACATGCTTTGTTTAGAGGGGCTGTATTACGCAGTGGGTACAATTTTGCTTTCACTAGCTTTGGGAATTTTGAGTTCGATTTTTATTGTTAGGGGTTTAGTGGGAGGATTGTGGTTTTTCAGTTACCAATTTGTTATCATACCGCTTGCCGTTTGTTGGCCGATTTTTATTTTAATTTCGTTACTCATTCCAATTATCGCATTTTCAGGAGCAATGAAAGAAAGCGTAGTAGAGCGTCTGCGGGAAGCGGAATAGAATGAATTGGTAAATAGCCGAAGGCGAGGAACCATATTGGTTCTTCGCCCTCGTTAGGTTAATCATATTTAATAAAAATTAACATTATGCTCAACAAGCTTATCCCCGTCATAAATAAAAAAAGCGGAAAAAATTTTTTCTTCCTTTATCCACTCCCAGAAAAATTTATCGCCTTCCCATAAATCCAAGCCAAGAATTTTATCATTTTCTATCCATTCCAATGTCCCCTCGGAGCATGCACCAACTTCGCCGGTAAAATCCGTAGCGGTAAATAAAAACATATATATAGGCTCGCTGGTTCCGTCGTTAAAATTAAATGTTACCAAGCCCCTCATTTTATATTCCGTAAGTGTTACGCCAATCTCTTCGTTAACCTCGCGAAGCAGACATTGTTCGGGAGTTTCTCCTGGTTCAAACTTGCCGCCTATGCCTATCCATTTATTTTTATTCATATCATTTTCCTTTTTATTTCTGTAAAGCATAAGAGTTTTTCCGTTTTTTCTTATATAACATTCTGTACATAACATGAGCGTATCCTCCTAAAAAATTGCTTTTAACAGCAGTTGACATGGTGAAGTGTATGTATTATCGTAATAAAATGAAATTATGTCAATGCAACCAGGGAGGTAAAAATGATAAGGCGTGTTATTAAGTACTACCCTTTCGATTATTGGATTTTTATATGCGTGATACTCGTTTTATCGGCTGTGATTTTTTACATAAATAATTCATCTGTCTATACAGAAAAAAAAATGGCGGTCGAAGCTTATGAAAACAGTATAGTTGTTTCGGAAATATTACATACGGTAAAAACCGCTTTGGATATGCAAAACGTCGCCATACAGGATTTGCTTGAGGAAACAGATGCTAAAAGCTTAGCTAACGATAATTATGCGAGTAATCTTTTATGGCTTATAAACAATAAACTTGGTATGAGCTTAGTTGAAAGTTATTTTTATTTCGGGCCTGACGGTTCTTATTTTTATGGTGCCAAACGGGAAACGGGTTTTATATCACAGAAGGAAGGGTTTGAGGAAACTTATTACGGTGTGCTGACAGATAAGCAATCGGGAAAAAAAGTTTTAGCGGCCATACTGCCACTAAGCGGAAATAGTGTTATAGGGGTATTTTTTGATACTGTAAAAATGAACAGCTTATTTTTAACAGAGAATACCAGTGATTATAAAAAGGCATTAATGAGTGAATCAAGGCTTGTTTATGGTGAACATCCGGTTTTGGCTAAGTGGCTGTCTGTAAGTGTTGAGTTACCGTTTGGTTTTACATATACGGAAACAAGACAAAATTATAAGCCTCAGGCAGATTCTAATATATATATGGCTTTGCTGTTTATATCAGCTATCATTTGTGTGACGCTGCTTCAAACAAATAAAAAAAGTAATGACATCCTTTTGGCTCGTATCATTGGCGGGTCTATCGAAAAACTTGTACCTAAGCTATCGGCTGTCGAGTTTAATTACAATCAAGCTCATATCCTTATGCATATAGCTTTATTGATTGCGTTTGTTGTATTTAATTTGTTCCAGCTTCTTACTGGAGCACCGCTTATAGTTATTGTTGTAAACCTTTTAGTTTTTTTAATTTTAGCGGTTATATTAGCAGTTTATATCAAAAAAGGAATATCGCCACGCAATTCATATATCGCTGCTGGGATTGCTTTTGTCATACCTTTGATAGCCAATATGATTTTTGAGGGTTTTTCTTCACACAGTTTGCCGGATGCGTATCAATGGATTTTTATCGGGCTCACAATCAGCATGCTTATGACAAATAGAAAAATTTCGCCTTATTTTTTCAAACTTTTCGCGGTTCTTCTTTTCGCGGATATTTGTGTTGAACTGGCTTTAAACAGAGATATAGCTTCGTCTGTCATTATCGAATACATAGCAAATATATTTTTTATCGGCTTCGTTATATATTCAGCGCTTGAAATATTTATTTCCCGGTCAATAGAAAATTATTCCGTACTCGAAAACGTTTATGAGGAGCTGAAGGATACTCAATCGCATTTAATACAACAAGAAAAAATGGGTACGCTAGGGCAGCTTATAGCAGGAGTTGCACATGAAATTAATACGCCGATAGGCGCAATAAAAGCTTCCTCCGAAATGCTGCTGACGCTTGCCGACCGCACAGTAGGGCGGCTGCTAGCAGCCGCTGCAGATTTTGATGAGGACGACAGGGAAGCCCTAGATATAATAATTGAGCTTATTTTTATCTCGGTTAAAAACATGCGCTCTACAACTGAAATTAGAAGGGCTAAACAACAACTTCGTAAATTTTTAAAGCAAGTTGATATTGAAACGCATATAGAAATATCCGACATCTTGATAAAACTTGAAATATGTGATATTGAAAAAATAGAACGTAATCTGGATATCTTTAAAAAAAGCAATATAATTAAAATTTTAAACATAGCATTAGCGCTGTATCCTTTCTTAAACAGCATTCACAGTATCAAATACGCGTCCGACAGGGTCGAAAAAATCGTATTCTCGCTCAAATCATTCTCGCACATGGGGACACCGGGGGGGTTCGGCAGCTTCGATGTTGTTAAAAGCATAGAAAACATCCTTGTGCTTTATCAAAACCAATTAAAAACAGGAATAGAAGTAATAACACGTTTTGAAGACAGTCTGCCGCTTGTATGCGGTGACCAAAGCGAGATAGGGCAGGTTTGGACTAATATCATAAGCAACGCGATTCATGCTATGAAAAATGTAGGAACGCTAATCATTTCCATAAAAAAAGCCGCTAACGGTATGGTCGAAATTGCATTTACCGATACAGGATGCGGGATTTCGCCTGAGAGTATGAAAAATATATTCAACCCTTTTTATACAACAAAGCCGCTAGGCGAGGGCAGCGGGTTGGGGCTTGATATCTGCAAGAAGGTTTTGAAAAAGCACGGCGGTGATATACGTGTGGCAAGCAAACCGGGCGAGGGTGCGACGTTTACTGTGAAGCTACCCGCTTTGCAAACTGGCGGTTGAGAGGAGGGCGTGCAGCGTGCTTTCATATTTTTATATATGTTGTATTTTTATATCCGCAGCTCTCTGTATTCTTACCGGCTGCATTATTAACTGGAATAAAAAAGCAGTTAAAGAATTTATCGTAACACTTATATTGATTATTACTGCCATTAGTTTTTATGCCGCTTGCCTCGTTATAAATGATTTTAAAACTAAAGTCTTTGTACATGAGCTTAAATTTATCGGCGTCGCGTTTTTTTCTGTCGGATTTTATGTTATGTATATGCGTTTTTTTGATAGGACGAAAGAAACATCACGAAAAAGGATACTTCTTATGTGCATTGTTCCGGCAATCGCAGTGCTTCTCGCCGTAACAAACAATTATCACCACTTATTCAGGAGAAACGTATACCCGGTCATAAACGAATGGGGCTCTTTCGTCGGTGTTGAATCAGGACCTTTATACTATGTATACATAGTATATTGTTATTTTATATATTTTTATGGAATTTACATTATTTCTGCCAATTATTTTAAAACACCGAAAATTTACCGTCAACAAATAGGTGTTATGTTCTTTGCGTCGGTTATTACGATGGTTGTAAATATATTTTCTGTATTTGGTATTTTTATAGACGATTTTGGAGACGCCACGCTTTTATTTTTCGTTATATCGGCTGCCATGCAATATTTTGGCATGGTTGTTTTTAAGCCTAAAAAAATGATAACCTCAGCTAGGAACATGGCTGTAAACGAAATAAAGGCTCCTATTTTAATTTTTGATTATAGAGACGAATTTCTCGACGCAAACATCGCCGCGCGTGAAACATTTTGCTTATGGGATGAGGAAACATTGGATGGTTTTATGAAAAGACATGGACTGGAAAATGTTTTTACAAACCCTGAAAACGAAGTGGTATATGAAAAAAATGAGGATTATTTTTTCGTAAGCGGGAAAAAGCTTTACACCAACGGAGAATTTATCGGAAGCGTCATTACATTTAATAATATTACGGAAATAAAGACACAGGAAACAATCCTTAAAGATTTAGCGCATAACGATTATTTAACAAAACTTCCGAACAGGCACGCGTACCTTAACAGACTTGCACAGGCGATAGAAAATGATTTGCCGGTGGCTATCGTTTTTATAAACATAAGCCGCATGAAAACAATAAATAATTTATACGGCAGCCGATACGGCGATACGGTAATAAAAAAAGTATCAGAGGCCCTTGTCGAAACAGCGGATAAAAAAATTTTCTGCGCCAGGGTTTACGGTGATGAGTTTGTTATGCTTTTATATAAAACAAACGAAGATGGAGCAAAAGAAAAAATACATTTAATAACGGAAAAACTCAAGGATGCTTCGATAGATATATCGTATGGCTTTGCTGTGAAACAATTTTCGATGGAAAACATACATATAACAGCAAGAACGGCTTTAGAAAACTTGTATAACAATAAATTTAAAAGAACTTTGGAGTGATGTCGGCATGCAGGTAACGCCATATTTTTTATTAACCGCGGCGCTGTTTACGGTGCAAATAATAATTTTTGCCGATACGTTGAAATATCATAATAAAAAAGCGGCAAAGGAGCTTATTGCAGGGATTGTCTTGATTATGACCGGGCTCGCTTTTTTTGGCGCGTCATTGCTTATAATAGAATCACCGGCAAAATTTATATTGCATGAATTAAAGTTCCTAACAATAGCTTTTTATCCGCCTTGTATACTTATGTTTTATTTAAAATTCGCAAATAAGCATATTTCTTTTAAAGCAAAAGCTGCTTTATGTGTTGTGCCTTTAATCACCGTGGTTTTGGTGCTGACTAACAATTTTCATCATTTATTCAGGAAAGAGCTTTACATACTTATATATAAAAACGCTACATATGTTGATACGGATAATAGTATTTGGTTTTGGGTACATACAGCTTATTCGTATATACTTATCCTCATAAGCTTTGTATTTTTACTCACCGAGCATTTTAAAAAACCTAAGGTATATCGTGATCAGACAATGATAATATTTTTTTCAGGTTTAATGGCGGCAGTGGTAAGCGCACTTTCTGCTTTTGGCGTGATATACGATGTCGGCGATATTACATTGATTGTCTTTGCATTGATTACGATTATGCACTATTTAGCCGTAATAAAATATTCATCCGACGGGCTGCTGTCACGTGTATTTAATTTATTATCGGGACGCCCGGGAGCTGTGCAGGTATTAAGAGATATAGTTATACGTGAAATAAATAATCCTGTGTTGATTTTTGATCATAACCTGATGCTTGTTGATGCCAATGAAAGTGCGTCTGATATGTTTGATATCGACGGAAGCGATTATGGCGTAATGCATATGGGGAAATTTATCAATACCCGTGGCATAAAAGAAAACGAAATATACCATGAAAAACATGATATGTATTTTAATATAAGTGAAAAATCCATATACGGCGAAAAAGGTATGTTTACGGGAAGGCTTATGGTGTTTAACGATATAACGGCACTAAAACGCTCTGTCAACGAGCTTGAGGAATTAGCCAAAAAGGATTACTTAACAGGAGCAAAAAACAGAACCGCGTTTTATGAGGAAGCGTTAAAAATAACCAAGGATTGTTTACCTGCTGCTTTTATAGCCGTAAATTTGAACCGGACAAAATTAATAAACGATATTTTCGGGTTGGAATATGGTGATAAGATTATAATTAAAGCTGCGGGGATTATTGCGAAGGAGTGCGCTGGAGCGGGCGTCTGTGCCCGAATGAACGGCGACGAATTTTGCGTTATGCTTAAAAACTCCGACATAGCATCAGCCGAAAGCTTCATCGGGAGAATAACCACAGGCTTAAAAGAACAGGGCACGAATATTGAAACATGCTTTGAAATAATGACTTCTTTAGAACAGGATGCAAAATCGATCATTTATAATCTATCCGATAAATCGGCCAAGGAAAAAAGTATAAGCGGGAATTACGGGATTTTGGATATGGTAAGGCATAAAATCGGCAACAATGAAAAAATAACTGAGCTATGCCTCTATATAGCAAAGAAGCTTAACATAGGCGAAAATCTTGTTTCAAAAATACCATTGTTATGTATGACGCGTGATATTGGCTTGCTAAGTGTTTCTGATCAAATAATAAAAAATATCGGCAATCTGACAAACGAACAGTGGGAAGAATTTAAAATGCATACGATAAGAGGTCATAATATAGCGTTCTCATCTCCAGAATTACGAAGTATTTCAAAAGAGATTTTATACCACCATGAAAGATATGACGGATATGGTTATCCGCATATGCTAAAGGGCGGAGATATACCGATTTTATCGAGGATATTGGCGGCGGCAGAGTTTTATGAAGCCGGCAGCAAGAAGAAGGAGGATACTGCGACGCAGCTTGGAAAACGGAAGGGCACGCAATTCGATCCGGAAGTTGTAGACGCGCTGATAGAATGTGTCAATCAAATAAATGGAGGAACGCAATGAAAATTTTCAAATCAAAAAAACGGTTTGTTTTATGCCTGGTAGTTCCACTTGTGGTGATTGTTGTAACTGTAATTATGTTAAATAGAGAACCTGAAAATATTTACGAGCAGGGTATCATTGATGCAAATAATAAAAAAGAAACAATAGAGCCGCTTCTGGAGAAGAAGGCAAGCTACGAAACGCTTTACGAAATAAATTTTGACGACTCTAACGACACATGGGGGTTTTCCGCTCCGAATATGTCTATGACTATAGATGCTGAGCCGCTAAGCGGGAACGGCGGAAATAAGTTAAAATTAGAACAAATAAACCAATCAGGAGCACGAGCGGCGACAAAGAATTTTGCTGAAGCAATAAGTGGCTTAAAGATGTTTTTTAATTTCGATTGGTATCCGGGTAATATAAACTCTAAGGGTTCAAACTTAAACGATAACGGCGGAGAAATAGTTTTTTATGATTCGAATAATAACCGTGTATTAACGGTAAAACATATAAAAAACTCACCGCTTACAGCTTACGCGGGCTCTAATGAAACGGAAGCTGTAACATCAAAATTTAAAGACCCATTAAAATGGTATAACGTGGGAATTATTATTGAGCTTTCCCTGGCTACGGCTATTATTAATATAAGCGATGGGGATGATACTGAGAGTCTTGAGATTTCACTTTCCGGAGTTAGTTTTGACGGGACAGTAAAACAGATGCAAGTCGGGGGGATACGTACATCGGGCAATAATATAACATGGACAACATATCTTGATAACATATCGGTTTATAATGTGCCGTCGTCACCAAAAGCGATTGTAACGGTTGAGAAGAAAGCATATGTAACAGTTTACGCAGGAGAAAATATAAATATAAGTGATATAGGCTTGCCGCAGGAGGTTTCTGTTACGCTGTCCGATGGAACAAATACAACTGCTGAGATAGCGGAATGGCGTCCGCTTGAAACAGAGTGGGATACCAGTGCTGCGGGAGTTTATATATTCAAGGGTATTATTAAAGAAAGTGAGCAGGTTAAAAACGATTTGGGAAAAAGCGCGGTCGTTTATGTAAACAACCGCTTGCGGATATCTGCTGATTATGCTTATAGGATAGAATGGCTCGACAGAGGTGTTTGTGCGCTTAAGGCGGACGAAGGGATATTTATTTCATGGAGGCTAAAAATTTATGAGTATGATATGGATATTACATTTAATATATATAGAAACGGCGTAAAAATAAACGAGACGCCATTAAGGCTGACAAACTACACAGATAAGGGCGGAAAACCAAACGATGTATACGAAATAGAAACCATAATTAATAATGTACCGGAAGCTAGAGAATCTTGTAGGGCGCAGAGTGAAGATTATCTTTCTATACCAATGCAGAAGCCTGAAAACAGAAAAACCCGCGATGGCAGGGAATACGCGTATATCTTGAACGACGCAGGTGTCGGCGATTTTGACGGCGACGGCGAGTATGAAATAGTTGTGAAATGGTACCCGACTAATGCCATAGATTCCGCAAAAGTCGGATATACAGGGCCGACTATTTTCGACGCGTATAAGCTTGATGGCACATTGTTGTGGCGTATAGATATGGGTGCGAACCTAACATCGGGAGCGCATTATAATCAATTTTTGATTTACGATTTTGACGGCGACGGGAAAAGCGAATTCTTTATAAAAACAGCCGATGGCACCACTGTTTATGGTGTGACAAATGGCAAAGCCGATTACAACAAAGTGCTTGGAATAGTAGGCGATCCATCTGCGAATGGAGCGTACTCCGCCATAAGAGGAGCGATTGGCCATATAACAGGAGGGCCGGAATATGTAACGATGTTCAGGGGAAATACCGGAGAAATTATAGATACAGCCGAGTACAGGTTCTCGATTGAAAAGACCGGTGTCAGCACATGGGGCGACGGTAATTATAACCGTTCCGACAGATTTCTGGCGGGGGTTGCGTTTTTGGGAAGCGGCAATCCAAGTGCGGTACAAGCGAGAGGTTATTATGAAAGGACGACCTTGGTAGCGTATGATTTAATAAATGGTAAGCTTGTTGAGAGATGCTACTACGACTCAGCAGAAAACAACGGGATTGGCATCGGTATGGGGAATCATCAACTATCCGCAGCGGATGTGGATAATGATGGCTTTGATGAAATAATATACGGAAGCGTAGCATTTGATAACGATCTTACAGTGATGCATGTAAACGACGGCAATATGCAGCGCGAGAAAGGTTCGCGGCGATGCGATGCATGTGGGCGCTTTTGAACCCGACAGTGAAGAACTTCAGTTTTTTGGTGTTAGAGAGGTCGCAAGCGTAGCAAGCATGGCGCTAAACAATGCCGCTACAGGAGAAACGCGTTGGGCATACTTTGCAAGCAAGGATACAGGGCGCGGGCTTGCGGCGAATATCACATCAAACCCGGGATATGAATTTTGGGGAACAGGCAACACCTTGCCGGAGGAAGGCGGCGGTGTTTATAATATAAATGGTGATATTGTTTTTAATTCGTTCAGAAATATAGGGTTGTCAGTGAATTTCGCCTTATACTGGGACGGAGATTTGCTGCACGAGCTTCTTGATTCCGCTGAGGGCCAACCCATGAATATAACAAAACTTAACGAAGCGACAGGCAGGCTTGATACATTAAAAACATTATCCGGTACGAAAAGCAATAACGGAACTAAAGCAAACCCATCGCTTCAAGCGGATATAATAGGTGATTGGCGTGAAGAGGTGCTTGTGCCAGTTATGGATGATAATGAGCTTAGAATATACAGCACCGTCATACCAACCGAATATAGGGTTTACACTTTGATGCATGACCATATTTACCGGCTGGGAGTGGCATGGCAGAATGTCGGATACAACCAGCCGCCGCACATAGGATTTTATTTGGGAGAGGATATACGCGGCGAGGTATTAGCCGGTGGGCTTAAAATACAAAATATTTATATGGTTAATTAAAATATGTGTACAAATAAAGTTCCTGAAAAGGGACTTTATTTGTATATTATTAACAGTAGAAAAAAACCTTTGCAAGGTGTATTATCACTCCGTTATGAAACTATTTATAAAAATTGCAAGCCTGTACCGTGCGGTAGGGCAGGTTTAAAATATATTGGAAGTCCAAGGGAGATGAAAAGATGGAGAACATAATTGAAGAGCTTATAAAGATTGATGAAGAAGCTCAAAAGATAACGCTTGATGTTGAGGAAAAGAAAAAGAACCTTGATAAAGATATAGAGGAAGCATCAAAAAAAATAAGAAGTAATGTTCAGAAAGAAACAAATGCAAGGCTAGAAAAACTGTATATGGAAATCCAAGCAGCTATTGAGAAAAAGACGAACGAAACAAGGTTTGAAGCAAAACAAGCTTTAGATGAATTAATAAAGTTGTACGAAGATAATCACCAATCGTGGGAAGATGAAATATTTAATAATATGATCTACCGGAGGATGTAAAAAATGGAATACGGCGGATTAAACGCGAAAATAAAAGCAATGAGAAGCCGGCTTCTGAGATATGACGAGTTTGAAAGTCTATCCGGGTTAAAAACTGTTGAGGAAGTGGGGCTTAAACTTAAGGAGCATCCCTCCTATAGAAAGGCGCTTGGCTCGCTAGAGGGTGCAGAACTTAGACGCGGCAATATAGAATATCGTTTAAAGCTTTCGTTATATAACGATTATATGCGTCTTTATAAATTTATCAGCGGCTACAATCAAAAAAAGTACGCCAAGGCATTTTTTATGCGTTACGAAATAGATACTTTACAACTACTTCTAAGCAAGGTTTTTGACGAACGTGAGATTTCATACGAGCTTCCGGATATAAATCACGTATTCGGAGATAAGCTAAGTATTGATATAAAAAAACTTTATTTATCAAATAGTATATTGGAATTTATCGAAAACCTTAAGGGCACTCCTTATTATGCCGTGCTTGTGAGAGAGTCCGAGCGGGAATATGTATCGCTTTTTGAGATGGATACCAAGCTGGATGTTTATTACTATGTTAATTTATGGCGGTTACAAAATAAATACCTTGATAAAAATAACATAAAAGCATTATCTGTTATAAATGAAGTTGAAATTGATATGAGAAACCTTATGTGGTTGTACCGGCTTAAAAAATATTATCACATGAGCGACGAAGCTATATACGGGTATCTGATACCTGTCGGTCAAAGCCTGACACATCAAGGGGTATCTGATATTATACGGGCAAATACCGATGATGAACTAATAAACGAAATGTCTAAAACAAAATACGGGAGCGCTCTTTTACAAAATAATGAGCTGGAAAAAAATTTCAACACCATTTTAATCAAGTTGTGCAAAGCGACGGAGCTTAAAAACCCCAATTCGCTCGCGGCGCTTTTTTCTTATATAAATGAAAAATTACTCGAGATAAATAATCTTACATCGCTGCTCGAGGGCGTTAGGTATAGACTTACGCCGGAGGGCATCATGGGTCATTTAAACTTGGGAAGGCAGGCAGTGAAATGATGGAAAAAATGAAGTATATTAATATAACAGGACATTTAAACGATATTGACAGGGTCATTGGGCAATATATTTCAAAATATGAAATACATTTTGAAAACGCAGCCAGAGAGCTGAAGAAAATCAATGGTCTTGAACAAATAAACCTTCCCAATCCATATTTATACCCTGTTAAAATTGCTGAAAAGCATATAAGGGCATCGGGTTGTCCTACAGGTAAAAAGACGGAATTAACAGCCGAGGAAGCGTTTAACAATATAGAAATGGCCGAAAGAGTTTTTACTAAAAGATCGTCTGAAATTAACAAACTTATTAAAAATAAAGACCGCCTTGTTAAAGCTCTTGAAATGATCGAGCCTTTTAGAGCTCTTGATTTTCAAATAAAAGATATCGCAAAGCTCGAATATATAAAATATCAATTTGGCAAAATGCCGGTTACGAATTTTAAACAGTTTGAGGCTTTTTTATACGAAAAGCCTGAAATTTTGTTTGTTAAGGGTAAAATGGATAAGGAATATGTGTGGGGCGCTTATTTTACAGCGGATTGCCATGTTGAAAAGGTAGAATCTATTTTTTCCTCATTGCATTTTGTTAAATTGGATTTCGATTGCGAAACCGAGGATGGTGTTATAAACAGCGACCCGGACGAATATTATGATTACTTGACAGAACAAATAGATAGGTTAAACAAAGAAATAGCGCTACTTGAAACAAAAGCCGCCAATGAGCCGGAGCTAAAAGATGTTGATATTGCAACCTCTTATGAAAAAATAAAGAACTTGTACGAAAATTTCGAAATGAAAAAATACGCGGCACAAACCGTACATGATTATTATATTTTTGTAGGTTGGATGACAGAGCGGGATGCGGTGAAGCTGGAAGCGGAAATGGAGCGCGACGATAAAGTTGTGTTTATCATCGAGGAGAACCTAGGGAGTGAAACAAGCCTTCCGCCGACAAAGCTTAAAAATATCGCACCATTCAGACCTTTCGAATTTTTTGTCAGAATGTACGGGCTTCCGTCTTATGGAGAGTTTGATCCGACGCCGTTTGTCGCGATTACGTATACAATAATTTTTGGTCTTATGTTCGGAGATTTGGGACAGGGCTTAGTTTTATCGCTGCTTGGTTTTTTCTTGCATAAGAAAAAGAAAATGGCACTTGGGCAGATTATGAGCGTAATAGGAATATCATCGATGTTCTTCGGTGTGCTTTACGGCAGCGTTTTCGGTTTTGAGGAGCTTATCCCGACAATTTGGATGAAGCCCTCTGAAAATATAAACATGATTTTATTAATAACCGTTGGCATAGGCGCAGGGTTGATACTTGTGTCAATGGCGTTAAATATTATTAATTGCATCAAGAACAAACGGGTGCTCGATATGATGGTTGACCCGAACGGTGTCCCGGGTATGGTATTTTATATTGCGCTGGCATACGCCGCAATAATGGTTCTGTTTTTAGGCATATCGCCGCCGGCATGGCTTATTGTGGTATTTATTGCCGTTCCATTAATACCGATTGCTTTTCGAGAGCCATTAATAAACGCGATAAGCGGAAAAAAGGCCGAAATGCATAAGCGTGTAAGCCCCGGTATGTTTATTATGGAAACTTTTATAGAGTTGTTCGAAGTTGTATTGAGCTATCTCACAAACACTATATCATTTGTACGTGTAGGCGCGTTCGCGCTTAGCCATGCAGGCATGATGAGTGTGGTTATGCTTTTATCAGAGGGGACTTCAGGCTCACATAATATTGCTGTTGTCATCATCGGCAATATACTGGTTATGGCTCTTGAGGGGCTTGTTGTTGCTATTCAGGTGTTAAGGCTTGAGTTTTACGAAATGTTTAGCAGGTTTTATAAGGGCGGCGGCAGAGAATTCGTCCCCTTAATTAAAAAGGAGGATTAGTATATGTTGCATCAAATTCTAGTTTCGGTTTTAGCTTTATGTATCATCATTCCGGTTGGCGTCTTCTTTATTGGCGAAAGAAAAGTAAAACGTTTTAAAAACATGCTTGCTGTAAATTGCGTTTCATTTTTCGGCGTGTTATTGTTTGCGACAATCTTCCTATTTTCAGGTTCGGTAAGCGCAAGCGAAGTTGCATCCGGCAATACCGAAGGTATGGCGTATCTGGCAGCGGCTCTTGTTACAGGACTTTCTACTGTAGGCGCGGGTATAGCAACAGGCTCGGCGGCAGCGGCGGGCTTGGGTGCATTAAGCGAAAACGAGGGAATCATGGGCAAGGCGCTTATATTTGTTGCGCTGGCTGAAGGTATCGCTATATATGGACTGCTTATTTCATTTACTATACTTAACAGAGTGTGATTTAAAATGAAGATGTTTTTAATCAGCGATAATATAGATACGCGTACCGGCTTACGGTTAGCGGGTATCGACGGCGTAACCGTCCACACGCGCGAGGAGTTAAAGACCGAACTTGACAAGGCTGTTTCGGACAAGGAAATAGGAATACTGCTGATAAATGAGAAGTTGTCAAAGCAGTTTCCGGAATTTATAAGTGATTTGAAAATGAACAGAGGGCTTCCTCTGGTGGTCGAAATACCCGATAGGCATGGTACAGGACGCGAGCCGGATTTTATTACGGCTTACCTGCGTGAAGCGATAGGTGTCAAGCTTTAAAGAAGTTAAAAAGAATAGGTGGAGCGCATGAATGTCAAGCATAAATTAGAAATGTTTTCAAAAACGGCTTTGAACGAAGCAAAGGAGCGGCGAAAAGCGGTTGAAGAAGAAATAAAGGCGGAATATGAGAGGGTTTGTGCCGAGGTAGCAGAAAAGGCCAAACAAGAAGAAGAGGAAAATTTTAAAAATCAAAAAAGCGTACAGGAGCAGCGGTTCAGCCGCGAAACCATAACTATACAGACAGAAGCAAAAAAAGAATATATAAGAATGCGTACCGAACTGACGGATAAAATTTTTGAGACGGTTCATAAAAGGATAGAAGAGTTCCGAAAAACGCCGGAATATGACGATTTTATGTTATCCGGTATAAACAAGGCTGCAGAACAATACGGGTATGATATTGTGATTGTTTTAAGCGCCTCTGATATGCATCTAAAGACGAAAATAGACAGCCGTATCACGGTGGAGGAATCCGCACGCGATTTTATGGGTGGCTTTAAAGCGTTGCTTAAGGTTTCAAAAATAACTGTAGATAATACGCTTGAAACAAAAATAAATGAAGCGCGTTCGGAGTTTAGATTGAACGGGGGTCTTTCCAAATGAAAAGCGTAGGCGAAGTATATGGAATAAATGGTCCGGTTCTGCATATTAAAAACGGAGACTTCCGCATGTCAGAAATGGTCATGGTGGGCGAGGATAGGTTAATAGGAGAGATAATAGGCATCCAGAAGGATGTAACGGTGGTTCAAGTCTTCGAGGATACGACAGGGCTTAAACCTGGTGCGCCGGTTTACGGTACGGGTAAGCCATTATCAGTAAAGCTTGGCCCTGGCATAATAAGCGGGATTTTTGACGGCATACAAAGGCCTCTTGAGACCATCGCAAAATCATCAGGGGTATTTATTTCGCGCGGAGTTCATGTGCCAAGCTTAGACCCTGAGAGATTATGGGATGTAAAAATAACGGCGGTTTTAGGCGATAAGCTTAACCCCGGCGCGATAATCGCAGAGATAGAGGAAACAAGCTCGATACTTCACAAAGTAATGATACCACCGGGGGTTTCCGGTTTAGTGACAAAGGTTGTCCCTAGTGGGCAATATAAATGTGATGATATGCTTGTGACACTTACCGACGAGTATAACAATAACCATATAATAACGATGTCGCAAGAATGGCCGATACGTGAGCCGCGCCCGTCCGCTAAAAAACGCGTCGCAGACAGGCCGCTTATTACAGGGCAGAGGGTTATAGATACACTTTTTCCGATAGCAAAGGGTGGAATGGCCGCGCTTCCCGGAGGGTTTGGCACAGGTAAAACAATGACGCAGCATCAATTAGCTAAATGGTCTGATGCGGATATTATTATATATATTGGCTGCGGTGAACGCGGCAACGAAATGACGCAGGTTTTGGAAGATTTTGCAGGGCTTAAAGATCCGCGTACTGGCAAATCATTGATGGATAGGACGGCGCTTATCGCCAACACATCGAATATGCCGGTCGCGGCGCGCGAGGCAAGTATATATACTGGTATAACGCTTGCGGAATATTATCGCGATATGGGTTATCACGTAGCTATTATGGCAGATTCGACATCAAGATGGGCGGAGGCATTGCGTGAGCTTTCGGGTAGACTTGAAGAAATGCCGGCTGAGGAAGGTTTTCCTGCTTATTTGGCTTCGCGTCTCGCACATTTTTATGAGAGAGCAGGATTTGTTGAGAATTTAAACGGAACAGAGGGTTCCGTAACGATAATTGGAGCTGTATCGCCGCAAGGCGGAGATTTTTCCGAGCCGGTAACACAAAATACAAAAAGGTTTGTCCGTTGTTTTTGGACGCTTGACAGAAGCTTGGCATATGCAAGGCATTTCCCGGCTATACAGTGGCTTACGAGCTACAGCGAATATTTAGACGATCTTGAGCCTTGGTATGAAGCAAATGTGGGTGCTGGCTTCGCAAAGAGCCGAGCATCGATTTTAAGGATACTTAACGAGGAAAGCGAATTAATGGAGATAGTGAAGCTTATCGGTGCGGATGTACTGCCGGACGGTCAGAAGCTGACACTTGAGATAGCGCGTGTGATAAGGCTTGGATATGTACAACAGAATGCATATCATGCTTTTGATACGTACGTTCCATTCGGAAAACAAATGAAAATGATGGAAATTATATTGTACTTGTACGAAAAGACTAAACTGCTGGTCGCTTCCGGAATACCTGTGAGGCTGTTAAAACAGGAGGATATATTCGAGCGTATAATCGCAATAAAATATGAAGTCGGCAACGACGAAACAGAAAAACTCGACGGGTACAAAATACAAATAGACCAGTTTTATGAGAAAGTCGCAGCAAAGGAGGCCGTTTAATGTCTATTGAATACAGCGGATTAAATGAAATAAGCGGCGCGTTTGCGGTGCTTGAAGGCGTAAAAGACCCTTCCTTTGATGAAATTGTCGAATTAAAGGTTGACGGTTGGAAGAAAAGATATGGAAAAATCGTTAAGATAGAGGGTGACAGGGCTATCATTTCCGTTTTTGACGGAACAGCGGATTTGTCGCTTAATAATACGACAGCGAAGCTGACAGGGCATCCGATGAGGATAGGGCTTTCGGAAGAGATACTCGGCAGAGTTTTTGACGGAACAGGCAGGCCGATAGACGGCCTTGGCGAAATATATGCCGAGTGTTACATGGACGTTAACGGAAAAGCGATAAATCCTGTTTCGAGGGTTTATCCCAGGAACTTTATACAAACAGGAATTTCAGCAATAGACGGGCTTGCGACGTTAATCCGCGGGCAGAAGCTCCCGATATTTTCCGGCAACGGTATGCCTCACGACAGGCTTGCGGCGCAAATAGTGCGGCAAGCATCGCTAGGAGCGGGCAGTACAGATAAATTTGGGATAGTTTTTGCTGCTATGGGCGTAAAGTACGATGTAGCGGAATTTTTCAGAAGAAGCTTTGAGGAAAGCGGCGCTATAGAAAGGGTTGTTATGTTCCTTAACCTAGCCAACGACCCTGTAGCTGAGAGAATAATCACACCGAGAGCCGCTCTTACCACAGCGGAATATCTGGCTTACGAAAAAAATATGCATATACTTGTTGTATTAACAGATATGACATCTTATGCGGAGGCACTGCGTGAAATATCGTCGTCAAAAGGCGAGATACCGAGCCGCAAGGGTTATCCGGGGTATTTGTATTCGGAGTTTGCCTCGCTTTACGAAAGAGCGGGTATTGTAAAAGGTTCATCGGGCTCTGTTACACAGATACCGATACTTACAATGCCTAACGACGATATAACACATCCCGTACCAGATCTGACCGGTTATATAACCGAAGGTCAAATTGTTCTGGATAGAAGTTTACATCAAAAAGGTGTGTATCCGCCAATAAATATCCTGCCGTCTTTATCGCGCCTTATGAAGGACGGTATAGGCGAAGGTTTTACGCGTGAGGATCATCCAGATTTGGCAAACCAAATATTTTCCTCTTACGCGCACGTTAATGACGCGCGTGCGCTTGCCTCGGTTATAGGTGAGGATGAGCTGGGCGATTTAGATAAAAGCTATATGAGCTTTGGCGAAATATTTGAAAGAAAATATGTAAATCAAAATAGATTTGAAAATAGACAAATGATAGATACCATAGACCTTGGCTGGGATATATTAAAAGCGCTTCCGAAGAGCGAGCTTGACAGGGTAAAGACAGAGCTATTAGATAAATATTATAAAAATTAAACGGATGGAGGGTTTATATGGATACCGGAGCGTTTCCTACAAAGGGTAATCTTATAAGGGCAAGGAACACCCTGCGTATGTCTAGGCAGGGATATGAGCTGTTGGACAAAAAAAGAAACGTACTCATCCGCGAAATAATGGAGCTTAATGAAAAAGCGCAAAAAATACAGGAGAGTATAAACAAGGTATTTACTGAGGCGTACACAAGTTTGCAAAAAGTAAATATCGAACTTGGCATAAGCAATGTTGAACGCTTAAGCTACGGCGTGCCGAAGGAAGAGTCCATACAGATAAGGGTAAGAAGCGTCATGGGGGTTGAAATACCTATCGTGACAAGGACAAAGGAGAACCTGGATCAGCCGTATTTCGGCTTTATTAGCACGTCATCCTCACTTGATGAAGCTCTTGAAAGGTTTCTTTCGGTTAAAGAATTGATAATAGAGCTTTCGATGATAGAGAATGCCGTATACAGGTTAGCCATAAGCATAAAGAAAACCCAGAAGCGTGCTAATGCGCTTAAAAACATAACCATTCCGAAATTTGAAGCGCTTGTAAAGCAAATAGACGAAACGCTTGAGGAACGTGAGCGTGACGAATTTACGCGGCTAAAAGTGATTAAGAAAGTTCAACGAAATTAAAATTTGTTTAAAAATGTAAAAATTTATCGAACAAAAAACAATACAAGCTATATAAAAAAAAGGAAAAATATTGTATAATTAATCCATAAAAAAGTATGAACTGGTTGTCAGTTCCAAGGGGGGATTTTTTTATGGAGTTTGGATTTAAGGAAACAAAAAAAGGTTACGCAAAAGCGGAAGTAGACACATATATATTAAATCTTCAAAACCTGATTAATGAATTTCAATATAAAAATATCCGTATGGAGAGAAAGTATAAAGATATAGAGCAACGGGCGGAATATATTAAAAAAGCCGCCAGAGATAGGGCAGCAGCAATAAAAGCGGATACGGGAACGGCAAAAAAGCTTGAACAGGATCTGCAAGAGATTTTTAAGGGGTTTATTTCTACTCACGCCAAAATTAGCAAATTATTCAGTTCCATTATATATAAATCTATTGATAACGACGAAACAACTTATCTTGAAAATAAATTAAACGAGCTTGATGAATCGCTCAATTTGGATATTGAGTATTTAAACAGTTTAAAATTTAACAATACTTAAATAAAAATACGTTACGGTAATAACCATTTTGCGGAAGCTAGTGGTTATTTTATTTTATGGAGGTATTTATGAGCTTAAGATATATATTAGGCCGCTCAGGCAGCGGTAAAACAGAGTTTTGCCATAACGATATTATAAACGAGATAGGCGCCGGAGGTTCGTATGCGTTGATATATATCGTACCCGAACAATTTTCGCTTGAAACAGAGAATGCTATAATAAACCGTACAGGCAGCAAGGGTATGATACGTGCGCAGGTTTTAAGTTTTCAACGGCTGGCACATCGCGTCTTTGCCGAAGAAGGCAGGGATAATAAAAAGACGCTCGAGGACATCGGTAAAAGTATGCTTTTAAGAAAAATTGTTTACGAGTTTAAAGAGGAGCTTGCTTTTTATAAAAAAGCCGCTGATAAGCGAGGTTTTATGACAGATTTAAGCAGTACGATAACCGAATTTTTTAAGTACGGTATAAATCCCGACAAATTGGATTGTATGGCGGAGCGGGCAACTGACAGCACTCTCAGGTTAAAGCTTGCCGACCTCCGTATAATTTACGAGAATTACATACAAGCAATGCAGGAGAATTATATCACAAACGATGAAACGCTTGATTTACTTGCAAATAAAATACAAACTTCAAAGTTTTTAAACGGAGCGGTTGTATGGATAGACAGCTTTAACGGTTTTACCCCTCAGGAACAAAAAATAATCAGTGAGCTTATGAAAAAAGCTGCGAAAATAAATATCGCTTTATGTGTGGACGAAAACGAAAAATATTTTAATGATTTTTCGCAGACTGATATATTTTTTGAAACAAAATCTACAATAAATAAAATAAACCGCCTTGCAGAAGAAAGCGGTATCAAAACAGAAAATAATATTTTTTTAACGGAGAACCATCGGCTTAAAAATTTTAAAGCTCTTAGTTTTTACGAAAAAAATTTTAACAGTTATCGTAAGTGCTATCCTTATGAAGCTGACAGGATAGAAATATATGCCGCGCAAAATATTTATGACGAAATAACCCAAGCCGCTGGTAAAATACACAGGGTGGTAAGGGATAAGGGGTTAAGGTACAAGGATATAGGCGTTGTAACCGGTTCGACTGCGGAATATTCAAAAATAATAAAGGGGATTTTTAAAAAACATGATATTCCATGTTTTATTGATATAAAAGAAGATATTTTGTCGCACCCGCTTACCGAATTAATAAGATCTGCATTGGATATATCCGTTAAGAACTGGGAAAGCGACAGTGTATTTAGATTTTTAAAAACAGGCTTAACGGGGATAGACAGGAACGCTGTTGATAAGGTTGAAAACTATGTGCTGGCATACGGAATAAGAGGCGGGAAATGGAAAAAAGAATGGACATACGGATTTAACGGCAGATACGAGATGTTCGATAAGGAGCAATTAAATGAACAGCGGAAACAGATTGTCGCTTTAGTGGCAGAATTTACCGAAAAGTTAAAAGGCTCAAAAAAAGTTTCGGTTAAAGAAATATCGGTTAATATATATAAATTGCTGGATAATTTGAACGTGACCGAGAAACTTGGTGATAACACGCAGATATGGTCGCTGATTGCACATGTGTTTGATAAAATGGTTGAAATACTTGGCGACGAGGTTATGACGGTTTCAGAATATGCACGTATATTAGATGCGGGCCTTGAAACAGCGGATATGGGGGTTATCCCTCCAACGCGTGACCAAGTTGTTATTGGTGATTTTGAGAGGTCAAGATTACCGGAGATAAAGGCGCTGTTTGTTCTTGGATTTAATGAGGGTGTTGTGCCATCGGCGGGGAAGGCCGCCGGTCTCTTAACGGATGAAGATAAAGAAGCTTTTATTAAGGCGGAAATTGAGCTTCCCGGCGGCAAGCAAAAAGCTTTCGGCGAGCAATTTATTATATATTCGGTATTGACAAAGCCGTCGGAGTATTTATACATCAGTTATTATCAAGGCGATTTAAACGGCAAGACCAAACAGCCGTCGCCGCTGCTTACGCAGCTTAAGACAATGTTTCCATTATTACAAGCTAAAACCGAACCTGGTATTCTATCCGCAAAAGCCGAATTTGGCAATATATCCGGTGTTTTAAGACATTACGAGCAGACTGGCGAATTATCGGGAGAATATAAGGACATATATAACTGGTTCTCCGAAAATCCCGAATATAAAGATAAATTAAGTAAATTGGAAAAATTTTTGTTCAATCTTGACAGGGACGAAAGTTTGCAAAAGGATACCTTGAAAAGGCTGTATAAAAACGGATTTAACGCCAGTGTTTCGCAGCTTGAACAGTATGTTGAGTGCCCGTTTGCCTATTTCGTGCGGTACACGTTAAAAGCTAAGGAAAGAAAGCTGTATCAAATAGAAAATGTAGATTTAGGCACAGTGTTCCATAGTATTATTGAGAGCTTTTTTGAACGCGTATCCGAGGAGGGCGAGGATATCAGGCTAATGTCTAAGGAGCAGCTTAATACGATGACAGAAAAAAGCATAAAAGCATTAAGTGAAGAGGAGCTTAAAAATAAAAGCGATTTGATGGCAAGCACGCCGCGTTACGGATATTATATGAAACGCATAGAAAACATATCAAAACGTACAATTTGGGCTATTAGCGAGCATATAAAAAGAGGCGGCTTTGAGCCCGTAATGAATGAAATGGAGTTTAAAGATTCGTTGGAAATAGAGCTTGACGGAAACATGAAAATGCTTTTAAACGGTAAAATAGACCGTGTAGATTTATTACAATTCGACGGAAAGGATTATATAAAAATCATTGATTATAAATCAGGAACAGCAAAGCTTGATCTTGAAAAAATATATTACGGCAGGCAGCTTCAGCTTATTATTTATATGGACGCTTATATGAATAAGGCTGTCGGCGTAATATCTGGCAGCGAAGGGCAGCCTGTTCCGGCCGCTGTATTTTATTTCCGCATAGATAATCCCTTTATTGAATATACAGGTGAATTTGATACTGTGAAGATAGAGCATGAAATATTAAAGCAGTTTAAAATGTCGGGGCTTGTATTAAAGGATACGGAAATAGCTTACAGTATGGACAATGAAATGAAAACATCGTCGGTAATAATCCCTGTGGCAATAAATAAAGATAAAGTTATAAAGGATTCGGCTTCGGTGCTTGATGAAGGACAGTTTAACATCCTCACGAAATATGCTGCCGCGAAAACTCGCGTAATAGGAAACGAAATCGTCGCCGGAAATATAAATGCAAAACCAATTAAGCAGGGAGAGCAGACAGGTTGTGATTTTTGCGGTTTCAATTCTATTTGCGGCTTCGACAGGGAATACGGCGGTTATAACGTGCTTACAAAATTCGCATCATATTTGGATGTTTTGGATGAAATGAAGGAGAAAATATAAAATCCTTGCATATTTAAATTATATCTGCTAGAATGTTTTCTGTTGATTATTTTTTACATGGGAGGTGCTTTAAAGTGGCAAAATGTGAATTATGCGAGAAAAAAATGCTCACAGGACATAGGATTAGTATTAACCGCAGTCAGGTTTCCAGACGCGCCAACAGGACATGGAAACCTAATATTAAAAAAATCAGAATCGTTGATGGTGGTTCGGTAAAGACTGTAAGTATCTGTACCAGATGCCTTCGCTCCGACAAGGTTACACGCGCTTAGTTATTTTCCGTCCATATAAATCGTCGGGACTTCTCCGGTGATTACAGTGTTGACCAGCGATATTTTTCGTGAAACGCTGACGCGGCTTGTTTGCAGAGGATTTATGATTTGAACGCCGGATTCGATGTTCAGCCATATCTGTAAATTTACTTGATTAATACCGGCGGAATAAAAAGACGAATCATAATCTACAAAAGCCCCGCCGGCCGGCTGTATCACTACGGTGATTTCAGGGCCTAAATTTGCAAAAGCATCAATGCCTGTCATTACACCGACAGGTATTTTTATTTTTTGCTTTTCTAAATTATAAAGTTCATATGTAATATCAGCGGCGACCCTGCTGCATAACCGGTTTATTAAAACGGTATCGACAGCGAGGGTATCGCCGCTTTTTTTATAAAAATCGGTTGTGACCAAGTTCATATCTTCAATTATTTGCTGTACCGAATTAAGCATCGCTTCGTTTATTATAGCTTGCATGGCGTATTCGGCAATGGCAAAAGCAGGCGGCAATACTCTTTCATTTATATTTATTAATAATGTTATTGAGAGCATAATTATTATCATTATTATAAGCGTAAACTTAATTTTATTTTTCATAATGGTTTACCTCACATTAATAAAACGGCATAAAAAGTATTATATATATAATACTTTTTCCAAATGACAATGATGACAAAATCGGAATAATATTAACATACGATATTTGATTGACACTATATGCTTATAAAATATATAATTATACTTAACGAAACGTTTCGTTTATTAAAATTTAAAAAGGATGCGGTATTTATGAAAAAGTTAGGAGCGAATTTTGAATCACTGTATCAGGTTAAATCTCCGGATTGGTTTCGGAATGTTAAGTTTGGAATATGGAGCCATTGGGGACCGCAAAGTGTACCAATGTATGGTGATTGGTACGCAAGAAACATGTATATCGAAGGTACGCCGCAGTATTTATACCATGTGCGCCATTACGGACATCCTTCAAAATTTGGTTATAAGGATATATGCGCTCTTTGGAAGGCGGAAAACTTCGATCCGGATGGTTTGATGGATTTATATTATAAAGCAGGAGCAAGGTATTTTGTTTCGCAGGCAATGCATCATGATCATTTTTTCAACTACCCATCAAAATTAAACAGAATGAACTCTACAAAAGTCGGCCCGATGAAGGATATATGCGGATTATGGCAGCAAGCAGCCAGGCGTTACAAACTCCCGTTTGGTTTGACCGAGCATCTAGGCGCCAGTTTTTCATGGTGGCGCGTTAATAAAGGCAGTGATGAATATGGGTTGTACAAGGGTGTTCCGTATGATGGCACTGATCCAAAATGGAAGGATTTTTATTTTGATAATTACATACACGGGCTTGAGAATAAACCGAAGGCCAAGCCTTGGTACACAAATAACGAAGAATACCGCAAATATTGGGTTAATGCCATGAAGGAGCTTATTGATATGTTTACGCCTGATTTGTTGTATACAGACGGTGTGTTGCCTTTCGGCAGCCATTGGCTGGATGAGGATACGGCGGATTATAATATTGATTATAAACATGGGCTTGAAGTGGTTGCGCATTTATATAATGCATCCATTGCCATGTATGGAGAAAACAAAGCAGTTTATACACAAAAAGACAAACGTCCTGAAATTTATAGGGTTGGTGTCCTTGATGTTGAAAAAAGCCAGCTTCCGGGGATAAACCCAGAACCGTGGCAGACAGACACTTGTATCGGGAATTGGTTTTATGATGTCCGCCAAAGATATAAACGTCCTGAGCATATAATAGAAATGCTGGTCGATATAATTTCCAAAAACGGAACAATGCTGCTTAATGTATTGCAAAAACCTGATGGTACGATTGATGACGAAGCGAGATATATCCTATTGGAATTAGCCTCATGGTTTGAGATATGCTCAGAAGGTGTATACGATACGCGTCCTTGGAAAACTTATGGAGAAGGTGTAACAAAAGTCATTATAGACGGTTTTCGCGAAGAAAAGACAATTTGGAATGAAACTGATTTCCGTTTTGTTAAGAAAGAAAATGTAGTTTACGCATACATGATGTCTAAATCACAGGGTGCTGTTGCTGTTCTAAAAAGCTTTAATGAGGGGGAACAAATAAAAAATGTACGTATGCTTGGCGTGGGGAACTTAGAATTTAACCATTGCTTGGGCGTATTAAGCGTTAAGCTGCCGGAGCGGCTTCCGACTGAATATATAAACTGTCTTGCGATAGAGCTGTAGGAGGTAAATATATCGAATTTTAGAATTTTGACCGAGATTAAATTTTTTGTTGTTATTTAATTATTTTTTATAATCTGATATAATAGGCGATGTTTGAAAAAATGTTCCAAGTACCCTTCAGAGGAGGTATATCATGGATTATTCAAAGGATAACAGCAAAAAAATTATAAAATCCCGAAAATCAAAGAAAACAAAACTTACAAATAAATTAGTAACATTTATTTTCAGGTTTACCGTTATTGCGGCGGTAATAGGGATTTTTGCGGGCATCAGCGCCGGTATAGGCGTTTATATGGGAATTATTGAAAACTCGCCGTCGTTTGATCAATTATTGACATATATCCAGCCCGAAATTTACACATCAATAATTTACGAAGAAAAAA
This sequence comes from Holotrichia oblita, assembly GCA_023690525.1. Classification (NCBI taxonomy): domain Eukaryota; kingdom Metazoa; phylum Arthropoda; class Insecta; order Coleoptera; family Scarabaeidae; genus Holotrichia; species Holotrichia oblita. The sequence continues at coordinate 83,423 of JALQSN010000059.1, forward strand.
CAGGAAGAGAAATAGACCGGCTTGTCGGTGAGGAAAACAGGGAATACGTAACAATCGACAGGATTCCCAGTAATTTGAAGAACGCGTTTATAGCTATCGAGGACGAGCGTTTTTTTGATCATAACGGCGTAGACCTGAAAGCTTTTATACGTGCGACATATTCAACGCTTTTTGAAGACGACACCCAAGGCGGGAGTACGATAACGCAGCAGATTATAAAAAATAACGTTTTTAAGATTAACCGGAACACATATATCACAAAAATTCAAGAACAATACTTAGCTGTCAATTATGAAAAATGGCTGACAGAAACATTAGGCAGCAAACAAAAGGCAAAAGAATATATTCTTGAGATATATTTAAACACCATAGGGCTTGCTAATATGCTAAACGGCGTGCAGGCTGCTGCGTTGCGTTATTTCGATAAAAACGTGGAAGACCTTACCTTAGCCGAATGTGCGGTTATCGCTGCCATAACTCAAAACCCGTCAAAATATTCGCCGACTAACAGGCCGGAGGATAACCGTTACCGCCAAAAGCTAGTGCTTAAAAAAATGCTGGAGCTTGGGTATATAACGGAGGCACAGCGGGATGCCGCGCTTGAGGAGGATGTTTATGCCAATATTCAGAGTGTTGTCAGCGCGAGAAAGCAATCGTCGCCTTATCATAGTGATTTTGTAGACCAACTAATAAGAACAATTATAAATGATTTGCAAGAAAGATTAAATTATAGCTTGTCACTGGCTAACTACACTTTATTTAACAGCGGGCTTCAAATATACGCCACTGTTGATATGGATATGCAAAAAATAGTTGAGGAAGCCTATTTAAATGACGCGCTATTCCCAAATGTTGATTATGAAATATCGGTTACTTATTTATTAACTAAAAAGAATCAAATAACAGGGAAAGTTACAAACCACGAAAAAACAGGCATAGCAAAAAATGTGGGAGAAATAGATGCTTTAGTTTACAAAATGCAAGGTGAGCTTCTCGGGCCGGACGATGTGGTAGTCGCTGATTTAATCCAGCCGGTAGTTCAGCCGCAATCTGCGTTTGCTATAGTTGATTATCATACGGGGCAAGTTAAAGCATTGGCAGGCGGCCGCGGCGAAAAGTTGGCCGACAGGGTGCTTAACCGTTCTACACAATCACCAAGGCAGCCCGGTTCGGTTTTTAAGGTGCTGGCCTCTTATGCTCCCGCGCTTGACCTTGGGCTTATAACACCGGCTACCGTTTATGACGACGTACCGCTTTATATGGAGAGCATGGAAAAATATTGGCCGACAAACTGGTATACAAACCCGAAATACAGAGGTCTTAATAATGTTCGCGATGGTATCAGGGATTCTATGAACGTATTGGCCGTATTAAACTTTTTAGAGGTAGGCGCGCAAAATTCGTACGATTATCTTAAAAATTTCGGTTTTTCGCGTATAACGGACGGGCAAATGGTGAACGGGGAATGGAAAACCGATTTAGGCCCCTCGACCGCGCTAGGCGGGGTTACAAATGGCGTAACTACGCTGGAGCTTGCTTCTGCATATGGTGCAATAGCAAATCTCGGCGAATATATAGAGCCTTATTTATATACAAAAGTATTAAATCATGGCGGCGAAGCTATTCTCGAAAACAAGCCGGAGTCGAAAAGGGTATTAAAACAAACAACAGCTTATTTATTAACCGATATGATGAAGGATGTTATTACCTCCGGAACAGGCGGGCGGGCGAGGTTTCAATCTATAAACATGCCGCAGGCGGGGAAAACAGGAACGACATCCGAAACGATAGACCTTGTTTTCGCAGGCTACACACCGTATTATTCGGCAGCGATATGGCTTGGGCACGACATGCCGAAAGCAATGAAGAGCAAGGATTACAACCATTGCCAAATATGGCGCTATATAATGGAGGAAATACACAAGGATTTGCCGTTTAAGGATTTTGATATACCGGACGGAATTGTGACAGCGAGGATATGTAAAGATTCGGGGTTGCTTGCTGTAGACGGCTTATGCGATGCAGACCCCAGAGGCAGCCGTATACGCAACGAAAAGTTTGTGTCAGGTACTCAACCGTCGGAATATTGCGAAGTACACAGGTCATACACGGTTGATTCGGAAACAGGTTTATTATTTACAAATTTTTGCCCTGCGGAAAACCGGAATACATTAGTCGGTATAGTAAGACCAGTGCCGTATGATGGTGATGAGTTTATACAGGATCAGCCGTATGAAATACCGGTGAGCCTGTTAAATGGTGAGTTTTGCCATGTTCATAACCCATTTACACAGATTCCCGATATACCGGTTATTCAAGACCCGTTAAATAATAATGTGCCGTATATGCCGGATGATAATACTCCGGCTTCCACACAGGATGGCTTTAGATATAACCAATAAAAAAAGAGGCTGAAAAGCCCAATGTCATTAAGTTAAGTAAAAAAGCACAACGATGGAACGACGGTATAGGACTAAACGACCTAAGCCGTCGTTTCTTTTTTAAAAGAAAAAGGTTAAATAGACATGCAAATAAGACAGATGGGAAATCTGCAAAAAAAAGCTGTTTCAAGAAACAAATTATGCTACTCTATAAATGAAGCTGACAGCTGGTTTATGACAGATATTGCGAACATCTCTGCGACCGGGGCGGACAGGAAGAATATTCTTCTGAATCAGAGCTTCAACATCGGGCGTGGGTGCGTTACTCCATAAGCGAAAGAAATGCCGACAAACATGAAAAGCGACAGTAAAATTCACTTGATAAACGTGTTGGGTGTCCGTCTGTGAAATGACTACGTGCGAGGTAATCATTTCAGCGAAGTTGTACATAATGATTCTGGCGAAGACTTCCTGGAGAATGCACTCCTGCTTTTTAGCGTGGAAGTTAGTAAGGCCAACGGTGTATTTGAGTTCTCGGAACGACGTTTCGATGCCCCATCTCATCCTATAAATATCTTTGAGTTGAGATGGGGAGAAGTCAGATTGCGGTAAATTAGTGAGTACCGTTTCATATGCGCCGCCGGGAATCTGAAATCTGACGACACGGAACGACAGGGGATAAAATTCTTTTGACCCTACATCCAAAAAATCAAACACTTGATTAGAGGGCATAAATCTATACAAGTCGGGTCGTGCTTTAATATCCTTTGTCTGCTTTCTGGTAAGTATTCGTTGAATCATGAGGTCAAACTCACCGTCTGCGGGTAAAGAGAGCCCAGATAATATGCCGTTACTGCCCAAATCTTTTACCCGTATGACATAGTTCCAACCTTTATTTTCGATATGAGCAAAGGCATTATAGTTTTCGTAGTTCCTATCAGCGACGACAATGACATTGCTTCTGATTGCAGAACGGTCAACCATATCAACCAAAGCCTTTTTTTCATTTAAATGTCTTCCCGGTTGAATAAGGACATCAACATAGAATCGACTGCATAAATCATACATGGCGTTTAGGTGCAGGAGGTTAAATCCTCTGTTGCCGGGGCAGCTTTGGAAGTATGTATCAATATCGTTAGGGTCAGTAGCGATATGTAAATCCGAACCATCCACTGCCAGCAATCGGTATCCGAGATATTTCTTGGTCTCTGAACAAGTTTCGATAAATTCATGCAGTAAAAATTCAAACGCAAACGGCAGGATTTTATCCCGCTGTTGACCAAAAGCTGACGTAGTGGCGGTATTTATATCATAACCCTGTGATTCCAAGAGTTCCTTGTAGATACTGTTCCCACCCATTGAAATAATCAACTGCATGATTGTTTCAAATGGCAGCTTACGTTTCCGAGTGAAATCTTTTTCTGGGTTACTGACGAACAGCGCTGGTGACGATGCCATCTGGTGGATGATGGAAGTCAACGATTCTTTTACCATGTTCGGGTATTCATTCATGGTGGAGCCTCCTTAAAAAGATATATTCAAGGGGCTACGCCACATTTTTTGGGTTACTTGTCAAGTGTTTTTGATAACTTTTACAATTTTTATTCCAAGAAAAAAAAGAGCGGGGTATCTTTCGATATCCGGCTCTTTCTCTTTGATTACATTATTTCCTTAACTTAATGACATTGCTGAAAAGCCTCTTTTATCTTGCGGGTAAAAGTCTGCGGTACAAGGATTTAAAACCACTGTAAATCTCCATTACAGCACAAAACTTATCGACCATAGAAACGATATAAGATTCTCTGTATCTGGGGAATCTTATAGTGACAGGCCACATATGCTTAATGATGGCATCCTTTTCGATTTTATTAAGCTCCGCAAGCCGTTGTGCGTTATTTAATGCTACGATGGGATGTATAAAAGCATGTTTACCTTCGTCTTGTTTTTCGATACGCCAGTCGTACAAGAAAAGGTCGTGTAATAACCCGGCTCTTGCCGCCGATTTAAAATCGAGGTTAAGACGCTTGCATATGCGGAAGCTGTAATAAGCCACGTTCAAGCTGTGTTGAAGTCTGCTTGTGTTAAAGTGTTGACTAAACAGGTTAAGGTTCTTAACCTCTTGTAATGCCAAAAGCTCGTCAACACATAAATAAAAATCTTCCATTTCGATATCTTTCAATCAGACACACTCCTTAATCCTTCAAAGTCATCTTTGTCAATCTCAGGGCGATACTTCTTAAAAATCCGCATAAACAGATACGATGTCAAATATGAATAAACACCTGCCGCTAAAAAAATATATAACGGATAATAATCAATTATAATTATTGAGCCAATAAATAACAATATGCATAGCAAGGTCGAAGGGAAGTGTTTGTTTGCCATATAAAAGGCTGATTTAAATGCATCAAAAAATTTAAGGTTAAAACGTGAAGTGACTGGGAAAATATACATCATCATAGCCAATACTTCAACAAACAGGCATATTTGAACCGGAAGTATATATATACCGAACTTGCCAAGGCTGCCCTGCCATATATAGTATATGTTAAAACATAAAACTATTATCACAAATAAAATTAATAACCATGTTAATGTCGCCTGTTTAAAGTTTTGCTTAAAACTGCTAAAAAAATCCCTGATAACATAGCCTTCTTTGTTGGATATTCTGCGTGTCGTAACAAAAAACATAGCCGATGTGGATGCACCTATCGTAAAAATAGGGATCATAAATAAAATCCAAAGAACGCTTAAAATCATAACATCAGCAAGAATACTTCCAAATTTATAGAAAGGACCGTCTAAGCTAAAGAATCCACCCATAAAAATTCCCCCTTGGCTGCATGGGCATGTGCCTTTTTTATGGATTATACACAATAAAAGATATTAACGCAATACAAGGAAAAATTTTAATATTTTAATTTTCAACTTATTGCAAAATAATACCTATCTGCTTATAATGTAAGTGGTAGAAAAGTTTCAAAAGGAGGTGTAGAGATGGCAATGACAATTAAGCAAACCGCTAATGATTCTTTGATGAAAGTAATGACGAAAATCGCTACTGGCAAGAGGATAAACTCCGCTGCCGACGATGCCGCCGGCTTAGCTATTTCTCAAAAATTAAAAAGCGCAGCTTCGGGGTATGAAACAGGTACGCGAAACTCCGAAAGCATGGGAAATTTATTGAACATAGCTGATGGCGCGCTATCAAGTGTAGGCGATATGCTTGGCAGGATACGGGAGCTTGGAGTGCAGGCGTCGAACGGTATTTTATCGAAAGATGATAAAAAAATCATACAAAGCGAAATTGACGAAATTAAAAAGCAAATAGAAAGCACAGCTAACAGTACCGAATACAATACAATGAAGCTTCTGGACGGTACCTTCTCAGGTAAAAACCTTGCATCTAATCCTGATGGTTCGGGGATGCAGGTATCAATCGCAAGTTCCACCCTTGAGGCGCTAGGCATTTCTGATTTTGACGTAACAGGTGATTTTGATCTCTCGGATATAGATAATGCGATTAACACAGTAAGTCAAAGCCGTTCAAATATAGGTTCGATGACAAATGCGATAGGCCATGTAATAAATGCAAACAATGAAGCATACATTAACCAAGTAAAATCCTTATCGCAGATAGAAAGCCAGGATATTGCGCAGTCTGTAACCGAGCTTAATAAGCAGAGAGCTTTATCGCAACTTCAAATGTATGGCTTGCAGCGGCAAAATGATAAAGTAAAAAATATGTATAGTTTATTAATGTAAAAAAACCGGTTTCCCGGTTTTTTTTTAATATGTTCCATTTAAATCCGTAACCGTACTGGTTACGTTTTCTTTTCTTCTGGAGTTTTCTCTTCGCTTGTTAAGCTCGGATAAGAACAATTCTTCATCAAGAGGCAGTTCGATTGTTTTATTAAGCCAGCTTGATAAATGCATAGCGTTCGAAAGAATCAATCCATTGATACCCTCGTGTCCCTCAGCCACTAGGGGTTCGTTCCTTAATATATTTGCCGCGAAGGCAGCAAGCACACCTGAGTGCTGCGGGTTAAGCCCATCCAGCTCTACTTCCTCAACGGTAGATTTTAATTTAGGGAAGGATACTTTATTTATTTTATTAAATTCACTCTCAGGCATTTCTAGTTTATGAAGAGTAAGTTTGTTTTTTTCGCATATAAGCTTTCCTTTGTCGCCGTTGATTTCAAAACGGTTTGTTCCGCAGGCATCGCCTGTTGTTGTAATAAATACGCCGGTTGCTCCGTTAGGATATTCAACATATGCCGTCACATCATCCTCAACCTCTATGTCACGCCATTTACCTTCGTGGCAGAAAGCTGTAACCTTGTTGGGCATTCCGCATATCCATTGCCATAAATCAAGGTTATGTGGACACTGGTTAAGCAGCACGCCGCCGCCCTCTCCAGACCATGTCGCACGCCAGCCGCCCGAATCATAATAAGCCTGCGGCCTGTACCAATCGGTTATTATCCAGTTTGTACGTTTTATAGCGCCTATTTCGCCCGATTTTACAAGCTCATGCATTTTACGATATACGCAGTTAGTACGTTGATTAAACATCATTCCAAAAACCAATCCGGATTTTTCCGCTGCGGCCATCATTTCTCGCGCTTGTTTTGTATATACTCCGGCAGGTTTTTCGCACATTACATTTATGCCGTGTTTAAAAGCCTTTATAGCCAGCGGCGGATGATCATAATGCGGTACGGAAATAATAACTGCATCTATTAAACCGCTTTCAAGCATTTCCTCAGCGGTTGAAAAACATTTTACATCATGCAGATTTTCTTTAGCCCAATCCAATTTATCAGCGTCGGTATCGCATACCGCCGTTAATATAATGTCCTCCAGCTTGTTTTCATCCAAGGTTTTGGCATGGCCGCGTCCCATATTGCCTATGCCGATTATCCCCATTCTTACTTTATCCAATACGTACCCCTCCTATTTGTATCCGCGTTGTTTTAAATTATCAAAGCTTGTTTTAAGACAATCGAACGGATTTTGTCCGTAGCAGTTGTCCTGCTCTACAAAAGCCCATTTAACAGAAGCCTCTTCACATGCCACAAAAATTCTGTCCCAGTTAAGGTTTCCTTCAAGCACTTCGCTCATCCGGCGTTCGCGGCCTTTCATACAAGCATCTTTAAAATGTATTGTATCAACGCGTCCAGCTAATTTTTTTATCCATACGTCAACATCCGCACCGCCGGCTTGTATCCAGTAAACATCAAGAATAAAACCCATTTCCGACGGTTCAAAAGCTTCTGCTAAATATTCCAGAAACAGCTTGCCATCAAATTTTTCAAACTCAAAATCATGGTTGTGATACATAAACATTAATCCGGCTTCTTTTATTTTTTTTGCAACCGGTTTAAAATCATTAATAAATTGTAAAACTCCTTCTTTGCTGCCCCGATACTTTTCCGGTGCGGAACCGATACCGATATATTTTGCCCCCATGATTTTATGTTCGTTGATTACGTCGTCGGTTTCGTTTAAAATTCTATCCGGATTTGTATGGGTGACTATGATTTTCAAATCATATTTATCAGCAAGCTCCCTTACGGTTGCCGCGGGTATTGGCCCAATGCCTGATACCTGTACTGTTTTATATCCGATTTCGGCGACTTTTTTAAGTGTCGAATCCAAATCCTCCGCAGTTTTTGTAAATTCTCTAACAGTGTAGAGCTGCGCCCCTATTATCATTTTGCTTCTCCTCTCTGGTACGCTTCAACTATTTCGCCTAAAAACACATGATGAAGGTCGTCTTTATAAAATTTTGAAAGTATCTCGCTTGGTACGGCATTAGCATCAAGTTTATCAATATATTCGATTTTACATTCATAATACATATCGCATTTATCAACGATAGGGCTTTCCACTTTCCTTGACGGTATAAATTCCACCGTTTTGGATTTATCAATATCTCTTCCGGATTTGGAACCGCAAATTTTAAGCTCCTCTTTTAGCGTATCGAAAGGTACGCTTATCGTAAAGCTGTCTGCTGATTCCAATATTTCATTTGTATAGCGCTGAGGACGAACCACCGTTATAAAACATGGCTTTGCCCATAAAAAGCCTACAAACCCCCATGAAATAACCATTGTATTTGTCTTATCCCCGCTTTTCGCAGTAAGAAAAGCTCCATTAGTCGTAAGATGTTTCATAACCGTATCAAGACCTTGATAAAATTCCAATTTACAGACCTCCTCTTATGCAGTCTTGACAGAAAATCCATCAGACAGCATGAAAAATTATATACAATTTTCATTTTAATGTAAATACAAAATAAAGTCAATCGAACTGACACGTTAAAAAAACCGCTCTCATCCATGCAGATGGGGCGGTTTTCTTTATTATATGCTGTTAGATGATCCTAAAACGTTTTTAATTTTATGTTTTACTAATTCCTTAATGTTGATACGGGCAGGTGTTAAATACTGCCTTGGGTCGAAATGATCGGGATGTTTTGAAAAATGCTCCCTAATACTTGCTGTCATGGTTAAACGGAGGTCGGAATCGATATTGATTTTGCATACGGACATAGCAGCGGCTTTACGCAGCATTTCTTCGGGAATACCTATCGCATCTGGCATTTTGCCGCCGTATTGATTAACCATTGCTACGTATTCAGGCATAACGGATGATGCTCCATGTAAAACTATCGGGAAATTAGGAAGTCTTTTTTGTATTTCTTCCAGAATATCAAATCTGAGCCTTGGGTTTTGTCCTGGTTTAAATTTATACGCGCCATGACTTGTGCCAATGGCTATAGCTAACGAATCAACTCCGGTTTTGGCTACAAATTCGAAAACATCATCAGGGTTTGTAAATTGTGCATCCTCGGCCGATACGTTAACGGCGTCCTCAATACCAGAAAGCCTTCCAAGTTCGGCTTCAACTACAACACCTTTTGAATGAGCGTATTCAACGCAACGTTTTGTAAGCTCGATATTTTCGGCAAGCGTATAATGCGAGCCGTCAATCATAACCGACGAAAAACCGCCGTCTACGCAGCTTTTTATTTCCTCAAAGGCCAAATCCTTTGATAAACCTGCGCCGCCATGATCCAAATGAAGTGCGATGGGTAAATCGGTATCAAGTAACGCAGCCTCAACAAGCTTTACAAGATATATATGTTTGGCATATTTTCTTGCGCCGGCCGAAACTTGCAAAATAACAGCCGAGTTTTCTTCTTTTGCGCCTTCTGTGATAGCTTGAACAATCTCCATGTTGTTTACATTAAACGCGCCAATCGCATATCCGCCGTCGTAAGCCTTTTTAAACATTTCCTTAGTGGTGACTAATGGCATTTGTATTCCTCCCAAATAATTAATTTATTTTCACGGTTTCCTATTATAACATATTACGCATTTATTTCCAAGGGCGCTTTTTATTTAACCATCCAGATGCTTTCCAATATTCGTCGTCGTATTCGCAAACTTTTATTTTTAAATGAAACAAGCGGAAAGCATAAAACAACAGCTTTGTTGTGAGATTTGGTTTTGCATATCCGATACTTATTTTTATTTTATCTGATAATGCGTTTACTTTTTTATTAATTGTATTTTTATTTTTATCATTTACGCCGTTCCATTCAGTAGCGGCCACGGCCGCGCCGAATTTATATATCTTTGCCATACCCCAAAATTTCAAACTTATAGCTATGTCCTTCATAGCCGCCTTAGTGCCTCCGCCTGCCGCAGTGGATATTATAAGCGCGGTTTTAGAAAACATCTTAACGTTTGGTCTATGCGTCATAAAGAGAAATGAAAAATGATCAAGCAGCGCTTTCATTTGCCCCGATACCCGCAGCGCATAAACAGGGGTTGTAAAAATAACTAAATCTGCATTTTCTATAGCTTTCCTTATCGGCTCGACCTGCTTATAATGCGGGCAAAAACTTTCTCCTTTTGCAAAGCAATTTGAGCAGCCGATACAGAAGCTATTCATATCTCTAGGAAGAAAAAATTCGGTTAAATTGTCCTTATCTGCTTTTATATTGTTTATAAAAAGCTTTGCTATATTATAGGTGCTTCCTTTTCTATCGCTTCCGTAAATGGCTGTAATGTTCATAATAACCCCCTCATTTTTATATTCGTCCTTATTCTTGTTTAACGCGCAAGGAATAAAGTTGAAATATAATTTAAAATCATGCTCTGCGCCGCCAATCTCTGTACCGAAACCAACCTATTTTTTAAAGAGCCTTCACCGCCTCCCAAATGCTTTCTTCAACCGGAATACCATGCTTTAAGTTTTCTTCACGTATTTGGAACATTCCCTGGCCGGGGTAACGCACAGGTATATCTCCTGATGGTTCGGATGCTTGCAAATCAGCGAGGGTATCGATAATGCTTATCCTTATTTGCTCTTGGTCAGGCAATTTGTCAAGGCATATTGCGATAAATACCTGCGAAAGTTTTGTTTCAGCCGGAAGCATACCTACCTCGCGGCTTGTGTTCCCACCTGAAAGCGCCGCGGCAATAAGATCAAGCGCTAACGATAATCCCGAACCTTTCCAATAACCAATCGGGAGTGTGCGTCTTGTTTCAAGAATTTTTGACGCATCCTTTGTAAGGCTTCCGCTGCTGTCAAAACCGCCGTCCGCAGGAAGCTCCTTGCCCTGTCTTGCATAAGCCTCCAGCTTCCCGTACGAAAACATAGACATAGCTACGTCGAGCAGTAAAGGTGTGTCGCCGTTAGGCACAGCGATGACAACCGGATTGTTTCCAAGCTTTGCTTCTTTTCCGCCCCAGGGCGGCATATTAGGCATTGTATTTGTCCAAAGCAAGCCTATACAGTTTTGTTCGGCGGCCATTAATCCATAAGATCCGGGCCGCATCCAATGGTTTGTGTTAGATAACGCAACACATCCGATAACATTTTCCTTTGCGATGGCAACAGCCCTATTCATACTGTCAAAGGCGTTAAGGTTGCCGGGGCCTTCGTTGCCGTCCCAACGTTCCAATACGCCAGACGAGAAGGTCATAGACGGTTTGTTGTTAACCTTGACATAACCTTTCTTAATATAGTCAATAAATCTAGGAAAACGGTTTATACCATGAGTATACACACCATCAAGGCTTGCATCGGTAAAAAGTTTCGCGCAAAGCGCGGCTCGTTCGTTTTCAAATCCGTATTTGCTAAGCACAGATAAAAACCGTGTATTCATTTCGTTATATGTAATTCTCAATATATTTATCCTCCTTTAATTTTTCTTGTGCAATTTCTATTTGTATTATACAATAAATATTAATAAATGGGAAAAAAATTGCATAATCGTCCGTTAAACGGATTGCTTGTTTATGCATTCTAGGAGGCTTATATGAGGATAACAGTAGCATGGAACGGAAGCGCAGATTATAAATCAATTCAAAAAGCAGTGGATTCTATACCGGATACATATGCAGGACGTGTTGAAATATTTATTAAATGCGGTATTTATTTTGAACCTGTTGTGATAGAAAGGCCGGAAATAAGTTTAATTGGGGAAAATCGCGACCAAACCGTTATTGTTTTTAATAAACGAGCAAAGCAAAAAGAAAATGGCGCGGAAATAGGAACCTTCCGTACGCAGACAGTATGGGCGAAGGGCGATGGCTTCCGCTGCGAAAATGTAACGATTGCAAACTCAGCAGGTCAGGGAAAGATTGTGGGTCAGGCAGTAGCACTTTCTATCGGCGGCGATATTGCTGTTATAAAAAATTGCCGCATAACCGGATGCCAGGATACGCTTTTTGTTGGGAGCAGGGCTGATGTTCGCAATTATTTTGAAAGTTGTATAATACAGGGCGATGTTGATTTTATTTTTGGCAGCGCATATGCTGTTTTTAAAAATTGCGAGATAATATCCAACAACAGATATGCCGAATGTAACGGATATATTGCAGCACCGTCAACTCATGAAGGGCAGGAGTATGGGATGGTGTTCATCGGCTGTGATTTTACACATGAGGACTGCGCCGAAGAATCGGTTTATCTGGCAAGGCCTTGGCGTAATTGCCCAAAAGCATATTTTATAAATTGCAAGCTAGGTCCGCATATCTCAAAGCATAAATTTTTTATTGACAAAGAATTGCCGGTGGATTTTTGGGAAAAAGATTTACCGGATGATGAAGCCGTTAAGTATTTATCAATGTTTTAAATAATATAAATTTTTTTATAATTTTAATAAAAATAGTTGCATTGTGTAAAAATTAGTTGTATCATTTAGTTATATAGAAAATAAATTTTGACAGGTAAAAACTACGTAAATAGCAAACTTATCGAAAGGTGAGGGCGCAAAGCCGCGGGTCTAAGGGCTTATTGCAGCCTATGGCAGCTGGGTTACCGATGAGTATTTTGCATGTTCTTTTTATGTTAAAAAACTCTATGGGTAAAACTATAGAGTTTTATTTTTGCATAGCGTGCATAATTTTTGTAATTAAAAGAGACTTAACGGGATTACTGAGAGTTGGTTTCTGTTTGTTTCAGGTAGGGATGGTGGTGTTGATAAATTTATAAATCTAAAGTTAAAAGCATGCTATAGCAAAAAATATTTTTAAAGGGGAAATAAGTTATGAGAAAAATTAAAATTGGTCCAAGGTTAATATTAAGTTTTGCTGTTATTCTTTTATTAATGATAACATCGATGCTTTACTCGATTATTATGTTAAACAGTATGGATAAGGACGTTAGCAACATATTTAAATATAGGGTTGAACCTTTAGAACAACTTGATAAAATTAATACGTATTTTAACCGATTATCTTCAAACTTAAGACAAGTTTACATATCCGGCTCAGAGGAGTCGGGATTAAATACAGCTTTATCACAGTTTGAAAACACAAAAAAAGCATTGAGTGATAGCTTAATTGGATACAAAAACACGCTTGAATCCAATCCGAATGTAACAACAGAAGGAAGAAACAAAATAAATAACCTGATTGCACAAATTGAAAATAAATATTATCCGTTGGCAAACAATGTAGTTTCTTTAGTCAAAGCCGGTGATTTGGACGGAGCAGGGGCAATATTCCTTTCGGCGGAAACAGCGCAATTAGCTACAGATACAACCGAAATGGTTATGGACCTCTTTGATTTTAATATGAACATAGCACTCGAAGCGAGTGAAAAACAATCAAGTGATACAGCTTCTACAATAATGTTTGTAACAGTGCTTGGCGTAGCATCGGTTATTATTTCGGTATTGCTTGCCGTACTTCTGATACAAAGCCTGACTAAGCCTGTTAAAAGGATTACAGATGCACTTGGCGAAGTTGCTAAGGGCAATATGAATATCAATATAGAAACTAACGCAACGGACGAAATCGGAGAGCTTGCCAAATATACACGTAGCGTTGTAGATGTTGTACAACGGATTATTGATGAGATAAAAAGAACCTCTGACGAGGTTAATGTTAAAGGCGATATAGATGCAAGGATTAATTCGGCTTCATTTACAGGTGCGTATTTGGAAGTCGCAGATGGCGTTAACAAAATTGTTGAAGAATCCGCGAAGGATTTATTAATTACATTTGATGTTCTTGCGAAGTTTAGCAGCGGGGATTTTAATGTTACCATTGCGAAATTACCGGGTAAAAAAGCTACACTAAATAAATCCATTGACAGTATGCGTAACAATCTTGAATCGGTGACAAAAGAAATAGGCGTTATGGTAAATGGAGCAATAGATGGAAACCTTTCAAACAGAGCGAATTTGTCCGGTTATAAAGGCGATTGGGCTGAAATAATGAAGAGCCTTAACAGTTTAATGGAAGCGATTGCCAAACCAATATCAGAAGCTTCGGATGTTCTTAAACAGGTTGCAGTCGGTAATTTTAAAAACAAAGTTAATGGAAACTACAAAGGCGATTTTTTAACTATAAAAAATTCGGTTAATGATACTATAACGAACATAGCATCATACATAGATGAAATTTCCAATGTGCTGGAAGGATTGGCAAACAGAGATTTAGATCAATCTATAACCAGAGAATATGTAGGCAGATTTTCTAATATTAAAAATGCTTTAAATAACATAGCTGATACTCTAAGCGAGGTTATAGGTGATATTTTATCAGCATCTGATCAAGTTTCATCAGGCGCCAAGCAAATTTCTGACAGCAGCATGACGCTGGCACAAGGAGCGACCGAGCAGGCCTCCGCCGTACAAGAGCTTAACGCCACTATACTTACCATTAACGAAAGCACCCATAAAAACGCTGATAGCGCTAAAGAAGCTCAAACATTGTCGGAAAGCTCAAAAGATAATGCGACCAGGGGTGATAATGATATGCAGAACATGCTTACATCGATGGAGAGCATAAAGGAATCATCAAACAGCATATCAAAGATAATAAAGGTTATAAACGATATAGCATTCCAAACAAACCTGCTTGCGCTTAACGCCGCTGTTGAGGCCGCCAGAGCAGGCGAGCACGGCAAAGGCTTTGCCGTTGTGGCGGAAGAAGTTCGTACTTTGGCGGTAAGAAGTCAAAATGCCGCGAAGGATACCTCGGCTTTAATAGAGGAATCAATAGAAAGAGTAAACGGCGGTACAAAAATAGCGGCGCAAACCGCAAGCGCCCTGCGTACTATTGTAGATGATGTGGATAAGGTAGCAGGGATAATTAACGGAATAGCCTCCGCTTCAAGCGAGCAAGCGTTAGGTATTAGTCAGGTAACAGAGGGTATTTCGCAAATAGCGAATGTTGTACAGAGCAATTCGGCAACCTCCGAAGAATCAGCTTCCGCATCCGAGGAACTTTCAAGTCAGGCAGAAATGTTGCAAAGCCTTGTCAGTACTTTTAAGCTAAAAAGAAAATAAATAAAAAGCGGGCCGGAAACGGCCCTTTTTTATTTGAAATGTTTTATAATATAAAAAAATTCTAAAGAGGGTGGATTAATGGCTAAGCATGAAGTTTTTAATTTTAAATCGCTAGAGGAGTTAAAATCAAAAATAAAATCGTTGGATGTGGATATAAAATTAAACGATGATTTTTCGATTTTTAACAAGAAGGTACAAATGGGAGGGCTGTCTGCACCAAACGCATTGGCTATACTTCCGATGGAGGGTTGTGATTCCGAACCGGACGGAAGCCCGTCCGAATTGGTAGAGAGGCGTTATTTGCGGCTTGCAGCAGGCGGAGCAGGGCTTATATGGTGGGAAGCTTGCGCTGTTGTTCCAGAAAGCCGCGCCAATCCTCTTCAAATGATGTTGACAAAGAATAATGTAAACGAATTTGCGTGGCTGCTTAAAAAAACTGTTAAAGAAGCCATGCGTGTTAACGGCTGCCGTCCGGTAAACATATTACAGCTTACACATTCGGGACGGTATTCGCGGCCGGACGGGGAAAAATCCAAGCCGTTAATTCCGCAGCACGACCCGCTGCTTGATCCTCGAGTCGGTTTAGACAATACTTCGCCCGTTATAACGGACTCCTATCTTGAAAGCCTTGTTGAAAACTATGTACAATCGGCTAAACTGGCGAGGGAAGCAGGTTTTGATGGGGTTGATATTAAGGCCTGCCACAGATATCTGTTAAGCGAACTTTTAGCCTGCCATAATCGGGATGGCAAGTATGGAGGAAGCTTTGAGAACCGTATTCGCTTATTAATAGATATTATAACAGAGATACGTAAAGAATTAGGCGGTGATTTCCTTATAGCTTGCCGGTTTAACGTATTTGACGCGCATCCGTATCCATATGGCTTCGGCGGAAGCGAAGACGATTTTATGAAATTTAACCCCGATGAACCAATGAAGCTGGTCAGGAAGCTTTGCGAAAGCGGCGTCGGATTGTTGAGCAATTCGGCAGGGAATCCTTATTATATATATCCGCAAGTAACAAGGCCGTTCGATACATCAAGTCTAGGTATACCCGTTCCAGAAGAACATCCTCTGGAAAGCATCGCAAGATTATTTGCACTTACACGCATGATACAAAAAGAAGCGGGGGATATACCTGTTATCGGGAACGGATATAGCTGGTTAAGGCAATTTATTCCATATGCAGGAGCAGCTAACCTTTCCGACGGGAGCTGTAAGTTTGTCGGGCTTGGACGGCAAGCTTTCGCTTATCCCGACGCTCCTCGCGATATTTTATCGGGTAACGGCTTAGAACAGAAAAAATGCTGTATTTCATGCTCTAAATGTACGCAAATCATGAGGGATCATGGACGAACAGGCTGTGTAATAAGGGATGCGGCGATTTACGCGGCTATTTATCAAGAAGGCAGGAGGCGGGAAAACGTATGAAACAAACGGCTATTATAACCGGCGGAAGCAGGGGTATAGGTTTTGCCATCGCAAAAAGATTGGCAGAGGATGGTTTTAATATTGTAATTTCCGCTACAAAACCAGAAAACGAATATGAAGAGCGGCTTAAACAGCTAAGTGAAGCGGGATTTGATTATTTATACGTGCAGGCTTCGATAGATGACAGAGAAGGGCGTCAGCGGCTTGTAAGCGAAGCCGTAAGCAGGTTCGGGGGGATTCATGTTTTAGTAAACAATGCGGGGATTGCACCTGCCGTAAGGAGTGATTTACTGGATATGACCGAGGAAAGTTTTGAAAGGGTTATCAATGTAAACACTAAGGGTGTAATGTTTCTAACTCAAGCGGTAGCGAAACAGATGTTAAAACAAGAATCAGGCAAAAAAAGAGGCACAATAATTAATATTACGAGCTGCTCTGCCGAGGTTTCGTCAATCACGCGGGGGGAATACTGCGTTTCAAAGGCAGGCTCTTCGATGCTGACAAAATTATTTGCAGACAGACTTGCTCCGGAGGGAATACTTGTGCATGAAATAAGGCCGGGTGTTATAGCTACGGATATGACCTCTGGAGTTAAAGCGAAATATGACGGATTAATTTCCGAAGGAGTTTTTCCGATTGCCAGATGGGGTACTCCTGAGGATGTTGCGAATGCGGTATCGGCATTTGCGGGGGACAGTTTTTTATACACTACAGGAAATTACATAGATATTGATGGCGGTTTTCATATAAAACGTTTATAGGAATCGGGGTTTTGTTATGAATGAATCCATGTTAAAAATCGGGAATTATAATGTGAGGGTATATTCATTAAATACTGTAATTGTAGGAACCGGAGCGGCAGGTTATAATGCCGCCGGTTTGCTTCATCAATACGGACAGCATGATATTGCAATAGTAACCGAGGGAATAAATAAAGGGACATCAAGAAATACAGGATCGGACAAGCAGACATATTATAAGCTTACACTATCCGGCGGCGAGGCTGACAGCGTACGGGAAATGGCGCAGACGCTTTTTGAAGGCTTATGCGTAGACGGAGATATAGCCTTATGCGAGGCGGCCCTTTCCGCACAGAGCTTTTTCAGACTTACCGAATTAGGCGTACCATTCCCAAGGAACAAATACGGCGAATACATCGGATATAAGACAGATCACGATCCGCGTCGTAGGGCTACGAGTGCTGGGCCGTACACTTCCAAGCTTATGACGGAGTCTCTTCAAAAAGCGGCTGAAGAAAAAAACATTACAATATTTAATAAAATGCAGGTTATTAAATTTATAACTAACGGATCGGAGTTTTATGGCTTATTATGCCTAAATCTTGATACGCAGGGGAGTATGGAACAATTTGTTGCGTTTAATTGTAAAAACGTGGTTTATGCCACAGGCGGGCCTGCAGGCATTTACGCCGACAGTGTCTATCCGATAGGACATTATGGGGCATCGGGGATTGCGTTTGAAGCCGGAATAAAAGGGAAAAACCTGACCGAATGGCAGTACGGGCTTGCCTCGATAAAACCGCGTTGGAACGTTTCGGGTACATATATGCAAGTTTTGCCGAGATTCATTTCGACTGATAAAAACGGGAATGATGAAAAAGAATTTCTTTATGATTTTTTTAAATCCGAAAAAGAAATGTTAGACATGGTATTTTTGAAAGGGTATCAATGGCCGTTTGATGTGCGTAAGCTTAAGGGCGGCTCGTCCGTTATAGATGCGCTTGTTTATATCGAAAGCAGCAAGGGACGCAGGGTATTTCTTGATTTCCGCAAAAATCCGGGAAATAAGCCAGTTGATTTCGACAGCCTTTCAAATGAAGCGGGAGAGTATCTAAAAAAAGCGGGGGCTTGTTTTGGCGAACCGATAGACCGTTTGTTGCATATGAACAGTCCGGCGGTAAGCTTTTATATGGATAAGGGCGTTGATTTAAGGAACGAACCGTTGGAAATCGCACTTTGTGCCCAGCATAATAATGGCGGGCTGGATATTGACTGCTGGTGGCAGACTAATATCGAAGGTGTTTTCGCGGTTGGAGAAGCCGCTGGAAGTCATGGTGTATACCGTCCCGGTGGAAGTGCATTAAACGCAGGGCAAGCCGGTTCAACAAGAGCGGCACAATATATATCCGTTAAAAGAAAGGGCGAGCCGAGATCCGGGTTTGAGCATTTCGCGGAAAAAGCGGTAAAAGAAGCTATATATATTTCTGAAAAAGTTATTAGTACGGAAGAAGATACATCCGAACGGTTATGGAGCGAAGCTGGTAGGCGAATGAGCCTTTACGCAGGCCCGATAAGGGATGCGGAAAATATCCGGAAAGCGATATTTGATGTGCGCGAGGAGCTTCGCTCGTTTACAGAAAACATAAAAATTAATAACCTTAAGCATTTAAGCAAGGTTTTTCGTTTAAGGGATGCTTTGCTAAGCCAACAAATGTATATGGAGGCTATGGCTGATTATATAAAAAATGGCGGTAAAAGCAGGGGAAGCGCATTATATACAGATTTATCGGGAACAAAACCGTATGCCGGATTGCCAGATTACTTTACATATGTATTGGATGACGGAAGCCGTAGCGGATTGATACAGGAGGTTCTGTATGATAAAGGTTTCGTAAGTTTTACATGGCGTCCGGCAAGACCGATACCCGATGACGATGATTTTTTTGAGAATGTATGGAGAAATTATCGAGAAAACGGAAACATTGTTTAAAAACGTATTTTTAATCCGCGAGAACTTAAAAATTCTTTAAGCTCAGGGATTGTATAATCACCGTAATGCAGTATAGAGGAAACCAAGGCGGCGTCGGCTAGGCCATCAGTCAAAACATCGTAAATATGCTGCGGGCTGCCGCCGCTTACGGATGCTATAATAGGAACATTAACAGCTTGTGCGATTGATCTTGTAAGCGGGATATTAAAACCGGCTCTTGTTCCGTCGGCATCGATTGAGTTTACCACTATTTCTCCCGCGCCAAGCTCAACAGCGTGGGAAGCCCATTGCAATGCGTCGATATTCATTCTCTTTCTTCCGCCGTTAATTACGATTTCATAACCTGAAGGTATGGAAGGAGATTTATCAACCTCAAGCACGTCCATTGAGAGCACAACGCATTGATTGCCCATTAAATTTGCCGTTTCTGTTATAAGCGCAGGATTTACTACGGCGGACGAATTTAGGTTCACCTTTTCTGCGCCCGCCATTATAACGGCGCGGCAGTCATCAAGAGTTTTAAGCCCGCCACCTACTGAAAACGGGATAAATATCCGTTCCGCCACACGCTCTACCACATCTATCAAAATGCCTCTGTTTTCATATGAAGCGTTTATATCGTAAAAAACTAATTCGTCAATACCCTCTGCGTAATATTTTTCGGCTGCCGCGACAGGGTCGCCAATTTCAACGGTGTTGACGAAGCGTACGCTTTTAGCAAGGTTGCCGTTACGCACGTCAAGACAGGATATAAGCCTTTTGCTCAGCATAATAAATCTCCTTCCCAAGCATTAAATTCCTTTAATATAGATAATCCGGGAACGCCGCTTTTTTCCGGGTGAAATTGTACCGCGATGATATTACCTTGTGTGACGGCAGCCGGAAACTCCGAAATATAATCGCATGAAGCTAATATAACGTCAGCGCTCTCCGGGGAAACATAATATGAATGTACAAAATAAAACTCATCAGAAGGCCGCAGCATTTTTAAAACGGGATGAGTTTTTTTTATATTAATACCGTTCCAACCCATATGAGGGATTTTTAGTTCTGTATCTGTTGCAAACTTTCTTACATATCCGTTGATTAAACCAAGGCATTCCACATTACCCTCTTCAGAATGCGAAAATATTATTTGCGTACCAAGGCATATGCCGAGTATCGGCGTATTTTTTAAATTTGCTTCGCGTATAGCATCGCCTATGCCAGATTCATTCAAGTAAGTCATCGACGAAAGCGCGTTGCCTACCCCCGGGAATATAAGCTTTTCCGCAGAGCGTATTTCATTCGGATCGCCGGAGATTTTACAATCAATTCCCAAATGCGCCAGCGCACGCTTTACAGAGGTTATATTACCGGCCTTGTAATCTATAATCGTTATCATTTTATTCACACCTTTCGTATTAAAAAAATATATTAAATTTTCGGCGTTCATTATAATTGTTTAATTATACACTGCGAATGAAAATTTACAATAAAATTGCTTTTATACTATCGGAAACAGTTTGAAAAAATGAAAAAAGAATAGAATATTTTCACAAGCTCTGTTATAATGCTTTAAAGAGCTGGTCGTCCGCTGCGCGGACTGCCCGCTTATGCAACCTAGTGAGGCGATGATATGTTTAAAATCGGAACAGGATATGATGTTCATAAACTTGTCGAAGAACGCGAGCTTATTATCGGCGGTGTTTTGATACCATTTGAGAAAGGCTTGCTCGGACATTCGGATGCAGATGTGCTTACACATGCAATAATAGATGCTTTGCTCGGCGCGGCCGGGCTTGGCGATATAGGGCGGCATTTTCCCGATACTTCTGAAAAATATAAAGGAATATCAAGTATGGTATTACTTAAAGAGGTAAAACGGCTTCTTGATGAGAAGGGCTATGAAATATCAAATGTAGATGCGACTATAATAGCGCAGAAACCAAAGCTTGCTGCTTATATAAAACAAATTGAAGAAAATTTAACAAACTGTCTTAATTGTGACATTAATATAAAAGCCAAGACCGAAGAGGGGCTTGGTTTTACAGGAGCAGGTGAGGGGATAGCCGCACAGGCGGTATCACTTATCATGGCCAGTAGCTCATCTATGCAACCAAGGGAGGTAACTTTATGAAAATTTATAATACAGCAGCTAGAAAAAAAGAAGAATTTATACCTATAGAAGAAAACAAAGTACGTATGTATGTATGCGGACCGACGGTTTATAACATGATTCATTTGGGTAATGCGCGTCCGTATGTAGTTTTTGATGCTTTTCGCAGGTATCTGATGTATAAAGGCTACGATGTGAAATTTGTGCAAAATTATACCGATATCGACGACAAAATTATAATAAAAGCAAACGAGGAAAACATTACAACCAAGGAATTTGCCGAGAGATATATAAAAGAAGCGCAGCGGGATGCGGCAGCTTTAAATGTTATGGAACCAAGCCATACGCCAAAGGCTACGGAAGAAATAAACGGTATAATAGAAATAATAAAAACTTTGATAGAAAAAGGCTACGCATATGCAACGAACGGCGGGGTGTTTTTTTCGACCGGAGAATTTAAAGAATACGGAAAATTGTCGCATAAAAACATGGAGGAATTAGAAGCTGGCGCAAGAGTTGAGATAGATGAATTTAAGAAAAACCCAATGGATTTTATTTTATGGAAACCAAAAAAAGAAGGTGAGCCGGCATGGGCATCTCCTTGGGGCGAAGGGCGTCCGGGTTGGCATATAGAATGCTCGGCTATGGTTAAGGCCTATTTAGGCGACGAGATTGATATACATGCAGGCGGCGACGACCTTGTTTTCCCTCATCATGAAAATGAAATCGCTCAAAGCGAAGCGGCTAACGGCAAACAATTCACTAGGTACTGGATGCATAACGCGCTTGTTAATGTGAACGGGCAAAAAATGTCTAAATCAAAGGGTAATTTTTTTACTTTGCGTGAAGTAGCTGAAAAATATTCCAATGATGTCGTAAGATTTTTTTTCCTTAGCGTACATTATCGCAGCCCGATTAATTTTAGTGACGAAATAATACAAGCCGCGAAGAACGGCTACGAAAGAATTTTAAACTGCCTTACAGGGCTTGAGTATATGTCCGTTAAAAATGAAACGGATAATCTATCTCCTGCAGAAGAGAGTTTAATGCAGGAAGCGGCGAAATACAAAAAAGCTTTTATTATGAAAATGGATGATGATTTTAATACTGCGGATGCTGTTTCAGCTATATTTGAACTTGTATCGCTGGCAAATAAAAATATAAAAGAAGAATCCTCCAAAGCAGCAGCTAAGTGGTTGCATGATATCATAACAGAGCTTACAGGCGTGCTGGGACTTAAATTTAAACGTGAAGAAAAAACCGGGATAGATACTGTTGAGATAGAACGGCTTATTGAAGAACGTACACTTGCTAAAAAAGCCAAGGATTTTAAACGTGCGGACCAAATAAGAGAGGATTTATTAGCACAAGGCATTGTGCTAGAGGATACGAGGACCGGAACGCGTTACACATACAAAGGAACAGGGGAAATATGCTAAAAGGAAACGAATATTCACCGCTTACACTTGCATATATAGGCGATGCTGTTTTTGAGCTCCTTGTAAGGAGCAAAATTGTTGAGGAAACAGTAGGGCCGGTAAAAAGCCTGCATAAGCAGACATCACTTTACGTGAACGCGCAGGCCCAAGCTGAAATGTATCATAAAATATCCGAGTATCTGACCGAAGAGGAACTTTCCGTCCTAAAAAGAGGTAGAAATGCAAAATCCAATTCGCGCGCTAAAAGCGCGGATATGATACAGTATCGTCATGCGACAGGGCTTGAGGCGCTGTTCGGGTATTTATATATAAATGGCGCAACAGAACGCATGAAGGAGCTTTTCTCTTGTGCAACTAAGGAGGAAGAGGTTTGACTGACGAAAATTATGATGATTTACGTATCGAAGGCCGTAATCCGGTTTTAGAAGCGCTTAATCACGATAAGACAATAGATAAAATATTAATAAGAAACGGAGAGCCCGACGGGACATTAAAGCAGATTATATATAAGGCTCGGGAAAAGGGGATTGTAATACAAGTTGTTGATAAGCGTAAGCTTGACGAAATGGCACAATCCACTGGGCATCAAGGTGTAATAGCAATATGCCCTGTGCATGAATACGCAGATGTTGAGGATATACTGGAAAAAGCCCGTATAAAAAACGAACCTCCATTTATAATAATATTAGATGGTATTACCGATCCATATAATCTCGGAGCGGTAATAAGGACAGCAAACGCATGCGGTGCTCATGGTGTTATAATACCTAAACGCAGGGCCGTCGGGCTTACCGGAATTGTTGGTAAAGCATCTGCCGGGGCGATATGGCATGTTCCGATTGCAAAAGTTACAAATATAGCCAGAACGATAGATGATTTGAAAAAGTTAAACATATGGGCAGTGTGCGCAGATATAAGCGGCGAGAGTATGTATAAATGCGATTTAAAAGGAGCGCTTGCACTTGTTATAGGCAGCGAAGGAGAGGGCGTTTCGAGGCTTGTGCGTGAAAAATGTGATTTTAGCGTAAAGATTCCGATGTACGGTGAAATATCATCGCTTAACGCATCGGTTGCGGCGGGGTTATTAATGTATGAAGCGGTGCGTCAGAGGCGGCTAATCCGCGAAGCGGATTGCTCGCCTGTGCATCCTGGGTTGTGATAAAAGAGTATCTACTTGTGGACGGCTATAATATCATACATGCATGGAGTGATTTGAAAGCGGCGGCGGATTATTCGCTGCAAGCGGCGAGGGACAAGCTTATCGGTTTTATGAAGGAATATAGCAGTTTTAAGCAGGTAGAGGTAATTGTGGTATTTGATGCACATATGGTTAAAGGCGGGGTTATAAAAACCGAACAGTATAATACTGTTACAGTTGTATATACTAAAGAGGCTGAATCAGCCGACATCTATATCGAGCGGACGGCTAACCGTCTTGCAAAATTATACGAAGTAAGAGTTGCTACCTCAGATAGCCTAGAGCAGGCGATAATACTAGGAAACGGAGCTACAAGAGTATCCGCACGTGAACTTAAGGAAGAGCTTAATCATATGAAAAAGCAAATTCGGGAAGAATATATAGAACGTAAACCGGCAAAAAAAAATATGCTATTTGATAACCTGGATGAAAAAACGGCTGAGTTGTTTGAGAAAATGAGGCTTAATAGAAAGGGCGATGCGGATTGAACGTTATTACGCAGGAAGCATATGTTATGCTGACAGACGAAGAAATCATAGATATGATACATAACGGAGATAAGTCGGCACAGGATTATATAATTCATAAATATAAAAACCTAGTGAAGGTTAAAGCGCACGCATACTTTATCAAAGGCGCAGACAAAGAGGACATTGTGCAGGAAGGCATGATTGGCCTCTATAAAGCTATACGCGATTATAAACGGGACAAGCTTGCGTCGTTTTATTCGTTTGCGGAGCTGTGTATAAATAGGCAGATAATTTCGGCAATAAAAGCAGCCACAAGGCAGAAGCATATCCCTTTAAATACGTACCTTTCGCTTAATAAACCAATGAACGAGGATGAGCATGAAAAAACCTATATCGACGCTATATCTGAAAAAGGTTTGTCTAATCCTGAAGAATTATTAATCGGCAGAGAGGATAAAGATTTTATTGAAACAAGCATATCGGAGGTTTTGAGCAGGCTTGAATGCCGCGTTCTTTCTTTGTTTCTACAAGGTAAAAGCTATATCGAAATAGCGCAAATAATAGATAAGGATGAAAAATCTATCGACAACGCTTTGCAACGTGTACGCCGGAAAGTAGAGAAAATTTTGCAAGAAAAAAACTTGACGAAGGGGTACAAGTATGCTAAAATCTGAGCTGCTTTAAATTTATTAAATATTAAATTTGCTCTCATAGCTCAGTAGGTAGAGCGCGTCCTTGGTAAGGACGAGGTCTCCGGTTCAAGTCCGGTTGAGAGCTTAATTAAAGAGGGTTAAAACCCTTGACACAAGCGACTTTTTCACTTTAATGGTGAGGGGGTCGCTTGTGTTCTTTTTAATTAAAATGTAAACACCGCAGGAATCCTGCTAATGCGGGATTCCTGCGGTAAGAGTTAAGATATAATGAGGTTTACTTCTCCATTTATTCAAATGTCACTTCGATAAAATCAGTGTAATACTGATTTAGCTGCGTATCGGTCAAAAGGTAGCCGTAAACATAGACATCTTCGGAGTTTACTTCAAACCAATCAAGCTTGAAGTTTTCATCGACAATGATTTCTTCCCCCACATGCCACTCCACGGACTCACGGTTTTCATCCTCGCCAAAATACTCCGCTTGGTATACAAAGGACACCTTGTCGCCTGTTTTAAGTTCAATTAAACCCTTCGACGCTAAATCACTGTTTGCGTATAGAATCCTCGCGCCTAATATTTTACCATCAGGATTTTTTTCGTCGAATATAGCGATAATGTCTACGTCTTGCCCGTTTAGTTCAGCGGGAATCGCGTATGTTGTTCTCGCTCCTTCTTTTTCAAGCTCGTACATACAGACAAACTCGCCTGCCATACCCGGCCAATAACCATCAAACTCCGTTAATATTTTCCCATTCGAATCAATTTCGACATTTGAGTGTTGGCCTATAAGATAGTACATGTCTTCCTCGCCATAAACAGGTTCCCACAGAGTGTACTCAATTTTCGAGAGGTTTTCTAATTCCTCGGATGAAAGACTAACCGAATAATCGCCACTTTCTTCATCCTGCTGCAATAAATTTGATCGCGCAGGCATGATAGTAAGGTTTTCTCCTGTTAGAACGGATACGAAATTACGCAAAAAATCTGTGTAACCTTCACCAAGATTTAAAGCTTCGTATATGCCGACATATTCATCAGCGGCGTTTTTGCCGCCATATATGTAGTATGCTGTCAAACCGTTGATGTTTTCCATATGATCGGCTGCGCGGTTATACACTACTGCATTTTCCAGAGACGCTGTCAAACCGGAAGATTCGTCAGGATATAAATTTGCCAGCTGCTTTGCCATATGGCCTATATCAACCATGTCACAATAGTTATCCCGCGGACTGCTGCCACCGAAAGTGCGGGTATTATCGCGCGCTTTCGCAATTCTATTAAACTCCCCTGTACTAAGTTCGCCGTTTGCGACGGTCATCAAGGTATCCATAGCGGAGACAACATATCCTATCTGCTCAAGGTCGATAACCGATTGGGTGGTGTCCAGACCGGAACCTATGTAAAAATCAACAAAAGTGTCACAAATGATCTTTCCTATTTCCGCGCCGCTCATGTCAGGGTTTTCATTCAAGGTTGTAAGCCATTGATAATCCCAGCCTTGGCCGGGTTCCAAGTCTTCGGATGCTATCAGGTATTTGGCGTAAGGCTCGGCGAGCACGGCTGTCTCGATTGTCGCCATAAGGCAAGCGTCGTAGGATATCCATTCAAGCTTTGTTTCGGCAGCCAAAGAGTTTTCAAATGCCATGTTAATCTCTAAAAGCGAGAGGTTATTGTTTTCGGGAAAATTTTCGTCGTGGCCGAAACCGCCTGTCACGCCGCCAGCGTGATTCCAGAAAGACACGGCGTATCTTTCTGCGGGAAAGTATGTCATGCCAAAGTCGATAAACGCCGTAAGCGTACCCGGATCACCTATTGTGATGTTGCCCACATCGGCGACTTTGAATAGTTCTCCCCGGTCCACAAGCCAAATTACGCATGTATCGCTTGGAATTACGCTGTTATGCCATTGCGAGGTTCCGCCGGTAAAGAGCAAGACATTGACGTTTTCACTGCTCACGCCACTTTCGAGCATTTCTTGAATATCGCCTGTCGCAGCTCCGCCGCCTGATTCAAGGTCAGCGCCGTTCATGTAAATCATAATGGTATATGCTTTTTTGCTATATTCGCTAAGGCTTGCGCCCGCCGCTTCGATATCCCATTTGTTGAATGTGATATCGCCATAATTTAAATTTTCTGCGCTGCGTGTGAACTTTGTGAACCCGCTTATGCCTGCATCATCATCTACGACCTCGCCGCTGTCCGCATTGCAAGCTGCAAGCGAAAACAACATCAATAGTACAAGTAATATGGCTGTAATAATTCTTATTTTCATAATAGATTCTCCCAACCTTTTTATTTTTGAGGTGTGCGTCAAAAATAAATATTAATATTATTTACGAACTAATGATAATGTGATGAATGGTGTATCAGTGCTATTGTCTGTTTGGATTACGTAGATTGCAAAATCGGTTTCGTATATGCCGTTATCGGAAGCCATAACGCCCTCAACTACTTCGGTTGCATCGTCGGCTGCGAGTATCTTCATAAAAAACGAAAAACAACCTTGAATAATATCGCCGTCTGTGCTTACAACTGTTACGCCAGCTCCTACAAGATTGTCGTCATACATCTGAAGGTCGTAGTACATTGTGGGGTCGGTTATATGGATTTTATATGAACCTCCGCCTGTATCCTCAATATTGGTTACGTATGTGCTGTCTGAATTTGCAAGGGTATCGAAATTATCAGCAAACATCTGAACCGCAGCCGGGATATCGGCGGCTTCTTCCACATCTCCTGAGGATGTTGTTGTATTTGTGGTAACATTTCCATTGTCGTTCGTTGTAGTAGTAGTGGTCGTGTTTCCATTTTCGTCAGTATAGCTTTCGCTTGTTTCTGTTTGAAAGCTACATGCAGATACAGAGAACGAAAGCAGAACAAGGAGCATAACCAATAATAGAAATTTGTTTTTGATCATAATTTATCACCTTTCATATTGTTTTAAGTTTACATAATGCGGATAAAAATCGCTATTTGCCAGTGGGTTTTGGAAGAGACGTAATGATTCTGACTACAAGGATCGGCATAGTAATGGTTTTTAAAAATACCTTGCCCAGTAATGTTCGCAATTTTTCCAAAGCCGACGAAACTTCTCAAGTTAGGCATTAGAACGCTCAACAACTCAATACTTGGGAATAACGACGAATTTATGCAGTTTATTACTACATATCCTTTTTCACCTTCTTTTTAATTTATCTTTTTTCGTATAGCTGAGCATGTAACCTAATTGAAATTAGCATGGTATTTTTAATACAGCAATGTATTAGCGAAATCAACACGATTTATGACATAAAATACATCTAATAAACGGATGACCTAATAATCAAAATATTGAAATAAAAAAACCGCTAATAAAAGCGGTTTTGAATATTATTCACTGTATAAAATTGAAATGTTCCAGATCACACCAAATTTATCATGCAACATCTCAAATAAGCGACGCAAAATCTGTTACTTGTATAAAATCAAGAACCCTTGATAATTCGTTTTTATATTCATCTATTATACTTTTTTCAAAACCAATACCGCCGTTTTTTAAAGATTCTTCCAGAACAGCCGATATTTTTGCGAGTTTAACAGCGCCAATTATTAATGCGTTATTTTTAGCCGTATGTGCAGTATTATAAGCGAGCGGATAATCTGCGTTTACGATTGCTTTTTCAAGTAAAGCGAGTGTTTTAGGTTGTTCTGAGGTGAAAATATTTAGAGATTTTTTATATATTATTTCATCTCCAACATTATTTTCTAAACCAAGCGCTAAATCTACAGGTGTATTTGCTTCTTTTTTTATTTTCAACTCAGAAGCTGAAATTGTCCCGACAGGTACTAAATATTTTAACAAACAAGAACACAAATCTTTAATTTTAAACGGTTTATATAAGCAGTCAGCCATACCAATACTTAAATAAATTTTTTTATCACTAGCCATAACATTAGCTGTCATTGCTATAATAGGCGTTTTTATGTTTATGTTCATAAGCATTTTTGTCGTTTGTAAGCCATCCATAAAAGGCATATGTATATCCATAAAAATTAAATCAAATGGTTTACCTTCTTGTTCTCTCCGTCTTACAATATCTATACATGTTTTGCCATTATCAACCCAGAAAACGTTTAAATTTAATTTTTCCAGGTTTTCTTTAGCTACCAATTTACATATCATATCATCTTCACAAAGTAAAACATCGCCAGTAAAAATGGGTTGTTTTATATTGTCCCCATCTTCAAGCACAATCTCTTCTTCCAGAAAACCAAATTCCAATGTAAATGCAAATTTGCTGCCCTTGTTAAGAGTGCTTTCCAAATAAATTTCGCCGCCCATAACCTCGACAATACTTTTTGTTATTGAAAGCCCCAGACCTGTGCCTCCGAAGTTATAAGCAACGTTGTAGTCAGCTTGTTTGAAAGGTTGAAATATTTCTTTACGCAATTCGTCTGTTATGCCAATACCTGTATCACTAATTTCAAAATTGATAAATATTTTTTTGTTTTCCGGCAGTAATTCGGCTGTTGCTAAAAGAGTAACAGAGCCTTCGAATGTAAATTTAACAGCGTTCGAAAGCAGATTCAACAACACTTGACGCAGACGTGTCGGATCACCGAATATATTGCTTTTTAAATTTGTTTCGTTATAAAAATATAAATCAATTCCTTTTTTTAGGGCTTCAGTTGCGATTAAAGTTTCACATTCGGTTAAAATTTCAGATAAATCAAAACCTTTGTTATTTAATTTAATTTCACCGGCGTCAATTTTTGATATATCTAAAATGTCATTAATAATATCTAAGAGCCTTATTGCGCTCTTTTTTACCTTAAGTATGTAGTCGGTCCCTTTTTCTGAAAGAGCGCCTCCATCAAGAGCGAGCTCTGTAAGGCCTATTATACCGTTCATTGGCGTGCGTATTTCATGGCTCATATTAGCTAAAAAACGTGATCTGTTTTCTGCCAGTGCTACGGCAAATTCTTTATCCATTCTTGATTCATACGCGGCACGCTCTGTTTCTACCAGTATATCAACTATTTCTTTAAATCTGCTTAAAATAATTTTACATATAAGGTACGAAATTAAAAGCAAAGCGGCACTTGTTGAGGCTTCTGCAAAATCGAAACGTAAATACATAGCTTCGCTAACGGTCGTATAAACATAGGCTCCAGAAAAAACAAAAAG
This sequence comes from Holotrichia oblita, assembly GCA_023690525.1. Lineage (NCBI taxonomy): Eukaryota > Metazoa > Arthropoda > Insecta > Coleoptera > Scarabaeidae > Holotrichia > Holotrichia oblita. The sequence goes on from JALQSN010000059.1 coordinate 113,810, forward strand.
TGAAAAAAGAAATGTAAGCAGTAGAACACGCTTATCATTATAAACCAAAGAAAAAAAAATCGGCATTGTGCATGTTATATAAATTACATTAACACTGTAATGAACAAAAATTAAAGCCATACAAAAAGTAACGCACGTAAATGTTACAGCATATGGTTGGAGCTTTACATAGTTTTTTTGTAAAAGTACGACAAGTATTTCGCATGCAACCGTAAACAAAAATGTTAAGCCGGAAGGAATGATAATAAAGTTGTAAACATATTCGAAAATGGGATAATCTTCTGGTTTGGCGGGAGTAGAAAAGCCCCCATTATAAAAAATAATACATATGAGTATTTCAACGATAAGAATTATTAAATTGCATATCCAGTACAGATTCATCAACCGGCGGTTCCATTTGCCATAGTTTAACAAAGTACAATTATTTTTCATACATTATGTTTCGGTCTTTTTTTCACAATTTCAACCGCTTCGGCCAAAGCAACTGTTATGTTTGCCGTATATTGGTTGTCCATTTGCTTAAGCTGGGCAAATACGGCGCCTTTATCAGTAGCCACATAATGAGGTGGTATTTTATTTAACATAATAGCCATAATATCCACAAAGCAATCTTCGCATTGGCATACATCAGAGTTGATAAAGTTTTCATTAAGGTATTGCTTTATAATGTCTTCTGTAAAATTTTTTAGATTTTTCATTCAGACAGACCCTCTTTAAATCCATACTGCGGATATTTCGACTCAAACTCATCAATTAATAAATCCTGATTACATAACTCCTGCTCTAAAACCGGACGTCCAAGGACATTTTTCAACGCATTAAAAAATATCTCATGGTCACATATCATTTCTAAATTTTTAACATAAAGCTGAACTCTGACAATATAAAAATCAGACTCGCCAAGCCACCACTTTAACTCGAGGATTTTTTTAATATTATTACTATAAATTTCAATAAATCGCCTTTTATTTTTTACTGATACGTTCATATATCATCCCCCATGAAACTTAGAAAGCACTTCTTAATACTCCCTTAGTATAATAATAAGATACAAAGCGTGCCAAAAGCGTACCAAGCTTATTTCGAAAACATTTCGTTAAAAGTTCCGGATGTAGTTTCAGCCCAACTGTATTGAGCCATATATTGTCCCGAATAAGCGTTTATACATTGAGTATCATATTTTATAAATCCATAACTGTCACATACAATTTTGTCGGGTATTATGGCTAGGCTATTGCGCTGTTTATATAAAATATCATCACATTCTGCTTCTTTCAGCGTCTTAACCAAATCACTTACCAATTTACGAAGATACGCTTTAATATTTTTAGACCCTACTCTATCCTCCCAGAGCACTGCACATAATTCGTTTGTGGAAATGGCTGCCCCATTACGATCAATTAAATATGCCAGAAGTTCTTTTGTCTTACTATAAGTAAATTTTAAAGGAACACCGTAAATATAGATTTCAAAATTGCCAAAGGTTTGTGCATATACACGCGCTTTATTTTTTTGGTCAATAGGATGCCTCAAATTTTCTATCTCCCGCTCTACAGCATCTTTTGTTACGGGTTTCAATACATACCCGCTGGGGTATAAATTAAACGCTTCGCTTGCATATTTTGAATAAGCTGTTACAAAAATAATATTTATCCTTGGGTTAATATCTTTTAATTTTTTTGCGACCGTAAGCCCGTTCATACCCCACATTTTGATATCTAAAAAAGCTATGTCGCATAAGTTTTCTTTTACGAACTCAAGCAGCTCCGACGGTTTTTCGAAAGCAAATATTTCGGCTGAAGGTCTGGCCTCTGCGATGGCGCTTGTTAGAAGTTTTAATGCCGGTTCGCTGTCATCTAAAGCTAATATCCTCATTACGCTAAAACCCCTTTTTTAGGTATTATTACAACAGCGGTTGTTCCTCTTCCTCTATCACTCATAATCTCAAGCGAACCGCCGCATTGTTCCATAAGCCTTCGCTTTACGTTATCAATACCTATGTGCGGACTGTCATTCTGTAAAAGCTCGTTTGTATCGTATCCAATACCGTCATCCGATACGGTTATGCGATATTCTCTATCCGTTTCAAATACTGAAACCGTTACTGTTCCTCCGCCTTCTCTCTGGCCAATGCCATGTTTAACGGCGTTTTCCACGATAGGCTGCACCGTTAGCGGGGGCAGCGAAAATTCTGCTGTTTCAATATTATAAATAATGTTAAGCGCTTTTCCGTAAATTGCTTTTTCCAAACTAAGATAACCTTTTATATGGTCTAACTCTTTTTCAAAAGAAATTAAACCTTTGTTACTCAACGAATCCATATTTCTTCTCAGATATGAGGAAAAATCAATTGTTGCTTTTTTTGCTTTAATCGGATTTTCATCGCATAGCTGCGCTATAGCGGTCAGGGAATTGTAAAGAAAATGAGGTTTTATTTGCGAAAGCATAACGGAAATTCTGCTTTCGGTCAGCTCTAATTCGTTTTGTTTAAGCTGCTTTGACATCTCGTTCAGAATACCGGCGAAATAAAGCAGGATAGCAAGCGTTATTGAAAAATTTATTATCGAAAATCCCTCGATAAGTATTTGAACCAAAACCGCAAAAGCCGGTATTGCTTCGTAGGATAACAATATAAACAGCTCTCGTTTTTTCAAAAATTTTTTATGTGCGATAAGAACACCTGCATTTATTGCCATACATAAAAATGCAAAAAATTGGCTCAGCAAAAACCAGTCCTGACGAACAAGCAAATTATTTTCATCTATTAAAAAATACATATGATTGAATTGCGTGGCAACAATACATATGATGTCGACAATGCATGTTGCGGCGGCGATAAACATTGCAAAGGAGGCCGCCTTAGAAACCGAAGTTTTGTTTTTAATCGTAGTAAAAACCAAATCGGTTAAAAAAATCAAAAGGATAGGGCCGTAAGCCGCTATTAAGCACGCTGTAACAACGAGCGGGAAATGGATTTTTGGATTAGGATTACTGTCAAGTAAATAATTTACGGCATCTGTAAACAGTAGCAGGATATTAACTATTGTTATGCGGATAAAAATTTGGCTTTCTTTCTTTTTTCTATATTCACTTGTACCTGCGAAAAATAAAATAATTAAACAAATGGTTCCGCAAAAAAAATCTAAGGATATATTTATATATTTAAATCCGTCCATATTCCACCGCCTTAACATAGCATTCATCCGTTTTGCTTCATAAAGTTCTCGATTTTTTTTATTGTTTCATACGCCTGCTCAAAATCGTAAAGCTCCATTTGTGTAATAAGTTGCGTATACATATCCGCGGCAGGACGAAAAGCTTTCGTCAACTCATCTAAATATTCAAGGCTTTTCGAATTACCGGTTTCTAAATATGGAGTAAGCTTACTTATTAGCTCGAGAATTTTATCTCTATCTATAATGCTATATGAAATATTATCAAGGTCTGTTTCTATATCTGAAGTTTTGTCATACTCTTCAAAAACTGCGTTAAATTCATTCTCAAGCAATCTTAACTGCGCTTCGAAAGTCTTTATTTCGGGGTATGTTTTAAGTGCATTTTCCATTCCATAAGCTGCGTTCGCAAGTCTTTTAGCCCCGACAGCGCCCGCCGCGCCCTTTAACGAATGGGCAGTAATATGAGCCTGCTTTATATTGCCTGTTTTTATCGCTTCGCTTAAATTTTTAAAAGTTTCGTTATTGTTTTTGATAAAACTTTTCAATATTTTTTTGTATACGGCCTCATCGCCATCGTATTGCTCTATACCCTCCGTTTTATCAATTACGGCGGGTTTTTTTTCATTAATGGGGGTAAGGTGTTTCAACAAGCATTTATTTAGCTCATGCATTCTCAAAGGTTTGCTTAAATACTCATTAATACCGTAGGTTTTATATCTTTCCAAATCGTCTGTCATAATATTAGCAGTCAGTGCTATTATTGGTGTTTTGCTTCCTATTTCCTCAAGCAGTTTGGCTGCTCGAAGCCCATCCATAACTGGCATTTGTATATCCATAAATATAATATCAAACGGATTTCCTGCTAAGATACGTGATTTTACAAGTTCAACCCCCGCTTTGCCATTGGGTGCGATCTCCGCATAAACACCAAGCTTTGCCAAATGTTCTTGTATAACCATTTGGTTTGTTTCATTATCCTCGCATACTAATATATCTCCGCAAAAAAATTGCTTTTTTTCCGATCTTTCTAATAACTTGCTGCTTAAAGACTCTTCGGATTCTTCGAAGCTTAAAACAAAGCTAAAAACACTGCCTTTTCCGGGAGCGCTGTCAACAACCAAGCTTCCGCCCATTTGCTCAATGTAATTATTAGCTATTGTCAATCCAAGCCCAACCCCGCCATATTTCCGGGTGCTTGTATTATCTGCTTGCGTAAAAGCGTTTAAAGCGCTTTCTATTTGTTCTGTCTCCATACCTATCCCGCTGTCACAAATTTTAAATTCGATTTTAACATATGAGCCGCTTCTTTCAACGACTTTAGTATCCAGTTTCACAAAGCCTTCATTTGTAAATTTTACGGCATTGGAAAGCAGGTTGAGTAAAATTCTTCTGAGTTTAGAGGAATCTCCCTTCAACATTTTAAAAATTTCCGGCTTATTAGCGGTTAATGAAAGGCCTTTTGTTTTAGCTTTCAGATTACATATAGCTACGCAAATAGATAATAACTCAAAAATATTAAAAAGCTTGTTTTCTAAAGTGATATCTTCGTTTTCAATTTTGGATATATCGAGAATTTCGTCTATTATTCCCATAAGCCCGTCGGCGCTTGCTTTAATTTTATCAAGATAATCTTTAACTTTTTCAGGATCGGAGCCATCGCTTGCGGCAAGCTCGGCAAAGCCTATTATACCGCTCATCGGTGTTCTAATTTCATGGTTTATGTTTGCAAGAAACGCACTCTTAGCCGAGCTTGCTTTATAAAGCTCCTCTGCAAGACGTGCGGATTTAGACACCGCAATCCGCAGTTCTGTATTTTTCCGCACGATAAATGCAATCAAGACGCTTATTAAAATCCCGCCGCATGTCAGGAGCCATGTTTCTAAATATTCATACCAGTTTTTTATAGGAGCTATACGAAAATACCAATCCGCATTTAATATATGGACAGGCATTTCAATATAACGAGAATGCTTATCATTATATTTAGTGCCAGTAGCAATTATCTGTTTTTCATTATCATCAGGATTTATCCTCCATATGATATAAGAAACTCCGTCCTTCTCGATCTCATCAAGGCCGGCTCCGCTTAAAGCGTCGGGGTATTTAAGTGTAACTGAAACCAGGCCCCAAAAAATTTCTCCTTTTTCCGGCGTATCGATATATACCGGAAGTCTGCCGACAAGCGCTTGCCCGCCTTGTATCAGATTAAACGGACCGCCGAACACAAGCTCGCCGTTTTCCTTTGCCATAACAGCTTCCTTATTACCGGCACCCTCAGAAAAAAAATTTAAACCTAATACAGCTTCGTTGCCGTTAAGCGGGTAAACATTGGATACAATCCCATCGGGGGCAAGCAAAAAGTTTAAGATCGACGGGTCGTCTATTAATGCTCCGGCTATACGATCAAAATTTTCTATTTTGCCATTTGCTTGTATCACCAGTGCGGAAAGCGCTTCTGTTTTATAAAGCAGCTTGGAAATAACATCATCTAATCTCATGCTTTTTTCCATAATGAGCTGCTCCATCAGAAGTTTTTCCCAATTACTTCTGTTGTTAACCGAAACAGCTACGAATAAAGCACAAATTGCAAACGATATCAAAAATGTAAATATTGATTTTTTCAAAATTTTCACCCATTAATCCATTCGATATAATGTTTTTTAAAATCAAAACAACTTTTGGATATTGGCAGACGGATATTATTTTTAACAACGACATCACGTATTTCAACCACATCAACAAAATCCATATTTATTATGAAGGATTTATGACATTGAGCAAAACGTCGGTCACTAAGAAGTATTCCCTCATATTCTTTAAGTGTTGCGTAAACTTCGACAGTTTCGCCGTTAGCAAGATGAAAATTTAACCAGTGTCCGCTAACATTGACGTATTTTAATTCGCGGTAAGGTATGCTGCGAATTTCTTGTCTTGTTTTAAGTGTTATAGCCGCATCGTCTATCTGCCTTAAACTGTTTACAGTATTTAGATGTGAATTAATTCTTGCTTTTACTATCGAGCTGTGAAACGGTTTTGTAATATAATCGACTGCGCCAAGATTTAAGCCTTTTTCTTCATTTATAACGTCGTTTAGCCCGGTAATAAATATTACCGGTATATTGCGTGTTTGTTCTATTTTTTTAAGCTCGGTCAGAACTTCGAAACCATCCATATCAGGCATGATGATATCAAGAAGAATCATATCAGGCTTGTTTTCACGCGCTCTTTTAATCGCAGCTCGCCCCGATTTCGCTATATATACAGTAAAGCTTGATTTCAAAATGCTGTTTAAAGCGTCAAGATCAGCCGTATCATCATCAACGATTAAAATACTAAAAAGACGGTTTTCGTCCATATTATCACCCCAATTATTTGCCTGCCAATTATATATTATCCTTGTAAATATAGATTTGTAAAGACCTAAGGCATTTGCTAATTATGATGTTTCGAGGTCTATTTATTCTGTCCGGCTAATTAAGGAACTTAAATTTTATATAATCAATAAGAAGTATTTTAATTTATGGAGGGTTTGAAATGGCTTATGAGCATGAATACAGCATTTTAATAGCGGACGATGATGAATCTAATCTTTATATTCTTAATAGTATTTTAAGAAATAAATATTCTGTGCTAGGAGCTAAAACCGGAGATAACGTATTAAAAAGAGCAGCCGCGTTTAAACCGGACCTTATTCTGCTTGATATAGTGATGCCAGATATGAACGGCTTCGACATCCTGTCGAAATTGAAAGGTTCGGAGGAGACACACCACATTCCTGTTATTATTATAACAGGGCTTGACACTGTGGAAAATGAACAAAGAGGTTTCAGGATGGGAGCAGTGGATTATATAACAAAGCCTTTCAGTAGTACGATAGTGAAGGCCCGAGTTGATACCCATATAAAAATTATTAAACAGATGCGTATGATTGAAGGATTGGGTTTATTGGACCCTGCTACAGAAATGCCTAACAAGCAGAACTTTGAAACGCAAATAAATATTAAGTGGGAAAAGGCTGTACATGAAGGCTTGCCAATTAGCCTGCTAATGATAGATATAGATAATTTTAAAGAATACAACGATACTTACGGATATTTACAAGGGGATATGATATTAAAAGAGATTGCAGATATATTAATAAATCAAACGGAAATGTCATTCAGATTGGGCAGCGATAAATTTTCGATTATTTTGCCGGATAAAGATTTTTCTTATGCGCTCGAAACAGCGGAATTAATACGCACCTCGATTGAGAGCTTGATAGTACGTAATGGCGAGGATAGCCGTCCTACATCGGTTACCGTAAGTATTGGCGCTGTCGAAGCGAGACCGGAAAAAAACAGTTCTTCGGTCGATTTTATTGATGAAGCGGAAAAGGCTCTGTACGAAGCAAAAAAATCCGGCAGAAACAAGGTGTTTACGCTCGTATAATGGAGGCGCTGTTGTGCAAAAGAAAATTTTAATAAACCTTGTTATTGTATCACTGTGCGGAATCATACTAACGAGTATTGTTTTATACATAATCCAAACCGCAATGGCACATAACGCGACAAAGGAAACTTTGACTCTGCATCTCGAAAACATAGCGGAACGCATTCTTCTTAATGAGCAGCAGATACAAGAGCTAACGGCTGCGGCGAAAGAAGATTATTTATCACGAGCAAGAGCACTTGCCATGATGATAGAGCTTGAGCCAAGCATACTTGAGAATAAGGAACGTATTAATGAAGCCGCGGTTGCGCTTAACATTGATGAAATACATATTATTAACGAGGACGGGATACTTTGGTGTGGCACGCATCCGGAATATTACGGCATGGATTTTGCGCTGACCGAGCAAACGCGTCCGTTCTTAGCTATTCTTGAGGACCCAGAATTAGAAATCTCACAGGATCCGATGCCGAATGGCGCACGCGGACTTATGCGTCAATACGCTGCCGTATCTTTACACAATACAAAGGGCATCGCTCAAATTGGCATGGTGCCTGAGCGTTTGGAAGAAGCGCTTAAAAACAACCAAATATGCAATGTGTTAAGGGATGTAATAATCGGTAATACAGGGTATATTTTTGCGGTTTCCGTTGATGAAGGTACGATTATTTCGCATCCAAACGAACGGTTAAAAGGCACGCGCTTACCAGAACCGTTTGCAAACAGCAACTTTATGATAATAGATGGAAAAAGAGTGATGTATGATACCCTAAAAACAGATAAATATATATTAACAGCAGCCATACCGGCTACTGAAGTATACGCCAGGAGAACCTTTTACATGGTGATATTTACCAGCTTTATGACAATTTTATTTGTTGCATTTTGTTTTATTGTAAGTATCCATATAAAAGTAAATTTAGTAGACAACATATCAAAGACAGTAAAAACTTTAGAAGAAATATCCAATGGTAATCTTGATATAACAGCTGATATTCGTTCCAGTGTTGAATTTGTCAAGCTGAGCGACGGAATTAATCATATGCTGTTCAGCATAAAAGCAAAGATGGACGAAATTACCACGATGACTGAAAGCATGCGGCGGTTAGGAGCTATCGCAGCTATTGCCGATGCGGGAATTATTGTAAAGGATAAAGATGGTGTCGTTGATGAATGGAACATTGGAGCGGAAACGATACTTGGTTATAAACCGGAGGAAATAATCGGAAAGACTACGAAGGCTTATGCGCCGGAGGAGGCCCATGCCGGAATCGATAAGATTGAAGAACGGTTAAAAAAGGGAGAGCATATAGCGCATGTTGAAGTTATAAGAAAGCATAGAGATGGAAGAATTATCACATGCTCTGCCTCATATACGCCGATAAAAGGCGATGATGTAAGTTTTACAGGTTCTGTGGCTATATTCCACGATATATCGGATAAAAAACAAATAGAGCAAGAATTGCAAGAAGCGGTTATAGCGGCCGAGCAAGCTAACAGGGCGAAATCGTCGTTCTTAGCGAACATGAGCCATGAAATAAGGACGCCGATGAATGGAATCATAGGTTTTGCGGAGCTCGCGACGGACGAACCCAATATTCCTGAAAAAACAAAGGATTATTTAGAAAAAATAAAAGTGAGCGGCAGAGGCTTGATGCAAATATTAAATGATATTCTCGATATATCAAAAATTGAAGCGGGTAAAATGGAATTTGAGCATATCCCGTTTAATTTAAAAGAAGTGCTCGATTTATGTAAAACAATAACTGGTTCAAAAGCTGATGAAAAAGGTATACTTTTATTTTTTTACAATGAACCGCAGAATTCAAAAAAGCTGTTAGGAGACCCTACGAAGCTGAGCCAGGTATTATTAAATCTATTATCAAACGCTATTAAGTTTACTGATAAGGGAATGGTAAAATTAGTAGTGGACATCATAAATTCGAACTCCGACACAGTTTCGGTATATTTCGAGGTTAGGGATAATGGAATAGGAATGACACAGGAACAAATTAATAAAATATTTAAACCATTTACACAGGCAGACACAAGTATGACGCGTAAATATGGAGGAACAGGGCTTGGGTTGGCTATATCGAAAAATATAATCGAGCTAATGGGAGGAAAACTTGAGGTCGAAAGCAAGCCGGGGATTGGCAGCAAATTTAGTTTTACTCTTACATACAAGATTGTCGAAGAGTCGGAAACTGTTACAGAAAATATTGTTAAAAAAGATAGGAGTATAGCAAAACCGATTTTTAAAGCCGATGCGCTGGTATGCGAGGATAACGTTATAAACCAGCAGGTGATAAAAGAACATCTTTTGAGAGTTGGGGTAAATGCTACGATAGCCGCAAACGGAAAACTAGGAGTTGAAGAGGTATTAAAAAGGAAAGGAAACCCTTTTGATATTATTTTTATGGATATTCATATGCCTTTAATGGATGGTTTGGAAGCTTCCGAAGAACTGAGAAGAATTGGAAATAAAACTCCTGTTATAGCGTTGACAGCAAACGTAATGTCGGATGACAAGGAAAAGTATTTAAAAAGCGGTATGTGTGATTTTCTCGCAAAACCATTTATGGCAAAAGAATTATGGGAATGTCTTATAAAATATCTTGAGCCGGTAAATATAGTAGATGAGCATAAATCGGATGTCTTAGAAGAAACAGATATTATCAGCAGGCAATACGGAATTGATTATTGTGGTGGCGATGAAGAATTGTATGATCAGCTTTTGCTGCGCTTTTTAAATGAAGGAAAAAATAAATTACAGGATATAATTAAAGCAATGGATGTAGGCGATATGACATTGGCACACCGGACAGCCCATACTCTTAATGGCGAGGCAGGGACGTTGGGGGCGAAAAAGCTTAAAATAGCCGCGAAGGATGTTGAAATTTCTATAAAGAACAATAAGAGCAGAAGTATTATAGATGCGCAAATGGAAATTCTCGAAACCGAATTAAACATTTTTTTTGAAGCATTAAAGCCTTTGGTTTTAAAAAGCAACGGTGCAGCAAAATTAATCGATTTGCCTGAACGCGTTAATGCGCGTGAGCTGATCGATAGGCTTACTCCTCTTTTAAAAGCTTGTAATATGCAAAGTATAGAGCTTACTCCGATTATTAAAGAATCTTTTTATCATATACCATTAGCCGCGACGCTTGTTAAACAAATACGGGATTGTGATTTTGAGCTTGCGTATGAAACGCTGGAAAAAATAAAAAAGCAGTTAATTGGATAAAAAAATGAAAAATTGGAAAAAATCCGGACAACTGTATAATTGTTGTCCGGATTTTTTATTTGAGAGGATTTGATTTGTATGTCACATAAAAACAATTTCGAAGGTATTTATTTCAAACATGAAAAAGATAGTAGCATTTTTGCGGTTATACCCGGTGTTTCCAAGAATGAAGCGTTTATCCAGGTTATTAATAATGAAAAATCATTTTATTTTTCATATCCGGTTTCGGATTATAAAAACACAGGTAAATATATAAAAGTGGGAGGTTGTGTTTTTTCATATAAAGGCATTAATTTAAACATACAAAATAAAGATACAAATATATCCGGCCGTATAACATATAAAAATTTAACGCCGTTGAAATATGATATAATGGGGATTTTTAAATTTTTTCCGATGGAATGCCGTCATGGTATCATTAGTATGGAGCATGATTTGAACGGGCAGATAACAGTAAACGAACGAATTAATAATTTTAACGGCGGCAAAGGTTACATTGAGACTGACAGTGGAGTATCGTTTCCAAAGTCTTATTTATGGATACATTGTAATTCTCAAACCGAAAAGTGCTCTATATCTGTATCCATAGCCGACATACCGTTTGCGGGGTTTAGCTTTGAGGGCTGCATATGCGCAATTTATCATAATAATAAGGAATATCGCATGGCAACTTATTTAGGCGTAAAGATAATACAATATAACCGAAACAAAATTGTTTTAAGGCAAGGAAAATATTTATTGTATATTGATATTGCAAATGATAGCGGACAAAAGCTTTTTGCTCCCCAAAAAGGAAGAATGAACCGAACTGTTTTTGAATCGATAGCTGGTATGGCGCGCTTTCGTTTTTATTGTAATAATAAGCTTTTGTTTTGTTTTAAAGCTAACAACGCAAGCTTTGAATATGCGAATAAAAAATGAAGATAAAATATTTTCGATTTCCATAATATGACACAAAAATTTGTAATAATTATATATAATCCATAATAAAATTATATGTTAAAGGATTGATGCATATTATGGTTAATACCCGTACAAAGCCCCTGATTAAGAACAATACGCTCGTGACAAGACAGGATATAGCAAATGTTGTCATGAGCTTGCTGGGCTTTTTTCTGGGGCGAGTTACTGTTTTGCAATTTATTAACCCGCTTGCAATACCGTATGTAAGCTCGTTTCTTTTTCAAGGACGAAAATTTTATTTTGTATGTTTTTTTACATTTATCGGTTTTATCACTACTTTTTCAAATACATACAGCTTAAAGTATACAGCCTGTGTTTCGTTGCTGGCTGCGATAAATTTTTTCCTCTCAAAAAGAATTTCAAGGTCCCGACAAAGCATGTTACTTAAAGCTGTTATATCATCTGTTTGCATATTTATATCGGGGATGCTGCTCGCGTACATAAATTCGTTAAGTATGTATTTCATAATAATTGCCGTATTAGAAGCCATTTTATGTTTTTGTATGACATATATTGTTAAAAGAGGCGTTCATATAATATCAACTAACGAGAAGAATAGTTATATAACAAATGATGACCTGATAAGTATTGCAATTTTATTGGGCGGTATAGTAGCGGGTTCGGCTGATATTTATATTGCAAATATATCACTGAGGTATTTTTTTTCATCGCTTATTATTCTAATTGTGTCGTTTAAGGGAGGCTCAGCCTTTAGCTGTATGACGGGGGTGCTTATAGGTTCTATTCTATATATTCTTGGATGGCACGATACCTCTATTATTGGGATATTTGCTGCAGCCGGCATCAGCGGAGGTGTTTTTAGAAAATACGGTAAAGTTTTTACATCTGTAGGGTTTATTTTCGGCGGGGTAATCGCTGTTATTTACCTTGACCGGAACATGCTTGGAACAGAGCTGTTTTTATCTGTTCTGGCTGCTAATATCCTAAGCGTATTGCTGCCGGATAAATTTTATTTTAATATTTCCTCGGCAATAAATCCGCCGATAGACAATACTGGGGAATACATTGCAAAGATACGGGAAATAACAGTGAACCGGCTTAATTCTTTTAGCGCGTCATTCAGGAAGCTTTCAAAGGTGTTTGATACGCTGGCGGAAAAGAAAACCGTATTGACACAAACGGATATGTCAAAGCTGATAGATGAGGTTTGCGCAAAGACCTGCGTGAGTTGCGAGATGCTTGACAACTGTTGGGAAAAAAATTTTTACGGAACATACCAAGCGGTTTTTGGAATGATTGAAGCTTGTGAAAAAAAAGGATACACAGACACTGGCGATGTGACAAAACCGTTCGCTTCCATTTGTGTAAACCTTAATAAATTTATTGATTGTATCGGAAGCGTTTATGAGCGTTATAAAAACGACTTGGTATGGCATAACAGGATAATACAGAGCCGGTCGTTAGTATCGGAGCAGTTGTCGGGTGTTTCGTCGGTAATAGAAAATTTATCCGGCGAGCTTAATTTTGATTTGAAATTTAACGAGGAGCTTGAACAGGAGTTTACCGCAGAGCTGAGTAAAATAAATATCGAGGTGGCGAATATGATAGTATTAGAGAACAAAGCAGGGAAGTATGAAGTCTCGTTTAATAGGAAAGCATGTACTAACAGGCGATCGTGTACAAAAGACATTTTACCTGTTGCAAACAAGGTATTCTTTAGGAAGATGGCAAGAGAGGATAAAGAGTGCAGTTCTTTGGATAATTGCAACATACGGTTAATAGAGGAGCAAAAATACCGGGTAACAAGCGGGGTCGCAAAAGCTGTAAAGAACGATGGTAAGATATCAGGAGATTGTCATTCGTTTATGGAGTTAAAGAATGGACAATGTTATTTCGCTCTATCCGACGGTATGGGAACAGGCAAGAAGGCCGGAGAAGAAAGCGCGGCAACACTTGAACTGCTGGAAGAATTTTTGGAAGCGGGATTTAATAAGGAATTAGCGATACGGATAATAAATTCTATATTATTGCTAAAATCGAGCGAAGATTCATTTTCGACGCTTGATTTATGTTCGATAGACTTATATACAGGCGCAGCGGAGTTTGTAAAAATAGGAGCATCTAATACATATTTATTTCGAGATGGCAATATATCCGTAATTAAATCATCATCGCTTCCGGTGGGGATACTAAATACGGTTGATGTAGAGGTTACAAGGAAGAAACTCAAGGATTCGGATATGGTATTAATGATAACAGACGGGGTTTCTGATCTAAGTGAGGATATAAACGAGGAATGGATGGCAAACAGGATAAAGACATTAAGGAGTAAAAACCCACAGGATATAGCTGATTACATATTATCGGAGGCAAAAAAGAAAGCTCCCGGCACAATTAAAGATGATATGACTATATTAGTTGCCAGAATATGGGAAAAGATATAGTATAAATATAAATCCTTTAGGTAATAATTAGAAGATACATGGCCTAAGGGAGGAACCTATATGAATGTTGGCAAAAACAAAAGGGTGATATTAGTAAACGGAGACAAATCGAAGTGGTATGAACAAGCGATATTTATTGTGAAGAAAAACCTGCCTGAAAAAAACGTACCAGTTGATTTTGTAGCAGAAGCTGAAAAAGTAATAGACGCGTATATAAATCGCACCTCAAGAAAAAAAGCAAGCAGGGGAGCCGATATAATAGTTAACGTGTTATTGCTGATGACATGCATTGTTTTAGCGGTGCTGCTATTCTTTTTGATATAAAAGGGGCTATCCAATTTGGATAGCCTTTTTTAAAGAATGCTTTTTAATTTTTCAAAATTAATGATTGGAGGCAAACAGGAATTGTTTTTACATATATAAGCTGTTGCTCTGTTTTCTACAGTTTTATATTCTTCGTTACCGTTAATAAATATTATAAGCGAGAACGGAAGATACGTTCTATTTACACACTTTTTCATCTCAGGGAAACCATCTATGCTCTCGTTTCCGGAAATAACAATCTTGCTTAAATTTTTTCTAAGGATAACAGCAGATACAAGATGCGTTATTTGTGCGGGATGATTTTGTGAAAAGCATTTAATAATATCATCCGCTTTTTGCAAATATACATTGTCATGCAACGAAAGTTTTAAATAATTATGCGCCGCAACCGAATTAGCCGACGGAACAGCGCCATCATAAAAATCTTTTGGTCTTGTGATAAGCTTTTCCGCGTCATTTCCGTAGAGGTAAAAACCTCCCTTTTCTATATCCCAAAAAAGCTTCTCCATTTGCTCTGTTAATTCGACTGCTGTTTTTAAATATTGTTCATCAGATGTGGCTTGATAAGTTTCAATAAGCCCCCATATAAAATAAGCATAATCGTCGGCATATGCCGGAATACCGGCGGAGCCGTCCCGATACCTTGCAAGCAAGCGGCCTTCCTTCATAAGTTTGTTATTTATAAATAAGACGGCTTTTTTAGCTGTGTTAATATATGATGTATCATCAAAAACGCGTCCGGCGAAGGCATAAGCGGCTATCATCATACCATTTAAACTGGTCAAGGTTTTATCGTCTTTTAACGGGGGTGTTCTTTTTTCTCGGTAGCCTAAAAGCTTTTTCTTGAATAATGGGAAATCAGAAATTTCTTTGTCTATTAAGTTTGGTATATTTTTACCTTCAAAGTTTCCCTCAGGCGTAATGCCGTAAGCCTCACAAAAATCTGCTCCGTCGTTATCGTCTAAAATTTTATTTATCTCGCTGCTTTCCCACAAATAATATTTTCCTTCGATACCTTCGCTGTCTGCATCTATGGCAGTATAAAACCCGCCTTCTGAGGTTGTCATTTCCCGTTCAATAAATATAAAAATTTCCCTGGCACATTTTTCATATAAAGGATTTTTTGTCAAAAGATACGCTTCGGTATATGCTATGGCAAGCAAAGCGTTATCATATAACATTTTTTCAAAATGCGGAACAAGCCATTTTTCATCAGTTGAATAGCGGCAAAAACCATAACCGATATGGTCGTAAATACCGCCCTTATACATAGATGTCAGCGTTTTTTCAGCCATAGCCAGTGCTCCCGAGTCCCCGTATGCTTGATAATATCTAAGTAAAAAGTAAATATTATGTGGCGATGGGAATTTAGGTGCACCCTCAAAGCCGCCGTAAATGCGGTCAAAATTTTCTTGATGGATGGCATAAAGTTTTTGTGGAAGTTTATCTTCATCCAGTCCTGTTTTATGTCCGTCTTGTTCTAAAGCTTTCATTATCTTTTCGCTTGAGCTTAGCAGCTTTTCTCTATCGTTCTCCCATAAATGTATAATGAAGTTTAATATTTCTATAAACCCGCGCATACCATACCGGCTGTATTTCGGAAAATACGTGCCTGAGTAAAACGGTTTCTGCTTGTGCGTCATAAACAATGACAACGGCCACCCGCCCCCGCCGGTCATCATTTGGCAGACATTCATATATATATTATCTATATCGGGACGTTCCTCTTTATCAACTTTAATGCTAATAAATTTATCGTTTAACAGATTGGCGACCTCGGCATCTTCAAACGATTCTCTTTCCATTACATGGCACCAATGGCATGTACCCAACTGGATAAATTCAGCTATACCCAATAGATAGGAAAATCGGTTTATCTTCGGCTTTTGCTTTAGCAAAGGCTTCGTCGCACCACGGATACCAGTCAACTGGATTATGGGCATGTTGTAGCAGATACGGTGACTTTTCGTTAATCAATCTATTGGGCGTACTTAATTTATTCATGGGCATCACCTCCTTAATTAAGATAATAGTTATTATTACTTAATTTCGGATTACCATACATAATTGCATGTATCTGTTCTAACCCCTGTGAAAATGTAATTTTAAGGATAACATAGAATTTCCATGATAGCTCAAAACCATCGACTATGGAACATAAAATAAATAGGATAAAAGCAGGGAGCTTCGGATAAAATCCAGTAACTTCCTGCTTATCATTTTAAAAAAAATAATTATAAAAAGTTATGTACATGAGTTTAGAAATATCAGAGTTTACTAAAATCCCCATTTTACTTACAATGTAACATTCGCTTTTTTGATTACATTGACATGTTGTAAACATAAAGGGAAACTCATTTTAAACCGCGAAAGGGTTCAAATCAGTAAATTGCCTACATCTGTTTTCAAGGCTACATTTATGTCGAGGTTACTCCTAATTAGAGGTGGAACACGTAACGAAGCTTCCGCAACTCCATTATTATATTGTGTGATATTTAATGGTGGTTTTCAATTTTTATCGCATTTTCTTTCTTATTGAAAAATCCACGATTTTGTATATAAACTTCTCATCAAATCGCGGCACTATCTTAAATTTCCGCTTAATATAGTCTGGTGTTGGGAGGGGGAGTTCATTAAGAATTACGCCTGTTGTTCCGACACTAACGGTAGCTTCGGTAACAAGACTGCCATATTTGCGGAATATTTTATTGGTTATATAGTTAATCTCCTCCTTGCACATCTTTTTGTTCAGTAGGCTACCAGTTCCATAGAATTGCTCAAAATTATCTATGCTTTGTCTAAGAGCAATAACATCATCATGATAGCGAAGTTCAAGAGCACATTTCAACATCTCGCGAGGCAAATCGCTCTTAGCTTCTTTCCGTATATAATCGAAAAGTATTGGAGTATCAAATCTACTCACTTTGCTCGATTCAAACTTGTTGATCCGCTCTTCAAGCATATCTAACAATGCTGCACGAGTGTGTTCGTCTTTAATTGCATTTGCATAAAGATAATCAGCACGTATCGGATGTGGCAAATAACTCTGCTGAGTTTTAGAGCTTAAACACAGATATACGTTAATACGTTGGATAAGTGAATTTTTATCTCCATCTGTAAAATAATCCCTCATAAGCCCTTCTTCGTACTCTTCTATCCCTAGTTCAGATTTAAACGGGATAAATTCTGACAGTTCTGGCAGATTGCCATCATTAAATAAACGGCAAAACTCCTTTGTTAAACTATCATCTGCTAAACTTTCTAAAATATAGGTTAAATAGGAGTCTCGAAGCTTATCAATTTTTTCCCAAAGAAGAACCCCTATCAGCAGATTATTGAAACAATCCATTTGCTGACTACTATAACTCCTACGTCGAGCAGTACCAATCATGCAAAGTCCCGTAAATATGGTAAGAACATCCATAATTAAAGGAGTGAAAAGATTATCTTCTTTACTTGTCATAATGTCCTCCTGTCCTCTTGAAAGTCAAGTCATACATTTGGTGCTTTTATAAATATATTATATAAATTTGACCATTACAAGGTTTTTTTGTAAACAACAGCATTGAAATTGTACAATCTTATGATATACAGGCAGGGCTTGCTTTATAAAAGATATTTGCATATTACAATCTGACTCGGAGTCCCCATGTTAAACTATGTATACAAGCGTACACTTATTGCTTGATAAAACCATTTTTCAAAAGCCGTTCAAGCACTACTGCCAACTGCCCCCTTGTAACTGCTTCGTTCGGCCTATAGCTCCCGTCACCTATACCGCTTAACAGTCCAGCCTTTGCCAAGTATTCTATACTCCCACACGCATAATGCCCATCTATATCATTAAAAATACTTTCCACTTTTTTAACCGCCTTTTTCTCATTAACCTTTTCTACAAGTCTTTTCTTAAATTCATTCCATGCTGGCTCATTTTCATTTATAAACGGAACAGGGCAAGCTTTACCAGTTACGTCAAAGTGTCTGCATACCATATCAATAGGAATATTATTTCTTATCATAATGTCTGCGCCGAGTTCTATTGCTGTATCAAGCGTTTTATTCCAGTCGTTACCCTCATTAACGCAAAGCTCAATACCTAACGTATAATCATTTGGCTTGCTGTTAAATGTTTTTATCGTCCATGCAGTATAGGATTTCGCGCCTACATGAAAACCGACCTCATTTTCAGGGATATTCCTAACAACGCTGCTATCATCTATTATGTAATGAGCAGAGCCATAAACAAAAGCCTTACCGCTTATTTCGGTAAAGCTTTTATCAACAACCTTATATTGTCTTGCGAAATATTTAGCATTACCCATAGCATTAGCGGTTTTGCTGTAGTTAGCTGTGTAATGATAAACCAAGCTTTTTGCTTCGGTAAGTTTCCGTCCGCACCTGTTAGGATGGCCTACAGGAATAAAAAAATCCGTTATCTTATAACTCATTGTTTGTATCCTCCCCGTTCTTAGTTTTGCTCTCTATCTGCTTTTTTAATTCCTCTTTTATGCTGTCAATTACTTCTTTTTCATTTTGCTTTAAAAATGTTAATAAAGGCTTTACATAATCGTTTCCGGCGAGTATAAAATTTTCAAGTACACTTGTACACTCAACGAAAATTAGCAAGCTGTATAAAGTATTTGATATAACGTCACCGTACAAGACTTCGGCTACAACAGAGGCTTTATGAGCCATGTACAGTACAGCCATGTATAGGATAGCTTTTACACCTATTCCGTTTTTAAGTTCGCGGCTTGTAAGCTTTTTGTTTTTCCAACCTAAAAAATAATTGAACAATGAAAAAGAGCCGTAGTTTTTTTTCACTACGGCGTATTGTTTGGTTACTATGTCAATTAATACAAGGGCAAATATGAAAATTAAAACATCCTTCGGATAACCTATCTCCGTTAGAACAATACCTAAAATAAAGCTGCAAGAGATAATAGCCTTGCTGAAAAGTAAATCAACTATGCCTTGTATAGTGCTGATTATATCTTTCATTCCTTTTCCTCCGTATCTAAAATTTCCGGATCAGTTTTTTCCGTTTCCGGTTCAGTAGTATTTACATGCGTATTTGATTTAACATATCTCTTATAAGGCACAAACAAATTGTTTGGATTCCTGTTTACATACTGCACCCAAACATAATCGTCAATAGAGAATATAACATCGGGATTAGCCGGAACATTAGGGGTAATATAGCGGCTACCGTTAATATGTATATGTAATGTTCCGTCCTCGTTCACTCCGGCCACTTTTCCGTAGTGCCATTCAAAAGTTAAAAGGCCGTTTTTCTCTAGGAAATTCAATACGATTTGCTGAACAAACGATATGAATTTTTCTTGACTCATTAAAAAAGCCCCTTTCGTATTTTTATCGCTTCTGCCGTAATAATCTTAGGCTTTATAGGTATTGAAAAACTCTTTAGCTGATAATTTCCGCTACAGCCGTTTTTGCTGTCTATAATCTCTATTACGTCGTTTGCCTCATGCAAATAATTTGGAGCTAAGTCTAAAGCAATCTTTTCAGAATATGAAAACCGCTTTTTAAGCTCAAAATTGGCTCTTGCTATGCATTGGCTCTGCGTATCAATATTGCTGTCGGGGTTTCCATTATTCCAACAAAAAAACCTATCTCCTATCTGTTGGATAGAGTATTTATGTCCTTTCCATTCGGCTATGTTTTCATCAATGATTATTTCATGCCTAAACTCTGCCGTTTGCGAAGTGCCGCCCATAACAAGGATATGATTAAATAACTCCTTATCGTCAAGCTTTCTTATGCTTCCGGCGTAGAGGGTACTATCCTCAACAGTATAAGTCCAGCATGGAGCTTCAATTAGCGGGTCTTTGTATTTTTCAAAGCGGAAATATCCGTTCACGTCAAAATAGCAATCAAAAAAGAACTCACCGTCTGAATACGCTTTCTCGGTAAGCTCTTTTATTGCCTTGCCTCTGTTTTGCCCTATCTGATATGTCATATCATATGGAACGGTAATATTACAGTCCTCCAAAATCATTTCATGTATTCCGGCATTTTGCACCAAAATCTTTATAGCTTCTTTTATGTTCGTGCCTTTATTTATCGTGGTTTCATGGGTAAACCTACCGAAGTTTCCGGTAAGCAGATACCATTTATCTTGCCCGTTTAGCGTTACCGTGTTTTCAGTAAGCTTATGCGTGGCCTGTGGATCTGTTATGACAAATACGCCTTGTGGTATGTATTCTATGCCAACAAGCGTTTTAAGTCCGATATGGAGCTTTATCATTTTGTTGTCAACCCATATCAACCCGCCCTCGTTCCATGTAAATTTGCCGTCCTTGTTATCAAGGGTAAGTGTAAACATTCGTCTTATGTAGTACAATAAAAGTTACAGTGAATCTTCTCAATCGTGATAAAATAAAACAACGAAAAGGAGAAGAACACATGGGACAAAGAAGTTACACAGCACAATACCGTGCAGACGCGGTAAAATTAGCACAGGATATAGGAAGCAGTGCTGCGGCAAGGGAGTTAAAAATGCCAGCAGACACGCTATACACATGGGTAAGCCGCGCAAAGATGGGCAAGCTGCCAGAGCAGACGACGCCAATAGAGCCACAAAATGCGTTAAGAATGGCGGAGAGGATAAAACAACTGGAGCAAGAAAACAAAGCGTTAAAAAGCGAGCTTACGCAAAAGAAAAAGAAATGGAAATATTGGAAGGAGCAGCGGCTTTTTTCGCAAGTCGCCAGAAGAAATAGGTAAACGATTGAGGTTCGAGTACATAAGAAACAATGCGGAAAGTGGCGAAACATCGTTGTACTGCCGGGTTCTTAGTGTCACTCCACAGGGTTATAACAAATATGTTAAATCATTAAGTCGTCCCTATAAGTACGCCCAGCTTCTGGCAGACATGAGGGCGATATTGGAAGAAGATATTTATAACAAAACATACGGAAAACAGCGAATGTATGAGAAATTACAGCTTGATTATGAATGTCCCAGCTACAACACTGTGGCGAAGGTGATGCGAGAAAATGGCCTGTTGCAAAAAAAGAATAGCCCAAAAGGATTAACAAAAGCAGATAAAAAGGCGCAAAAGTCTGACAATCTGTTGAAACAAGATTTTACGACGGAAGTACCTAACGAAAAAACCGTAACGGATATAACTGAGTGGACGGCAAGTGATGGCAAGCTGTATGTCAGCGCAGTTTTCGACTGTTTCGATAATGCTTGCCTGGGACTTGCGATAGAAAACCATATGAGGAAAGAATTGGTTATTGAGACATTTAGAGCGGCGGCTGTATTTCATGACTTACGAGGTGCAATCAGTCATTCCGATAGGGGGAGCCAGTACACAAGTGCAGAATTTCGGGAGTTATTAGACACTCTTGGGATAACGCAAAGCATGAACTCCGCCGCCGGACGATGCCATGATAACGCTAAATGCGAGAGTATGTGGGCACGAGCTAAGGAAGAGATTATGGCTTGTTTTGATACAAATAAGCTTTCTTGTGCACAACTTACCAATATTATTACAGCGTACTATTTGGACTATTGGAACAACAGAAGAATCTGCTCTGCTATCGGCGGTATGCCGCCGATGGTTAAGCGAGGGGCGTATCGGATTATGCTCATCGACACAGTGGCTTGACGATTGACAAAACTCACTGAAACTTCTTTTGACAATTTCAAAAACTGCATGAAAGACCTAAACAGGGAGCATTACGTCAAACAGGAGGAAATGGCAAAACTGTTTTCCGAAGAAGTGAAAGCTTTAATCCCACTTCCGCGTGAGAAATTCCGGGTGTTTAACCTTGAGAAAGCAAAGACGGACGGCTATAGCTTCGTCCGCTATGATAACAACCGTTACTCTACGTCTCCGGAATATCCCGAATGCGAAGTATGGCTTGAAATCAGCACGTCCGAGATAAGGGTATTAAACGAAAACTACGAAGAAATATCCGTACACAAACGTAAATATGCGCCGGAAATCATGCCGGTAATCGACTTTGAGAACTATGTGGGTACGCTTGCCCGCAAACCAAGAGCGTTTCTAAGTTCGCCATACTTTACCACAATGCCGGTATCGGTTCAGGAGTATTTGAAAAAATGTACATATCCTGAATTAAAGAAGATGCTCATAACATTAGTGCCTATAATCAGAGAGGAGCGAATCGGTGACGCGGCTGCAGTATTGGAACTTACCGCCATACGTAACACAGAGGATTTTATTGCCGCCTATAAAGCCTTGACGGAAGACCCAAGGGCGCCTGAATCAATCAGTACGATGTCAACACCGCCGCAACAGCCATATCTGCCAAAGCTTGACCCATATAGTGCGCTGATGGGTTGGTCGCAACCTACGGTTACTGCTCGCCCATGGGACCAGGACGGTAAAGTATACCCCGGCGTAGCCGGTGACGCGAAGCGTCAGGCCACCCGGCCAGCTTGCGAAGCAAGTGAGAGGGCGGTGAACCAAGTATGAGTCTGAGTACATGGAATGCACTAAGGGAGGCCTGTAAACAGTTGAAATTTAGCCAAAACATGGTAGAAAACGCAAAAAAAATCAAAGCTGAATCTCAAGCGGAGTTTCTCTTTGAATTGTTTACGAAAGAGCTTGCGGACAGAGACATAAAACGTCGGAATACCTATATCAAGCAGGCCGGGTTTGATATTGAAAAGACCTTTGAAAAGTACACCTTTGAAGACATCAAGTTTCCAAAGACCCTGACCCCGGATGATGTAAAAGACGTTACGTTTATACCCAAACGGGAAAACTTAATACTATACGGTAATGTAGGGGCAGGCAAAACGCATCTTGCAATAGCAATGGGTATGGCTGCTTGTAATCATGGATATAAAACCCGGTTTTGGCGAACTCCCATGTTGGTAAACGCTCTAACCGAAGCAAAGGCGCAAGGTGTCTTGTCACGTTTTATGAAACAGTTTGTAAAACTGGACTTGCTTATTTGTGACGAATGGGGCTATGTTCCTATTGACTCTGATGGGGCAAAACTGCTCTTTCAAGTGGTTGCTGAATGCTATGAACGCAAATCAATAATAATCACGACCAATTTAGAGTTCGCCCGCTGGAATGATATTTTTACCGATGCCAAAATAACCGCCGCTCTACTTGACCGTATTATTCATCATTCACACCTGCTTGATTACTCAGAGCGAAAATCCCGGCGGTTACACGACGCACTACTTAATATTTCGGAACAATGAAAAAGGAAAAACGGCATAATTAAGGGCTTTGTGAAGAAGTGCGCTTCACAAAGCCCCGCCCTAAGCATCTGTGTAAACTTGCGCAGCGTCAAGGTCAGGTAGTATTTTCTTGCACGATGGAACTGTGCAAGAAAATCTCCACCTTACCCTTGACTCCGTTATATGATTGGCATTCATTACCACAATATGGCTGATTAGTGCTGTATAAATATCTTTATATTTGCTGTACTTTTATATTGACAAAAACAGTGTTCTTTATCGAACAGTCCATTCCACAACATAGAAATGTTATTGGTTTAGTTATCAATATTTTGGCTTTTGGTTGGGAGACTTCCTTCTGTTACAACAAGGTCAGGACATGACCTCTGTTCCCTCACAATTCCTTGACTAGAACTTTCACACTTTTGTCGCGTGTATTAACATACCAATCATACCTCCTTTGACGCTCAAAAGCGTCATGATTGATGCTTAGGCTTTCGCCTATTCTATAAATATAATATATATTTAAAAACCACTTATTTCCTTCTAGCGAAACAAACAAGTTCTCAGCTATATATAATAGTTATGAACGGGTTCATCATAATAGCAATTTTGCTTAGATGAATATATAAAATAATAAGGAGGAAAAAATTTATGACCGAAACACAGTCAGATTATTAGGAACCAAGAACCACCACGCACAACTGAAAAAAGTAAATAGCTATATAGATGATAAGGCTTCTCAACATGAGAAGCCTTATCTTTATGTCTAAAACAAGGAGGAATAGCTCAATGAAATCAAAACAAGAAATACTTTATATTATTAACAACTCAATCGGGACTAACGGCTACCATAGGTTTTCGATGATACCCGACTTCCCGATTATTACAGATGGCGTTCTCGCTCTAGCGGAAGCAGCGGGTTGTTATTGGCTCCTTGATATTATTGGAAGCCACCAAAGCAACCGAAGGCTAGATAAAGCTTTTCAAGTATGGAAGTTGTATGTAAACAAAAAAAAATGAAAGTGCGGTTGTGAAGGGGTATAACGACACAACACTTATCGTTACACAAAAGATACCGTATACCGACTTCCCGCTCAGTGAGTTAAAGCTATATCTGATCGACGGGATAATCCTGCTTCCATCTGAATATTAAAGCGCCTGTAATCTTAGCGGACACCGGCGCTTATTTCCCCGAATGATACAACATCAAAAGAGAGGGACAAATCTATTATAACGTCCCTCTCATGCAGAATCAAGAAAGGACGAATAAACTTATGTATGAAAAAATCAAGCAACAGGTTTGCGGCATACTTGATAAATACGATAAAAATTACAATAGCAGAGGTGTTATTAAAAATTTGGAATCTTGGCAAAACAACAAAGACTGGCTTGTAGAACTCCTACGCCGTCATCCGAATTGGAACGAAGAAGCTCTTGCTGTTGTATTCGAAGTTACACATAGCCCGTGAAATTGACAGAGCTACAGTTAATTCACACAGGTACGAACTTAGCCGGTTAATTACAGAATGGGATATGGCCGAAGACGAACAGAATAAATTTGCAAGGTCACTTGATGCCGTTGCTTTTACATATTCTAAAACACTGCCTTGCACGGAAACGGCAGTTATTATAAAAAACTATTGCGGCGTTACTTGCACCGTAGGTCAAAAGACCAGCCGCATTATTAACACTATATGCAAAAAGTATGGACTAGATAAACACCCCGAATATAATGCGCGGTTCGCTAAACTCGCGGATTCATTGAATCCAATGCAGATTAAGCGTACCGCGCTTTTATCTGTCCATCCTTGCGATTATCTTGAAATGTCAAATCGTAATAATAGCTGGAGTTCCTGCCATTGCTTGGAAGGCGGTGAATATCATGGCGGTACTTTGTCTTACATGAACGATAGTTGCAGTATGATCTTTTATACTGTAGACGATGATGTGACAGAAAAGTTTTACACAATGCCCAAAAGGACGCGTCAGGTATTTTGTTTTAATAACGGGATTTTGCTCCAATCGCGGTTATATCCTCAGACAGACGATGACGAAACGCGGGATATGTACCGTAACATCGTTCAGAGAACTATTGCTGACTGTCTAATGGTTCCGAATTTATGGACATTAAAAAGAACGCAAGACGAGGTTATGCGACATCACGTTCGTTTCATAAAAAAATAAAAAGAAAACATGATATAATCCAAGTAAAAAAGGGGAAAAAAAATGGATTATATAAACAAAAAATTGGCAGGAATAGAAGACAAAAGACATCCAAGCTATATAGAGCACAATTTGACGGACATATTAATCATAATAATGTGTTCTGTGTTATGCGGTCTTGACGGATTAGCGGAACTGACACTGTTTGCGCAAAAACGGAAAGAATTTTTCAAAAGCAAATTTGGAATTGAAAAAATCCCGTCAAAACCGACATTCAGCCGAGTATTGGCTGTTTTGGACGGCGATGAAATAGCCAAAGTAATAATAGAAATAATGAAAGAAAAAGCAAAGTTTATGAAGCACATAGGAAACATTGTGGCGGTGGACGGAAAAGCAATCCGAAGTACAACGGAAAAAGGGAAGCCAAACTCCGCACTGCAAATATTAACGGCCTACATAACCGAAAGCGGAATTGTATTGGGTCAAAAAGATGTTCACGAAAAAACGAATGAAATCCCGGTTTTTCAGGAAATGCTAAGTGTAATAAAAATTAAAGGCATGACTGTAACGGCCGATGCTATGCACTGCCAAAAGGAAACGTGCAAAAAAATAGTTAAAAACGAAGGTAACTATGTTTTCGGTTTAAAAGAAAACCACAAACTTCTCTACGAAGACGTTAAGTTGTTTATAGATGACGAAACAAACAATGAAAACATAGAGCAGTTTTCGACGGTTGAAAAAAACGGCGGCAGGATAGAAAAACGCGTCTGTAAAAAAGTTCTTGACATAAGTTGGCTACAAGACAGAGAAGAATGGAGCGGGCTAAAAACTGTGTTTTCTGTCAGACGGATTATGACCGCCAAAGATAAAACTTCCGACGAAACCTGCTACTATATAGCGAGTTTGGATGCGACGGCTGAAGAGTTATTACGGATTGCGCGAGAACATTGGAAAATCGAAAGCATGCACTGGCTGTTGGACGTGGCTTTTTCAGAGGATGACTGTGAAATCCTATCCGAAAACGGACATAAAACGTTCAACATTTTAAGAAAACTTGCCTTGATGCTTCACAAGCAATTTATCAGTGGGCAAACTAAGAAATGCAGCGTTAAAGCCAATTTGCTTAATTGCTTACTTGACGAAGACGTGCTTTGCCAAGTGTTGAATTTTTTATGAAACGAACGTGATGCGACATGTTAAAACAAACGAGTACTCGTTGCATTATCGTGATTATGAATATAAATGTTATAAACCAAACATCTCGTTTTTAAACGCAATGAATGTTGACATTAACGATTATATTCTTGTCGGTAATACTGTCCACTGTATCGAATGTTCAAAAGTTATTAATGAATGCAACAGCCTTTACTGTGAATCGTGTAGCGATGACGGCTATGTTACTTGCTACAACTGTGACCGCAGAGAACATGGGGATATCGCTCATTATATAAACGGATATTGGTATTGCGACGATTGTTGTTCTTATTGTGAGCATTGTCAGGAATATACAGTCGACGAAATTACCAATGTTCACAACAGTCGTGGATATTCATGTTCTGTGTGCCGAGATTGCCTTGAAAAAAATTATTATTATTGTGAGGACTGCGATGAATATTTCGATAAAGACAGCGGATATCAAATCGATGGAAGTTTCCATTGTAATGATTGTATTGAAACGAATTATTGCATTTGCGAAGATTGCGGAGAATATGTAAATTATGACAACTCCGAGGAAGTTAACAGCATATATTACTGCGAAAGCTGTGCCAAGGATATAAGAGAAAATGAGGAAGAAGCAATAAATGATGAAGAAAGTTTAGAATCAGCATAATTAATGAAGGGAGAAAAGTAATGATAACTTTTGAAGAAATTGTAGTAAAACCACAACATATGTTGAAAAAGGCGTTAATGTCCGAATTTACAAAAATGGGTTACAGTACACGGACAAAAAAAGGTTTTATATATGTTAAAGGTAGTTTACCTGTAATGTTGGTAGCACATTTAGATACGGTTCATAAAAATCCGGCAAAAACCATTTGCTACTCCACAGATGGTAATATTGTTATATCGCCGGAAGGCATAGGTGGCGATGACAGAGCCGGGGTGTTTATGATTCTCCAAATCATAAAGAAACACCGCTGCCATGTCTTGTTCTGCGAGGACGAGGAAACTGGTGGTATCGGAGCATATGAGTTCATTAAAAGCGATATTAAGCCTGAGATAAATTACATAATAGAGCTTGACAGACGCGGTTCGGATGATGCTGTGTTCTACGACTGCGATAATCCGGAGTTTACAAAGTTTGTAATTGATTTCGGATTCAAAGAGGAAACAGGAAGCTTCAGCGATATCTCAATTATCGCTCCGGAATTGAAAGTTGCCGCTGTTAATATAAGTGCTGGATTTTACTGCGAACACTCTCGGCATGAATACGTTAACTTGCAGGTTATGGAGAAAAACATAGCACGGATCAGCAAAATGGTTTCCACACCGTCAAAAAAGTTTGAGTACATCGAAGCTATATATCTACATCGCAGTTTATGGAACGGAAGATATTACGAAGATATTCTTGACTTTGAGCGCTATTATCGAAGCGGAAGCGATGTAAAAATTAAAACACTCATGCCGCTGCCGGATACGGCACACATTAAAATACCAAACGGTGAAATGGAAGAATGCAACGAGCAATATTTAATAGACAATGCAGGAAAAGTTTATGAATACTTTTGCGACTTTGGTGTAGCGGTTGAGACCGATGGTTATGAAGCCCGCTCGGAAAGCGGTATGCCAATTAGATTTAAGGAAAAAGATGCTATAAAAATTGAAGTTGTGCCGGTAGAGTTTCTCTACGATTATTATTAATTTAAACAGAAAGGGTGCGTGATAATTATGTTAGAAAACAATGAAAGTGTTTTACAGGCAATATTTTATGGCAAATACATCCCGTATGAAAATATCGCTCCTAAAGAAAATGTTGAGTATGTAACAATAAACTCAAAAATAAATAACGAAAAAGAATTATTTAAAAATACATTATCTAAAGACGATTACATTAGATTGGAAATTATGGAAAGTCTGTATAGTAAATCCTCAAAAATAGAGGTTGAAACCGCTTATATGGTTGGATTTCGTTTCGCTGTTAAAATAATGGCTGAGGTATATGTCGGAAAGGATAACATACCGAATATTAATGAATTGTTTAATATAAAGAAATAATCCATTTGTTACGCTATAATGCCGTAGTATCTAAAACGAACGTTTTTGAAACTGATTTAGCAGAGTGTCAATGCCCCTCAATTAGTACTGATTTTGAGGGGTATTTTGTTTCAAAACACGTTCCAAAAACAAAGTTGCATATCTCATACGTTATTGAAACAAAAGGAGGACTTTATGAAAAGCTATATTTTCGGTTATGCTCGTGTTTCAACAGAATCCCAAAATTTAGACAGACAACTTGATGCTCTGAAAAAGTACGGCGTAGATCATATCTACAATGAGAAGATGACAGGCACTAAAAAAGACAGGCCGGAGCTTACAAAGATGCTTGACCGAATGACCGAAGGAGATACAGTTGTTATAGAATCTTTATCACGCCTAGGAAGAAGCACAAGAGACTTGATTGAGCTAACAGAGTTATTTCATGCAAGAGGGGTTAATTTAATATCTCTTAAAGAATCCATAGACACTAAAACAAGTACCGGAAAGCTATTATTTACGTTAATGAGTGCAATCGCTCAATTCGAGAGGGATTGTATAGCTGACAGGACACGCGAAGGATTACGTTCTGCCAGAGCTAGAGGGAGAACAGGCGGAAGACCGAAGACAAGCCTTGAAGCTGTAAAGAAAGCCATAAAACTCTATAATACACGTCAATATTCTATTCGTGAAATAGAAGAATTGACAGGAATTAAAAAAGCTACTTTATGTAGAAGCTTGAAAGATTAGTCAGCGTAAAAAAAACGGATTCCAAATACCTGTTATTGTTAATTGTATAATAAGTTTTGGAAATAACAGGGCAAAACATAATAATAGTGAGGAGGAAACTAATGAACTCTAACGAAAGTAAAGAATTATTGACAGCATTGTATAGAACAATACAATTTGTACAAGTAATTATTGAAACACAAATGGATGTCTTAATTAAAAATGGAAACACAAACGATTTTAGTGTTATTCTACTTAGTCTAGTTGAAATATCAATACAATTACTTAGAAGTTAACTGTTAAAACAAAAATTCTGCTGATAGCGGGATTTTTTCGTTTGTATAAAAGAAAACCACCTGCTATGCAGGTGGGATGAAGCTTATAGCTATGCAAAAGGGTTTTAGAAAGAGACCTCCATTTGATAAAATAATTGCAGGTTCGCAGCCGCAAAAAAACAAATGGAGGTGTCCAAAATGGACAGTAAAAGTCTAGCACATACAAAATGGAATTGCAAATATCATATAGTGTTTGCACCCAAATATAGGAGGCAAGCAATATATGGAGAGCTAAAAAAGATATAGGACAAATACTGAGAAAGCTGTGTGAATATAAAGAAGTAGAAATAATAGAAGCGAACGCATGCAAAGACCATATACACATGTATATAATGATACCACCGAAATTGAGTGTGTCAGACTTTGTAGGATATTTGAAAGGAAAAGCTCGTTGATGATATTTGACAGACACGCCAACCTAAAATACAAATATGGTAATAGGCACTTTTGGTGTAGAGGATATTATGTAGATACAGTAGGACGAAACGAAAAAGCAATATCGGAATATGTAAGGAACCAGTTGCAGGAAGACATAGTATCGGATCAAATAAGTCTAAAGGAGTATATAGACCCGTTTACGGGTGAGCCAGTGGACAAGAGCAAGAAAAAATAGCCCGTTTACGGGCGGTAGGGCATGATGCTACTTTAGTAGCGGCTTGAGGTAATGTGCGGCTGGCGAACCTTTCAATGAGCCTTAAGGCTCAGCCTAGTAAAATGCCCTTATAGGGCGGAAAGACAAACCACCCGCTTAGCGGGTGGTCATGATTTCTAAAACAAATCAACAAGAATACTATTTAATATAAATGCGACCTTTAAGAAACTTAGACAAATCAAGCAAAAAAGCGATTTCATTGTCCTTGTAATCGTAAAGGGCAGAATTGAGCACGTCAAATTTTGTAAAAGTGTTGGAAAACTTTGAGCTTTCATTGCCTGTTACTAGGTAATCAAGGGAGCAGTTAAAAACTTGTGATAGCTTGTATAAATTTTCTATTGAAACACCTGTCTCGCCTCGTTCTATTAAGCCAATAAACGAAGGCGAAACTCCAACAAGCTCTGACAACCTTTCGATAGTAAGTTTATTTCTATTTCGTAAATCTTTTAAACGAACGGCGATATCCAGCCAGTTTAATTCTTGCATTGCAACCCCACCTTTTATATTTAAATTCTAAATTACACAAATAGGGCTTGCAATCAAGTGTAACTAGAACTATAATCACCAGTGAGGCTACTGTAATATATATATCTAATGAAAGGGGGTTAATCGTATGGGTAAATTTGATAAGTCTATTTCAAGCCTAACAGGTGAAATAGGTATTGGCCCGTTAAGCATTGAAATACCAAATCTTGCAGAAAAAATAGGCTCTAGATTCGGTGATGAAGGCAGAGAAATAGGTCAAGAAATTGACAGAAACACAGATGATATAAAAGTCCGTTTTGAATTATAGTTTTATTAATGAGCGCTTTATAAGTAAAGCTATATCTAGCACTTAAATAAACCAAAGCGGGATTAAAAAGATAAACGCGGATTTAGTTATTATATTTCCCAATCCGTGATCAACGTAAGTCCGCGTTTCGCTTTTAATTCACAAGGTATTTTTGACGAACTGCTAGACATGAATAACATGATATATTTAGAATAAATTGGAAAGGAGCGTTTTGGCAAAATATTGAATATAGTTTATAATTTACATGAGGTGGAAAAATGTTTTGTGCAAATTGTGGAAAAGAATTAAGAACCGGTATTCAAAAGATGTAATAATAATCCATTTCGATAAAAGTTGATATTTCTGGGCTTTTGAAGCTGCATGGTATATAAAGCTTTTAATATTTTCTCACAGAGTGAACACATTTTTGTATGCGTGAGCCGCTATAATTATTAAAATGACATGGAATGATAGCCTAATCCTGATTAATACGCCTTATTGTCTCCATTGTTTGGGATGTTTTGAATACGGGTTCTAATATTACAGTTGTAATTAAAAGGAAAAAGGAGTAAACTCACCTGGGGTGAGAAATATGGAGATTAAAAGAAGAGAAATAGAAAGCGAATATCTAGGACTGATAAACAGATTAAGCAAAGTATTTGCGAGTGAGGCAGGATTCAAACAGGCAGATAAATATATAAAAGGGCTGTTGGGAGCCATAGATCGAAAAAACGGTTGGCAGATGGCGGAGTATTTGGGGGAAAAGACGCCGTATGCGATACAACAGTTTCTGTATCGGGGACGATTCAGTGCAGACAGACTGAGGGATGAACTGAGAACATATATAGGAGAAAAACTTGGCGAAGAAGAAGGCGTATTAGTAGTTGATGAAACGGGATTTTTAAAACAGGGGAAAAAATCGTGCGGAGTTAAAAGACAGTACAGCGGGACAGCCGGTCGGATAGAGAATTGTCAGATAGGAGTGTTTTTAAGCTATGCCAGTAAAAAAGGTCATGCACCTATAGACAGGCGACTGTATATGCCGGAAGAATGGATAAACGATAAGGAGAGATGCAAAGCTGCTGGTGTCCCGGAGGCAACGGTATTTCAGACAAAACCGCAAATGGCACTGACCATGATCCAGGAAGCGACATCATCTGGAATACCATATACATGGGTAACAGGGGATTGTGTATATGGGGATTACAGAGATATACGTTTATGGCTGGAGCAAAACGGAAAATGTTATGTAATGAGTGTTTCAGGAAAAGAATATATATGGCAGGATTTCAAACAGGTATCGGTAAGCAGCATAATAAAGGGATTGCCGGAAGAAGGTTGGTTTGAGGCAAGTTGCGGTGACGGTTCAAAAGGCGCGCGTGTATATGATTGGATGATAACGGAGATAAACCCGCCGCTCGAAACAAGTCGGAAGCGTTGGATGATGTTTCGACGCAGCAGGACAAATCCGAATAAGATACGTGCTTATATTTGCTGCGCCCCATCAGACACCGCGAGACAAAAGCTTGTGGAAGTGGCGGGAACGCGTTGGACGGTGGAAACTTGCTTTAAAGAGAGCAAGTCTGAGGTTGGGCTTGATCAATATGAAGTCCGCAGTTATGACGGTTGGTATAAGCATATAACGTTGGCATGTATTGCATTGGCATTGGTAACGGTTCTTTCCGGAAATTCATTAGATACCAAAAGAATACAGGAGCATGAGCCGTCCGCATCAAGTCTTGATGCGTTTAAAAAAGGGGCGCTGTCTGCGCGTTTGAGCAAGCGCGATATGCGAAAGATTTTTATTTGTATCAGATACCATTTTCCTTTCTTTGATCAAGCTCACACTCTCTTATGGATTCAATGGCGCAGGTTGCATCAAACTGTTGCTATGTGGTACCATTATCATAAATCTCATGATTTACAACTGTAATACTAAATAACAATTGTAAGTTTTGCGATAACTGTGGTGTTCAAGTTCAAACAAAAATGGATATAGAAAAGCAGAACAATAATGAAGTAGTTGCAACTTCCTGCGATATGGTTGATACAAATACATATGAGGGCATAAGTCTAGATGAAAAGAAAATTTTAAAATCCTTAGTTTCCATTAATTCGAATTACTATTTAAAAGAATTTGAAAAGATAGAGAGAGGCGAAACAAGTAAAAATACATTTGCTCGTTGGGTTTATTGTATTCCTTCGCTCTATAGGAAAAATTATGGTTATCTTCTTAAATATGAACTTTCAATTATTCCAGCAGTACTTATATTATTAACATTAGCTGCTGTTGCTATTACTTTCGTAAATATATTTTTTGGAATTTTATTCGTGGTAGGTTTTTTTGCATTTTCGATATTTTATACTAATAATTCAATTGAATTTAATAAGTGTTATCTACAACGACTAAGAAAAATAATTAACACTAATAAAATAACAACTGAAAACATGAATAGCCCAGAAAAAGTAAAAACTATTAAGAAAAATGGAGGGGTTTCATTTAGAAATATCTTTATTATAGTTTTTTCTTTTATATTAATAGCTAATGTTGTTGGGATTATAGACAAGATTTCAAACGATTCCGCTGTAAAAACGATAAAAAACTCTGAATTATCTGCATACCCAGGGATTACAATTGAAAAGGTTTTCACTGGATATATGAAAGATATTAAGTGGGAGAGCGGTAAAAGCGAAGATAATATCGAATTTGTTAATGTAACCGGCAAGATATTGTATAATCAAAAAACAATTGAAGCTACATTTCAATTTGTTTTCTCAAATGATAATACATCATTTAGTATATACACGCTTGAATTTAATGGCATACCACAAAATACACTTATGATTAACACACTAATAGAATTAATGTATGAAGAAGCAGGATATATAAATTACATGAGCAATAGTAATAGCATAGATGACGTATTTTCTTCTTCTGAAAATATTTTAGACCAATTAGCTATTGATGCTTATGCAGAAAATGGTAACTCAGCAAATAATTCGATTTCATTTGATCTTTCAAACAGCATAAACGAAAATAATGATGAAATAGAAATTGATGATAATGTAATTTATTATGAACTAGGTACTTTTTTAGAGAAAGTACCTAATTTCCTTTTTTACGTAGACTGCGAATATAGTAATGAATCTCCTACTGAATCCGGAACAATATACGAATATGACTATGTCGATGTTTTTGCGGGCGCTTTAAACGATTATTACAGTATTTTAGAACTTTTGAATTTTACAAGTATAGAATCTAGTCTTACAGGTAGTAAAACAGGTACATTATGGACAAAGGGAAACACCGCTGTCATGTTAACGTATGATGAACCCTTAGGAATGATTGTAATGGGTGAGTGTGTGTTCCCAACAGTAAGTGTTACGGTTGAGATTTACAATATAGTAGAATAACTCTATTGACCAATAGTGTATAGACTTAGGTGAGGTGCTTGATTATTTTAAGACCTCAGCGAAGATCGTTATTGATAACTTCGAAAGACCTATGACCGAATTAAGGCTTGATTATAAACCATAACAAATAGAACCGTCCATGATAGACGGTTCTATTTGTTATGGTTTAACCTTTTAATTTTATTTTCTTTCTCACCTATGGACATATCGAGTTAGATCAAGTATATTTTACTAAACTATACTTTACTTAATACGGTAGGAGGATGCAAATGTTTGTCGGAAGAACAAATGAGTTTGACAACTTAAACAAACGATACAATAGCGGCAAGTTTGAGTTTGCTGTTATATACGGGCACCGACGTGTCGGAAAGACTACTCTGATAAATGAATTCATAAAAGACAAGGAAACTGTTTTCTACACAGGAATTGAAGGCAACATAGAAGAAAATTTAGAAGGACTCAGTAAAAGCATTTACTCCCTTTCCGTAGACTTCGCAGATGCCTCCGGTAGTTTCGAGGGTTTTCAGGAAGCTTTGGAAACTGTATTCAAAATTAATTTTCTCAGTTGAAATAGTCACAGCCATCACCTTGCTTACTATAAAAATTGGATTTTCACTATTATCTCCCTCTCGATGCCAGGTTATGCTCTCTATGATTGTTTTATAAAGACTGTTCTCGCTTGCAAGTCGAGAGGGATAAAGCGGAGGTTAGAAAAAAAGAAGCGTGGAGAGGATTGAATTATACTAATCCGCTTTTCAATCCATTCTATCTGCGGTCAGAACGCCTCACGCTCTCTCGCGTTCGGCTTCCCTAGATACAATGGTTTCAAAGTCGGATTAGTATTAGTTGGCATTTATTACGAGATATGCTATACTGCTTGTGTGCTGCTCTGACCGTAGATTTCTGTGATTTTTGCTTTAATTGCAATGCTTTCTGAGCTCCGTACTGGCGATTTATGGCTAAGAGCAACGTAGTAACTGCTTCGCTTATCTGTACAACCGAGTATTTTTTCACCCACTTGTAGAAGCCAGACGATATGAGAGGTGTCTTATGGACGAAAAAAAACGTTTTATCAGCATAAAAATGAAAATCATGCTTTCAACACTCATTCCAATTGTTGTGAGCTTTATTTTAATTGGAGTATTTGTTTTCATTTTGTTGTACAATTCCCTTTATAACTCCGCAAAAAACGATTTCTTACGGATAAGCCAAAAATACGCATATGATTTCGAAGCGAAGATTGATGCCGCTACGGATTATTTATCTCTTGCCTCAAGCACTATTGAATTAAGCATAGCGGCAGGCCTGACCGACCGGGAAACGGTGAAAGACATGGTGATGAACGCTTTTGACAAGTATGGGTTGCTTGATGGCTCCAGCCTTTATTTCGAAGCCAATATGTAC
Organism: Holotrichia oblita; assembly: GCA_023690525.1. NCBI lineage: Eukaryota > Metazoa > Arthropoda > Insecta > Coleoptera > Scarabaeidae > Holotrichia > Holotrichia oblita. The sequence goes on from JALQSN010000059.1 coordinate 150,215, forward strand.
GACGGTCGGGATTCAGAATATATCGGAACGGAATATGGCACCAAAAAATCCGGAAAAATATGTTATTATTTTTATAAAGACAACGGACAAACGGTTTACTTACCAGAAGCGCTGGAGGACGAAATTGAATTTGAATTGCCTCATTATACGGAGGCAAAGAAAGAAAACAAGCCCATTTACACGGCTCCGACTGTGTATGAAGTCGATGGGCGTGATATACCGATGTTCACGATTACATATCCTATCCGGAATACCGAGGGAATGTTTATTGGCGCAATTACTGTAGATTTGTTTCTTGAGGATATATATTCCCAACTTCAAAATGAAATTATATATAAAACCGGGTACATTGTAATCGAAAACGATAACGGGCAGGTTATTTACAGCCCCAGATTTGAAGATATAGGAAAGCAAAGAGAGGAAGCGGGGTTACTATATCCGATACCCGTGGAAAGTGAAGACTCCGTATTTATTAACGCTGAATCCATTATCAATAATAAAAATGCGCTGGTGACGATTAAGTCAATCTATATACCGCAGCTTGACAGTTATTTTTATGTTTCGGTGACAGCCCCCATAAACGAGATTAACGCGAGAGGAACCCAGTTAATCTCCTCGCTTGCTATATTCGGATTATTTATCATTACCATAATCGCGTTGATTATATACTACCTAATCATGCGAATTTCTGAGCCTATTAAGAATATAACGGAGGGTGCGAATAAAATCGCTGGCGGCGATACGGATAAATTAACTTTTGCCTTGCCGCGAACAAAAACTACGGACGAATTACATATTCTTACTATTGCCATTGAAAAAATGCTCTCTCAAATAAATGAGGTTCAAAGACTAAAACTGGAAGCTCTTGAACTGACACACAAAAAAGAAAAAGCAGAAACAGCGGCACAAGCAAAAAGCGACTTTTTGGCTAGGATGAGCCATGAAATACGAACGCCGATGAACGCGGTTATGGGAATGAGCGAGCTTATTTTACGGAAAGAACTGCCGCAGGACGTTTATGAAAACGCGCTGATGATAAAGAGCGCCAGTACAAATCTTTTGTCAATCATCAATGATATACTGGATTTTTCAAAAATCGAATCCGGTAAGCTGGAGATTGTGGAAGCAGACTATTTGTTCCCTTCGCTAATAAATGATATCATTAATATCATACGCGTACGGCTAGTGGATAAACCCGTCCAATTTGCCGTTTACATAAAGCCGGATATTCCGTCTAATCTTACAGGGGATGAAACGCGGGTACGGCAAGTGTTATTAAATCTTTTAAGCAACGCTTTGAAATATACGCACGAAGGTTTAATATCACTTTCCATTACAGGTGTGACCGACGGTGATTCTATTGTACTTACGATGTGTGTTGCCGACAGCGGTATCGGTATTAAAGAAGAGGATATGGATAAGCTGTTTGGCGACTTTGTTCAAATAGATGCGGAAAAGAACAAAGGAATTGAAGGAACGGGGCTTGGGCTTGCCATAGCGCGCAACCTTTGCCGGACTATGCGCGGTGATATCACCGTGCGCAGCGAGTACGGAAAGGGCAGTGAATTTACCATTATCCTGCCGCAAAGAATCAAATCTTCCGAACCTTTCGCTTCTGTCGACAATTTGGAAGAAAAAACCGTCCTGTTGTATGAAACACGCCCGATTTATCAGGAATCCATTGAAAAGGCGTTTTTAGATTTAGGCGTAATTTACAAGTCTGTCGATAACATTCCGGCACTTTTTGAAAATATGGGCAAATATGATTTTGTGTTTGTTTCATCTTTTATGTATGACAGCATAAATCCGACCCTGTATAAACTGGATTCACCGCCCAAATTGGTTCTTTTAGTCGATATCTTGGAAACGCTTGCTCCGAAAAACGTGAGGATGCTCTCACTTCCGGCGCATTCACTTTCCATTGCTAATGTATTGAATGATATTTATGAGAATTTCGGCAGTGTTACCGTATCGGGCGGAACATTTATCGCACCCGAAGCGAACGTATTGATTGTAGATGATGTCATGGCAAATCTTAAGGTCGGCGAGGGACTTCTGCTGCCGTATGAAATGTTGGTTACGATTTGCTTAAGTGGCCGGGATGCAATTGGGCTGATTGAAAAAAACCGGTATGACCTGGTATTTATGGATCATATGATGCCGGGCATGGACGGATTGGAAGCCACAAGTTTAATAAGGGCGATGGAAGGCGAATATTATAAAACGCTTCCAATTGTAGCTCTTACGGCTAACGCTGTTTCGGGCGTGAGAGAAATGTTCATTCAAAACGGTATGAGTGATTTTTTGGCAAAGCCGATTGAAACCGCTAAACTTAATGCGATTTTAGAAAAATGGATACCAAAAGAAAAGCAGATAAAGAGAATCACCACGGAACAAACGGAAGAACCAAACGCTTTCGTAGAAGCGCTTCGCGGTATCCCGGAATTCTCGGTCGAAAAAGCGTTGACCGCACTAGGAGGTTCGGAACAAACATACGAAAAGATCGTTAAGCTTTCGATTCGGTTGTTGCCCGAAAACATCATCCGGCTGAATAGCTTTATTAATACGGATATTTCAAACTACGCCATAGAAGTGCATGGTATCAAGGGAGTACTTAACAATATGGGTGCATATAGTCTTAGTGAGATCGCATTAGGGTTGGAAATTCTGTCAAAGAATAGCGATCAGGAAGCATGTATGCCGATACATCATGTTTTAATTGATAAGCTTACTGTTTTTCTCGATAAGATGAGCGCATTGTTGGATAAAGCAGACAATACCCCGAAAACAAAGGGTGAAATGTCCTTCATTATGGAAATTATGCCAAAATTGCGGGAAGCAGTAGAAAATTACGACAGCATCCTTGCACTGGAGCTACTCGCACCTGTAAGTGGCTATACATTCGGCAAGGAAGCCGACGACGCTTTTAAGGACATAACAAACGCGTTCGAGTGTTTTGATTTTGATATGGCGGCGGAGTTGATTGATAAATGGTTGAATAAGTAGTAATAAAATGGTTCGCCGCTGCGCTTGCGCGTGCGTATTTACAAAACAGACAGCCTTATATATCGGAGAGGATTATTTTATTTGTTAGGAAACTGCATCAAAAGGGATAAAACGGTATTAGAGGGAATAACTGCTTTGTTCTGGCGGCTTTCGCCATAACAGTTATGGGCGCGGCGTCTATGGTCAGCGGAGCTTTGCCAACAGGAGGCTTTTGGGTGTTTACTGTCTGCTGTTTTCTTATAGGCAACACAGGCACGTTTATAAATGTACCCGTAATGGCATATATCCAAGAAACTATCGCGCCTGAAATGTTGGGCAAGGTTTTTTTATTTCAGATGACCGCTATGAAATGGGCTATACCGGTGGGACTTTTGCTTGCCGAGCCTGTGAGCGAACTTGTCGGGGTGAACCAATGGTACTTTTGGCCGGGACTTGCTCTTGTGGCAACGGAATTGATTTGCCGCATTATGACCTGCCGATATGATACTGTGACCATGTCGCCGGATAAATCATCCGGCGGTGTAGCACTATGAGGGGAATGCTATGACACAGGCAAGAATTGTTATCATATCCGGGCCGCCGGGTGCAGGAAAAAGCAGTGTTTCCAAACGATTGGCAGAACTCTCCGCATATGAGCGCGCAGCCATATGCACACAGATGATTTCTATCACTTTATCCGTAAAGGCTATATTGTTCCGTGGCAGCCGGAATCTCACGAACAAAATACAATAATCATTGAAGCATTTACAGCAAGTGCGGCAAGATTGGCTAACGGCGGATACGAAGTCGTAGTAGACGGAATTGTTGGGCCTTGGTTTCTCGCTCCGTGGCAGAAAATGGCTCAAGACGGATTTGATGTGCGATATATTATACTGCGCCCCTCTGAACATACGGCGGTTTCACGCGCTGTCAAGCGCGGTGAGGAAGCATTGACAGACACTGAAACAGTTCAGCACATGTGGCGTACATTTACCGATTTGGGTGTATATGAGTCGCATGTAATAGACACGACAACACAAAGTATTGATGAAACGATTCTAATCATCCAGCGGTTGTTAGCCGAGGGTGCTATGCGAATCGTATAAGCAAATTACCGCGTAAATCACAAAAAAGCACAGTATCTCAACGGGAGGCCACTGAAAAAAACCGACATATTTCTGCTTAATGCAGAAACATATCGGTTTTTTTCATAGTAAATTTAGAAAAGCGTTTAATTTTGCAAAAATACGAAAAAAACAATGGTCATTACGCCATTGTCGTGGTGCTTAGTTTCACTATTCGCTTGGCGTTTGCCACAAACGCGTGAAATAACTCTGTATTCGCATGGCGATAACACCCACCGAATCAACTTCTCGCAATCCGTGTGAGCATTTTAGCTCTGCGTTTTTAGCTTCAATTTTATAGCGTTCTTTCATCGTGCATTGAAATAGTCGCTTTCTTGAAATTCTTTTTGTTTTTGGTGTGTTTCGGATAAAATCGTCACAGAATATGTCTTGCTTTTTGAGCCGTCTTTGTAGCAACCATCTTTTTGGGGACAATTTTTGCATTTTTCTACATCAAAATAATATGTCATAGCTTGATTTTTTGCCTGATTCTTTTTTCCTTGGCACGCTTTGCGGCATGCCAAATGACCCGCCGGACAAACAAACATATCGGCGTCTTTGTTGTAGGTAAATCCTTCTTTTTGTTGACCATTACCATTTGATATTACGGGGTTTAGCTTAGAAACAAGAGAAATTCCATTCTTTTCGGTGTATTCTAAATTGTCTTTGCTTGAATATGCTGTATCTCCTAAAACTTCGTTTACATTTATGCCGTTGTCCACGCTTTTTTCGATTAAATTTACAAGTTCCGGGCCGTCCGGAGCTTCACCAGTCGTCACTTCAAGTGCTGTGATTATTCGTTCGTCTGTCATGGCAATGTGTGTCTTATAACCAAAAAAGCTATTTTCTTCGCTCTTGTACACGTTCGTTTCATAAATTCCTCAAACTATCCGAGTTATGGTAAACTGAAGTCGGAGGGGATAGAGGATGAAAGAAATACGGGAGAAATTATCGCAAATAGAAGATACGAGACACGCAGGATATGTTGAACATAAATTAGTTGATGTACTGATCATGGTTATGGGTTCGGTGGCAAGCGGTATTACGGAACTTGCGGAAATGATGGTTTATTTTGCGAGCAAAATAGATTTTTACAGGGAGCATTTTGGAATAGAGAAATATCCATCGAAGCCTACTTTAAGCCGTATATTAAACATGGTTGACGGCGATGCGGTTGGGCAAATAATCGCCCAAATAATGTGTGAAAACGCCGGGAATATAGGGGAGATAATTGCCGTGGACGGCAAGGCGATTCGAAGTACCGGAAAGAAAGGTAAGGCTCATTCTTTCTTGCAAATTATCACAGCATACGCAACCGAAAGCGGCGTGACTCTAAGTCAAGCGGCAATTTCGCATGAAGACAAAACCAACGAAATTCCGGTATTTCAATCAATGCTAGACTGCTTGGACGTAAAAGGAAAAACGATAACAGCGGATGCTATGCACTGTCAAAAAGACACTTGTGCTAAGATTATCAAAAAGGGTGGTAACTATATTTTTGGATTGAAAGGCAACCAAGGCAACTTATCGGAAAATGTAAAATTATTTTTTGAAGATCCGATAAACAATGCCGATATGATAACTTTTCAGACTCTCGAAAAAAATGGCGGACGGATAGAAAAACGAGTATGCCGAGCTACTGCCAATGTCGAATGGCTTCCAGATTTGCCATTCTGGGCGGGATTACAAACTGTTTTTTCAGTAACGAGAACGTCAACGACCAAGGGCAAAACGACCGAAGAAGTCGGTTATTATATTTCCAGTGGCGCTTGTAATCCTGAGAACTTGCTTGCTGCAAGCCGTTCGCATTGGAGAATTGAAAGTATGCACTGGATGCTTGATGTGGTTTGGAGCGAGGATACAAGCGGAATTTTGTCTGAAAACGGTAACAAAACTATCAACTCATTCAGAAAGCTAGCTTTACTTGCGCATAAACGTTACATCTCTGGTCTTATCAAAAAACCAAGCGTCAAAGGTAACGTTCTATCTTCTCTCTTGAACGATTCAATTTTGTTGCAGGTTATTAAAAGTTTATGAAACGAACGTGGCTCTTGTATCCCAATTTTGCGTCCTCATCAACTGCACTTTGTATCTCTTTGATTTTATCGTCTTTTAATAGATTTTCTACTCGTGCTATTAGCTTTTGAGCTTTCTCGCTGCCAAAACTGTCAACAGAACACTTGATTCTCTCAATAAGTTCACGGCTATATGTGATTTTTTCGTTCAAATCGGCTGTGATTTCTGGCTTTTCGGGAAAGTTATCCGATAGTTCGTTTTGTGTTTTATATATTTCTTTGCGCAATTCTTTTGTGTATCTCCGCAAAATTTGTGTTGGCGTTTCATGCTTTGCGCTGCTCTTTGTATGCGTTACGTCTACAATAATTGCCCGTCTTTTTACAATACCTTTTTCTATCGCTTGGCGTACCGTTTCGGCAAGCATTTCTTCCAAAACATCTTGTGTTATATGTAATTTTCTGAATTTTGTCAAAAGACTTGAATGGATAACTTCATCTTCGGGATCTAAGTCTAAAAAATATTTGTATGCCATGTTTACTCTTGCGTTTTGCACTAACTCTTCATCGGATAGGTCATCTATTTTCTTCAAAAACATAAATTTGAACATCATTTCAGGTTCTTTTGCAGGCCGCCCAAAATGCTCACAATAGCTTTTTTAGTATTGGATTCACAAAGCTGAAGTCGATATTATCTTTTATTTTACGCAATAAGTTATCAGTTGGAATTATTACATCGTAAAGACTTCGATATTCCGATAGTTTCATTTGTCCGTCGCTTCTAAGCATTTTGTTTGCCTCTTTTCACTATATCTTCCATCTCTAGTATATCACAAAAACCGCCAAAGTTCACCACTTTGACGGCTTTTTTTCTTACATTCTGTGCGGACTTTTTCAGTGCCCTCTCTCAACGGTACTGTGCTTTTTACTGTTCCGGTTATATAAATTTAGCTGTACCGCATCCTCAATCTGAGCTATTATACTACTTCCAAACAAAAGCATAAAAATAGATTTCAAAATTAGATATAATTGAATCGGTGATGAGATATGCCTAAAGAATATAAAATAACTGAGGAAAACGTAATAGAAATACGTGAAGCAATGGAGGTGTCCAAATGGACAACAATAGTTTAGCACATACAAAATGGAATTGTAAATATCACATCATGATTGCAACACGTCAATCTAACTTAAGGTAAAAAAAGGGAACGCATCTGCAATATCAATCTAAAGAATCGCAGAGGCAAAAGAAGTCAAGAAAATTAGCAAGATGCTCAGTATCGAACAAGTTACGCTTAAGCAAATCTGATAGGGCGGTTCTTTCGGTACATCTATGAGTTTTGAATAATCTAGAGCCATATTGAGTGCTATTTTTCGCCCTGTATTCAAAAGTTTTTGTATATTCATGTCCCAAACTCTGGTTTTATCTTCTTGGAAATGGACATCTAATATCCAGTGCATAGACTCTACTCTCCATTCCATACGGGCGTGGTGCAATAATTCTTCTGGCGTTAAGTTTGCGCTTGAAATGTAGTAATGCCATTCACTACTTTTTTCGCCATTCTTTTCAAACTGCCGATGAATTGCACCAATGCAGGATAAATTTTTCCATTCGCACTTTCCTTCTAGCCAATCTATATCATTAGTGGCATAAGCTGTCCGCTTTTCTATACGACCGCCATTTTTCTCAATTGTGCTAAGGGTTGGGAGTGTTTCATTTTGTGTATATAATTCAATATCTGCTTTAAGCGCAGGCTCATTATCCTTCACCACAAATAAGTAGTCCGCCTTAGCCTCAATAACGATTTCGGCAGACTTCTTCTTGCAGTGCAACGCATCTGCCACTATTACCGCTCCGGATGTTTTTGTCAATATAAAAGTACAGCAAATATAAAGATATTAATACAGCACTAATCATCCATATTGTGGTAATGAATGCCAATCATATAGCGGAGTCAAGGGTAAGGTGGAGATTTTCTTGCACAGTTCCATCGTGCAAGAAAATACTACCTGACCTTGACTCTGCGGAAGTTTGCACAGATGCTTAGGGTGGGGCTTTGTGAAGCGCACTTCTTCACAAAGCCCTTAATTATGCAGTTTTCCTTTTTCATTGTTCCGAAATATTAAGTAGCGCATCGTGTAACCGCCGGGATTTTCGCTCTGAGTAATCAAGTAGGTGCGAATGATGAATAATACGGTCAAGTAGAGCGGCGGTTATTTTGGCATCAGTAAAAATATCATTCCAGCGGGCGAACTCTAAATTGGTCGTGATTATTATTGATTTGCGTTCATAGCATTCAGCAACCACTTGAAAGAGCAGTTTTGCCCCATCAGAGTCAATAGGAACATAGCCCCATTCGTCACAAATAAGCAAGTCCAGTTTTACAAACTGTTTCATAAAGCGTGACAAGACACCTTGCGCCTTTGCTTCGGTTAGAGCGTTTACCAACATGGGAGTTCGCCAAAACCGGGTTTTATATCCAAGATTACAAGCAGCCATACCCATTGCTATGGCAAGATGCGTTTTGCCTGCCCCTACATTACCGTATAGTATTAAGTTTTCCCGTTTGGGGATAAACGTAACGTCTTTTACATCATCCGGGGTCAGGGTCTTTGGAAACTTGATGTCTTCAAAGGTGTACTTTTCAAAGGTCTTTTCAATATCAAAGCCGGCCTGCTTGATATAGGTATTCCGACGTTTTATATCTCTGTCCGCAAGCTCTTTCGTAAACAATTCAAGGAGAAACTCCGCTTGAGATTCAGCTTTGATTTTTTTTGCGTTTTCCACCATGTTTTGGCTAATTTTTAACTGTTTACAGGCCTCCCTTAGTGCATTCCATGTACTCAGACTCATACTTGGTTCACCGCCTTGCCGCCCTGGTCGCATGGGTGAGCAGTAACCGTAGGTTGCGACCAACCCATCAGCGCACTATATGGGTCTAGTTTTGGCAGATATGGCTGTTGCGGCGGTGTTGACATTGTACTGATTGATTCAGGCGCCCTTGGGTCTTCCGTCAAGGCTTTGTAGGCGGCAATAAAATCCTCTGTGTTACGTATGGCGGCAAGTTCCAATACTGCGGCCGCGTCACCGATTCGCTCCTCTCTGATTATAGGCACTAATGTTATGAGCATCTTCTTTAATTCAGGATATGTACATTTTTTCAAATACTCCTGAACCGATACCGGCATTGTGGTAAAGTATGGCGAACTTAGAAACGCCCTTGGTTTGCGGGCAAGCGTACCTACATAGTTCTCAAAGTCGATTACCGGCATGATTTCCGGTGCGTATTTGCGCTTGTGTACAGATATTTCTTCGTAGTTTTCGTTTAATACCCTTATCTCGGACGTGCTGATTTCAAGCCATACTTCGCATTCGGGATATTCCGGAGACGTAGAGTAACGGTTGTTATCATAGCGGACAAAGCTGTAGACGTCCGTCTTTGCTTTCTCAAGGTTAAACACCCGGAATTTCTCACGCGGAAGGGGGATTAATGCTTTCACTTCTTCGGAAAACAGTTTTGCCATTTCCTCCTGTTTGACGTAATGCTCCCGGTTTAGGTCTTTCATGCAGTTTTCTAACAACTTTTGGTTTAAGCTTTGTAGGTCTTCCTCGTTTTTTATCACAGGCGGGGGAAGAAGGTAGTTTCTGCGGATGTAGCCAACTTTTACCTCTACGTTGCCTTTCTCTTGGGGGAGTCTGGATTGCAGAACTCCGCTTTGAAACCATGATGCATCGCAAAGCGCATAAACATTTCTGTCAGCTTGCGCTTGCCGTGTTCCTCTATATGCACTACTGCGCTCGACATGTTATCAAACAGAACCCTTGGCGGTACCCCGCCTATGAACTCGAATATTCGTTGAAGTGCTTCACATAGGCACTCCTTTGTTTCAAACCGACATACTTGCGCAAAACCGGCGTTGCTCCACGGAAACGACGCGATTAGTTCGCTCCATGTCTCTTCTACGCCATCGGCTGTGATTATTAAAACCTTGCCAAAGTCTACTTGCGCCCCGCAGATAGCATGAAGTCCAAACATCGCTGTTTTGTAAGTTTTTTGGCTTAATTCCTTTTTGCGCTTGCTTACGTAGTTGATTACGGTCTGTATCCCTACTGTTAATTGTTTATTTAGTTCACTATCAGCATGTATATCGTTGTAGATTTTTGTTCCTGTCCTGCGATATTTTCGGCTTCTTTTTAAATCTTCCATTAGCCACCCATCTATTGTGGCTTTCAGTGGTTCAAGGCCTTCCGGACGTTTTTTTCGGGGCTTTTTACCTTCGTTCCAATCTTCCATATCTACGTATTTCTTCACTGTCCTAAAGTTATGACCGCTTCGCTTTTCGATTTCTCGTAAGCTTAGGCCTTCATATCGGCTTAAACCCGATAGATACATTTGTTTTTCCAAATCCAACACCTCTCTGCGACCTCCTGTATTTTTATACAGCTTACATCGCTTGTTTTATAGGTGCTGTATTTTTTCGTTTATATTTGGTGCATTTCTATTTTACAAAAAACACGCTCCGGACACATCCAACATGCGTATTAGCTCACGAAAGGCTGCAACTTCACTTTGCTTGTCGCCACATTCCAGACTGCCTATTACCAAGTTGAACTCTGATACTACTGCACTTACTATATGAAGGCCAACACCGCTGCTCGTCAACTTTCCTGTACCACATATAGCTTTGCCATCTAATGATATAGTTTTCGCTTTGCCTGTTATTTTTAGAACGCCTTTCATCCAACGGACAAAAGACTTGTTGAATTTATCGGCATCTACAATACCTAGTATATTGTAGAACTGGGCTCTGCTTGGCACCTTGTTAATCTTAAAGTATTCTTCTAAAAAGGCTCGTATTGGCCGCGCTTGAGACCATTCGTGTATGTCGTCTATTGTTTGTAAACCGCAGAGTAGACCACATACCAGAATTACTAATGTGCTGCTTGCTTATTCTATAGTAATGACCTTGATAGCTTGCATTATATTCCAACAACTGTAGCTCGTTTTTAAATTCTCCAATATCTCCATTTTTATCACCCAGAAATATTTTAACAGTTTCCCCTCTAATATTCCATTATTTAACTTAAGTTAGATTGACGTGGATTTTCCTTAACCTATATTGACATATCGTGTTAGGTTAAGTATAATTTACTAAACTATACTTAACCTAATCTTGATGGGAGGATGCCAAATGTTTGTCGGAAGAACGAATGAGCTTGATAACTTAAATAAACGATACAATAGCGGCAAGTTTGAGTTTGCCGTTATATACGGACGACGTCGTGTCGGGAAGACTACCCTGATAAATGAGTTCATTAAAGACAAGGAAACGGTTTTCTATACAGGAATTGAAGGCAATGCAAAAGAGAATCTGGAAGGACTCAGCAAAAGCATTTACTCCCTTTCCGTAGATTTCGCTGATGCCTCCGGTATTTTCGGGGGCTTTCAGGAGGCTTTGGAAACCGTATTCAGAATTGCCGAGAAGCGCCGAATCGTATTTGTTATCGACGAGTTTCCTTACCTTGCCAACAGTTATAAATCAATTTCGTCTGTTTTACAGGTGTTAATTGACAAAAACAAGGACACCTCCAAAATGTTTTTGATTCTATGCGGTTCTTCCCTGTCTTTTATGGAAGAACAGGTACTCGGATATAAAAGCCCACTGTTTGGCAGGCGCACCTGTCAATTCAAGATTCTGCCTTTTGAGTTCTTTGAAACGATAAAATATTTCACTAAATTCAATAAAATAGATTTAGCAACGATTTATGGCATTACGGGAGGCATACCCCTTTACTTGTCGCTTATGGATGAGAATTTAAGCGTCGAGGATAATATAAAATCCAACTTCTTAGAGCCGAACGCCTATCTGTTTGAAGAACCGGCAAACCTGATTAAACAGGAATGCCGGGATCCCGCGCAATATAATTCAATCATCAAAGCCATTGCCACCGGCGCATCCAAGATGTCGGAGATATGTTCAAAAACAGGCATTGACACCGCGCTTGCGACAAGTTACCTAAGCAAGCTTATATCGCTGGGCATTGTAAAAAAGGAAAAACCTTTTGGCTCCGGTAATACACGCAAGGCTATATATGTGCTTGAGGATTCTATGTTCCGTTTTTGGTATCGCTTTATTCCGGACAATATTGCGGCAATCAACCGCAGGTTGACTGATGCTGTCTATCAGAAAATTGAGATCACGGCTTTTATGGGGGGAGTGTTTGAAGAAATATGCAAGCAATACCTGTGGGAGCAAAATCGACGCGGTAAGGCAACAATACCTTTTACCGATTTAGGGCGATGGTGGGGTAACGATCCGAAGAAAAAACAAGAAGCGGAGATTGACATTGTGGGCAACGGGAATAATAATACCGCACTTTTAGGTGAATGCAAGTGGACAAATGAAAAGGTTGACGCAACCGTACTTGACGGATTAGTTTACAAGAGCACGTTGTTTCATTATGACAGCATCCATTATTACCTGTTTGCTAAAACAGGCTTTACAAAGGGCTGTCAGGCACAAGCGGAAGCACTCGGCAATGTGACGCTTGTGGGGTTTGAGGATATGATTAACGAAGTCAAGGGCGAGGCAAATGAGTAGCCTGTCCCATGTTCCATAAATAAGATTTTCACCAATGACATGTACCCAACTGGATAAATTCAGCTATACCCAATAGATAGGAAAATCGGCTTATCTTCGGCTTTTGCTTTAGCAAAGGCTTCGTCGCACCACGGATACCAGTCAACTGGATTATGGGCATGTTGTAGCAGATACGGTGACTTTTCGTTAATCAATCTATTGGGCGTACTTAATTTATTCATGGGCATCACCTCCTTAATTAAGATAATAGTTATTATTACTTAATTTCGGATTACCATACATAATTGCAAGTATCTGTTCTAACCCCATTTGACTATGTAATTTTGTGGGAATTATAGAATTTCCTAGATAGCTCAAAACCATCGACTATGGAACATAAAATATATAAATAGGATAAAAAGCAGGAAGCCTCGATTTGAAAATTCGATTACTTCCTGCTTTTGTTCTTGTATAGAAAAAAATTAAGAGTAAATAATACTTGTTTTTTATGGTGAGGAGTTCAAAATGTAGAAACATCATTAGCATTTGATTTCGATTTCAGCGACGGGTTCACGTAATCTCTCGCTTATTTATTCCTCAGTAATATATATGTATACAGTTTCTTTCATTTATTCTTATTACCCGTGTGCCTCAAAATTGCGAAAAGTCGCATTTTTATGATGGTAAATCTTCTCGAATGTGAGTATATATATTGTATTCATCCCATAACCTCTGCTGTCGTGAGGATTAGGCTTCAAATAAACACCAAGATAATTTTCGCTCTCACTTCCACCAAATGTCCCATTACTTGTAGAGCCATCATCCCAGTTTTCATACCATCATTTTTCGCCAATAATCTATTTCTAAATACCTTCAGTTTCTTCGTCTGTACCGCCGAGCCGAATAATATTTTCTTCACTGATGATTAAAAGACCTTCAATGAACTTTTGCTCATCTTGCGAAGTGATTGTAACAAGGTGTCCTCCCAAGCTTTCGCTTCATACCATGTCATACCTAAGTCATAAACAGAGTATGTTTGTACGTTAAAATTTTGTGTATTCACTGGAGAATAACTACCTGCAATAGGCGTCAAACGGCGTCCAATATCGCTAGTATACACGCGTTCGCCTAATTTTAAACTATTATCGTACCACCATTTTACCGTAAAACTCATACCATCATCGGACATGGTAAATTCAAATCCACCTTTTCTCTTGTTGCGCGGTTGCTCCCAAGTCCCAGTAAAAACGTTACCTAAAACCGTTCCCGAAATAGTTCCTTCTTGATAATCATATATTCCAGTGACATTATTTCCGTTCTGTGTAAGTGTCATGCTATCTCCCCAAGAACCTGTTAGCTTCCATGTTCCAGACCAAGAAGATTGAGGCCATTTCCACGGTCCGAAAATAGTTTTATCATATAACGTCACTTTAGCGTTGAATAAGTTTATTTCTTGCTCTTCACCAAACCATTCATATCTATAGGTAAATTGCGCTTTCAATTCTCCTATTGCCTTAATGGAAAACTCCGCACTTCCATCACCTGTTACACGTTCGCCCGTTTTATAGCGTAATTTCCCTTTTGCTTCCGCGAACGCTCCAATGTCATTCGTTATTTTAGCGATAGGACAGCCTAAAACATATAAAACTACATCTCCGCCGATAGTAGTTTGTGTTTTTGCTGTGGCTTCACCCTCAATGAGTATTCCGCTTTTAGGTGTATCTTCTTTTATTCCAGAAAGCTTCCTCCCTTCAAATTGGAACCCGCGTTTAAACACATTTTCGTAATCGTAACCAATTAAAATCTCTCCGGAAATTTCACCCGATATAGTAGTCGTAAATTGCAAAGAAACGGCAAGCATAGTAGACATCGGTTCCCCACCATGTGCCTGCACGATCATGGTAGCGATATCCCATGTAGCGCTCCCTAATACGATTTTATCTTCTTCACTAACACCTGCGAAGGTATCTATTAAAGTGCCGACTTTACCATCCGCACTTCTATTTAACAGCTTGGCAAGGCTTATTTCGTAATCTCCTTTTGCGTCATAGACAATTTGCGATACTTCGCTCCCAGTCAGTATCGCGTGAATTTTCCAATCGTCCATATAATTCATATCATAATCAAGTCTTAAGTTTCCATATCCCAATTTACCCTTGAGCCTGATTTGGTCAGAAGTGGTTTCTGGGTCTTCATCGTCGTCATAAATTATCAAATCAATATTGAATAACAATTTGTCCCCGGTGTCGCTTGGGATATCAATACCTATCTCTGGCGGTATAAAAGCTAACGGCGAATATTGAATGTCGTTTTTCCTTTGAATATAATTGGCGTAGGTAACATTGTTCCTGCTTGTGGTTGCAGAACCCACGTTGAAATAATGGGAAGTATCAAGAGTGACGCCATCTTCTAAACTAAGGCTCTTAATCTCTTCCGGTTTAAGTTCTTTGCCTATATTTACATCAATTTTTTCAAAGACCTCGTCTAAGTACGGTTGACTAACTTCTATCTTATTACCATTCTTGCTCTCCACTTTTCCCATAAATCCGTAGGGATTTTGTTCATTCGGTTGTATGATAAATGTATCACCTACATTTACATTAAATGTTGAGGGTAACGCAATAACCATATTGCCGTTGTCAAGCAATTCAACTGGCTCAGCTTGAGCTATAAAAAGGTCAGATTGAACTTTATCAATTACCTTAACATCATTTCTTATGCTTGCCGTCCCCGCGCTTGCCGTTTCTGCGCTTGGCTTTATGTACACCCACATTCTCAACAGAGTAACAATACTCTGTTCATGTGTATATGGCGTTTTGGGAGAGAACACGAGTTTAGTTGTGTCCGTGCCACTGACAACGCCGCAATTATACATATCACTCGTAGATTGCAAAGCCCAACTGCTGATGTTCGCTACATCAGTCCACGCTACAGGCGAACTCGTTATACGTTTGCCGATTACACTGAGTACGTTGTTTAACAGAGTGACCGCTTGCTCACGTGTCAGAGTGCCATCAGGACTGAATAGATTTCTTTCCACATCTGTGCCGTTTGTTATACCCAATGCAGCGGCTATGCCAATATCGCGGTCGTTTGTGTCGGAGAACATTTTTGGTGTTACCGAATCCACATCATAACCATATTTTCGAAGAAGATTGACAGCAGCTCGACAAAATTCAATTCGCGTGGTTGCCGCGCTAAAGTCATTCAATAAATCAGGTGTAGCAAGCCCTAATCTCTTAGCCTCCTCTACTGATTCAACCGCCCATCCGGACGGAGTTTGACTGGCAAAAGCCACAGACGGCAACAAAGTCATCACCATAATTACCGCAAGAATAATCGCAGTAATTTTTTTTGTAAATTTCATTTTTAGATACTCCTTTACTTGTTTTTATTTTTACGTTGTACCGATTTCTCACGCAATGTGTTTCATGTTCAGCACTTGGCAAGCAACAACAAAAACTTTTCCATCACTATAACCCTGTAGTCCTAAAATCAACCCACACAGTGACAGTAGTGTCCTATTGTTACCGTATATTTCTAAATTACAACAGAGGACATGGACAAATTCAATCACTTTGAGGGGTACTGTCGGAAAATTCCTAACTGCCCGACCCAAACCAGAAATATCTTATAATCTACGCCCATGTCCAAAGGTCGCACTCTACGGTTATTGCCGTTTGATAGCCAAAATGCGTTGAAAGCTAAGCAATTTAGGCTGTTGACTCATCTGCGTATACTGTTTTAGGTGTAAAAAATCCCGTATCCAAAAACAAACACTGCCGCCAAAAATGCGGCAACCCTTTTTTAACTTGCTTAATATACTTCTTCATTCTTTGTTACCTCCTCCCCCTGCTTGTGATTTTGTGTTTCGAGTTTACTACATATATTTTAGCACAGCTAACCCCAAAAGTGATGTGAGGTTTCTTTTACATACTGTTTTGACATTATTGATCCCATAAAATCTGGTAATTATCAGCAAATTTCATTCAACTTTATTTTTCGCTTGCGCGTTCGTTTGCAGGACTTAATTATTACATTTTCAAACACTACCAAAGTATGTTATAATCATATCAAAACTACATTCGGAGGACTTACGGCATATGCTGCTAAACATTGGAAATCTAATCAAAAGCAGACGGCTTGAACTTGGACTAACCCAAGCCCAAGTTGCAGAGGGCATTTGTGCGAGAGAAACTATCAGCCAGTTAGAAAGCAATAAAACCCTGCCCAAGCTATTTATTATTGACAAAGTTTTAGACAAACTCACCATAGATGGAGATACCTTGATTTGCTTGCCAAGCTCAAAGCAAGATATATACAGCCTAAAAAAGCAAACTGAAATATACGGATATTTGTACAACGCAGAAAAATCCCCAAAAGAGGGCGGGAGAAACTTAAAAGAAGCGTTGGAAGCGCTAAGCAATGATAAGAATATAGATGAAAGCTATAAATCTTTTTTGTTGGATTTTGGCTATACACATCTTTATATTTATGGAGAAGTAGAACAAAGCCTTGACCTTGCGGAAGAAAGGGCATTTTCCTTATTGCGTAAATATCGCCCTGATTTTGATTTATCACAGCTTGATACATACTACCTAACCTCTACAGAACTGAATATAATTAACCGCTTATCATATTTGTATCGCTTAAAAAACGAACAAAAAACGGCTATTTACATACTTGAAAAAAGCAAAGCCTTTCAAGAGGAAAAACAGCTTGACAGAGATTTGCGCGGGTTTCGCCCTATATACATTTCAACTATAATGCACTTGGCTGATGCTTTTTTGGTTTCTAACCATTTTGAAGAAGCCTTAAAGTTAGTAAATACTCATTATCCACGGCTTAAAGAACATGACAGCCTTAAACTGGTTATGAAATTTCTTTATGTTCATTGTTTGGCACTTCTTAATCTTGGACGAAAGCAAGAAGGCGAGGAAGTTTTTAATAAAATTTGTTTGTTGCATGATACGGTTGATAATCTATTTATTCAACTTGACCCGAAACGCCCTGATGTTAAAGAGTGGATAGGGTATGTTAAGCAAACTTACGGAATTTAATGTATACAAGAAAAATGAGAAAAAAAGCAAAAAGATAAGAGTGAAAAGAAAAGAGAAAAAGAGAGGTTAAAAGGGGCATATTTGGAAGTGCGCCAAATATGCCACCTTGAATTATATGTAGTGTAAATTTCCACACCGTCAAGAACCGCAAAAATATTTGATGGAAAAAACGCCCATAAAATATTTTTTACTCTCCTGCGGATTCCTTGACCATGCTCCATAATTGCCTAAAACGACTTGTGATTGCTTGCCTTTACTTTGTTAAACTTTTGTAATAATGCAGATTGCGGGTATGTGGTGGAAGTTAGCGGAATCGGTGTTACGTATTGGCTGTTGGTTGCCGGCACAAAAGACGGGGATTTCTTGGTCTATGACCCAATCAATAAGGATAAAAAACCTATTCTTCTATCTACTCACGGTAAGGTTTATGTGTATAGATTTATGATTCGCGCGTAGAACCAACGATGCTGGTATAGTATAAGCGTAATGGGCGCTTGAAATGAACTGAACATAAACCGCAACTAACAATTTTTATCTATAAAATAAAAAATGCAGATACCTAAATTTTCGGGTGTCTGCTTTAACTTTTTTGACGTATTTATCGGCTTTTCTCTAATAGTTGAAGTGTGTACACAGGCGTCCCTGTGGCAAAAACCGTACCACGCCCGCCTGTGAGTTCATCAAGAAACTGCGTTTTCGTAAATAAGCCGGAAGATTTCTGCGCTTCTGTTTGTGCGATACCCGCAACATTCCACATTTTCGTTATGAGGTAGAGATTTTTAGATTTGTATACACCCCATTAAGGAGTTTTTTTTATATTAAAACAAAACAAGTTAACAATCTAATTGTCATAAATTTGCAGAAATGCTGGAATATTCATCTTGTAACCGTATTAAAAACTTTTCCGCTGCTTTAGAAAATACTTGATACTTTTTCCATACAATAGCAAGCCCGACTTCAAGCTTAGGTTCTAAAGGTCTGAAACAAAGTATACTGTCACCAGTTATTTTTATTATTTTATCTAAGCATAGAGCATAGCCGCTTTTTTCCTCAACCAAAATAGAGGCATTAAATAAAAGATTATAAGTTGCAACAATATTTAATTTTTCGTAATTACCGCCTAGCCATCCCGAAATTTCATTTTTCACCATTCTCTGATTTGAACAAATAATGGGTAGTTCGAATAAATCATCCGGTCGTATAGTTTTTTTCTTTGCAAGCGGACTGTCTTTTCGCATTAATAGCCCCCATATATCGGTAGTAGGTAATTTTATAAAATCATATTTTCTCATGTCTGCTGGTTCTATAAATATGCCGAAATCCAGAAGCCCTCTGTCAAGACGCTCGGTAACATCATCAGCATTACCGCTGTAAAAGTGAAAATTAATTTGCGGATATTCTTTTCGCAATGAGTTTATCACTCTTGCAATTAGCCTTATTCCTTCTGTTTCTCCGCCGCCAATGTATATATCTCCGCTAATCATTTCGTCAACAATCATCATTTCTGATTTTGTTTTTTCAAAAAGTTCAACGATTTCCTCCGCACGTTTACGAAGAAACATCCCATCGTCAGTCAAAGTAACTTTTCGTTTACCTCGAATAAATAGCTGCTTTCCCAATTCATCTTCCAAGTCTTTAAGCTGCCTTGACAGCGGCGGTTGAGTCATGTGTAAGGACTCTGCCGCGCCAGTGATACTTTCTTCCCTTGCGACCGCAAGAAAATATTGCAATGACTTAATATCCATATGTCTGCCTCCCTGTTGTTCTTGATTATATCATGCATATCCATATAAAAAAAGTATGGTTGCTTATATTTTATATGTATTTGATATGCAAGTGTTATTGTTTTATACTAAGGAAGTGCGTCGAAATTAGTTGAACAGTATTTTGGAAATTGCCAACGGTTTTAAGGTAATTTACAAAATACATTGTTCAACTTATTAAGAAGTGCTTCCTAAGGATGTAGGGCATACGAATACAAGGAAGCAAACGAATATTTCCATTTTTCAAAGAGGAGAGTGCAAGAATGAACTTGAATGACTTTTTAGAACATTTAAATCATGGAAATACAGTTATAAACGGCTCAGAAATTCATATGTTTATGGTTAGTCTTGCCCATGAGGCAATGCGAATTACTACAGATCTAAACAGCTCTTATCATACGGCGGAAGAAATCCGTATAGTGATGTCCAAATTGATTGGAAAACCGGTTGATGAATCATTTAATATATTCCCTCCATTTTATACAGATTGCGGAAAAAACATCATTATCGGTAAAAATGTATTCATTAATTCTGGATGCCATTTTCAGGATCAAGGCGGCATCGCAATAGGCGATAACGCTCTCATTGGTCATAATGTGGTGCTGGCTACGTTAAATCACGGACTTGCGCCCGAACAAAGACAGGATATATACCCTGCGCCAATTAAGATTGGAAAAAATGTTTGGGTCGGCGCAAATGCAACAATTCTTTCAGGTGTTACAGTTGGTGACAACGCAGTTATTGCCGCAGGGGCAGTGGTAACAAAAGACGTACCGGAAAATACTATTGTAGGCGGCGTTCCGGCAAAAATTATAAGGCATATCGCTGAAAAACAAGTGGAAAGCTTATGAAAGACAAGTCTATATTAATATTGAGTATTGTCATGTTATTGACATTTGCAACATGCAGCAACACATCTGATGAACTTATACAAAATGAAAATGGTGAAAACGGCAAGGGGGTTTTTAAAAAGATTACCAAGGACTTTAATACCGGCGATTTAATGTTAAGTAATTGACGAAAACTTACATGAAAGGAAAATTTGTATGAGGCTATTAAAAACTATTCTATCACTGCTGCTGGTCTTAGTTGTTACATTGAGGTTTCATCCCACAACATTTGCATCAGTTTCAGATACAGGATTTTCGGATGTTAGCAACGATGCTTGGTATGCGGAAGCGATAAAATATTGTGTAGAAAACAGATTAATGAGCGGGACAGCGGAGGGTATCTTTTCCCCCGATACTTCTATAAGCCGAGCTATGTTGGCTACGGTTCTGTATCGCACGGCGGGAAGTCCTCAAGTAACAGGAATAACTGAATTTTGTGATGTAGCGCAGGGCGTATGGTATACAGATGCCGTTACATGGGCGGTACAAAATGAAATTATGTCAGGCTACAGTTCTTATTTTTTCGGAACAAACGCCCCTGTGACCCATGAACAGATTGCGACAATCCTTTGGCGTTATTCCGGAAGTCCTGCCGAGGGTGAAAAAACCAGCAATCTATTTAACCCTAAAGAAAATGCTACACGCGCAGAAGTCGCATCCATCTTGTGGAATTATTTAAATGTAGTGCAGTCCCAAGTAGAACCTACGCCTAAAACTGAACCGAGTATGACTAATATTAATATTACTGTAGGAAGATTTGTCTTTTCGGCGAAACTTTATAATAACAGCACGACAAAAGCTTTGCTGGAAAAATTTCCGATGACTTTGAATATGTCAGAACTAAATAATAATGAAAAATTTTATTATCTTTCAAATAGGCTCCCGACTGAATCTAGACAGGTAGGAGATATAAAAAACGGTGATTTGATGCTATACGGATCGGATTGCTTAGTATTGTTTTATAAAAGTTTTTCAACACCCTACAGCTACACAGAGCTTGGATATATTGACGATCCGTCTGGCCTTGCAGCCGCACTGGGAAGCGGCAGTTCGAAAGTCACATTTGCCGTTGGTGATTAGAAAAGGATAAATTAAGATTCTCGGTGTCAGATGCGGGAATTTTTTTTGTGCGGCAAATTGGTTTAGTATGCGTTCTAGTTGTAAACAAACTTTATTTGATTTAAAAAATATTATTTTTTCCTCACAGATTTTTCACAGATTCCTCACAATTTTTTTTTATTCTCATTTTGGAAAAAGCAAATGAAAGAGGAGGATATTTTTATGAGACGATACATAATACCTATGCTTGCTGCAATATTAGCAGTTACCTTTTTGTCTGGATGCAGTGGAACTCCCGGTAATGATGACACGGTACCTGCCACACAAATACCAAACACCAGCACTAACGCCCCATCAGCAGATGCGTCCACCGTCTATATGACAACCAACATCAGCTCAGAAGGTTTGATGGCGATCTACGAGGTTCTAGGGTTTGAAGCAGCAGGAGCGGTTGCTGTTAAACTATCCACAGGCGAGCCGCCGAACAGTAATTATTTGCGGCCTGAGCTAATCAAAGAGCTTGTGCAATCATTAAACGGCACTATTGTCGAATGTAATACGGCATATGGCGGTCAGCGAGCCAGCACAGCTATGCATATGCAGGTAGCGAAAGACCATGGCTTCACCGAAATTGCCAACGTTGACATTATGGATGCGGATGGCGAAACATCTTTGCCCGTCGTTGGTGGTAAAAACTTAACAGAAAATTTCGTTGGTTCAAACTTTAAGAATTATGATTCATTTGTTGTTCTTTCTCATTTTAAAGGACATCAAATGGCTGGTTATGGCGGTGCTATAAAAAACATTTCGATCGGCATTGCATCGCGGGGTGGTAAGTCATGGATACATACAGCTGGAAACAGCAAGGACAGCCCTTGGGGCGGAGCACAAGACCCATTCCTTGAGAGTATGGCTGAAGCTGGGAAAGCGGTTTCAGACAGCCTTGATGGTAACATTGTGTACATCAATGTAATGAATCGCATCTCTGTTGACTGCGATTGCAACGGCAACCCTGCCGAACCTGATATGCACGATGTAGGCATATTAGCATCTTATGACCCAGTTGCACTTGATAAAGCTTGTATTGATATTGTTGCCGCTGATCCGAATGGAAAATCTCTGATGAATCGCATAAATGCTCAGAACGGCACACATACTCTTGATTATGCGGCGGAAATCGGCCTTGGTAAATTGGAATATAATCTGGTGAGCATTGATGATTGAGATATTGCATCGGGAATGGGTGTATCTTTGGTACTACTTCACCATTCAATTTGAACAAATTTTTAAGTTTTGGGCAATAGGTATTGTTTTAGGTTCAATCATTTCTGTGTTTGGCAAGCAGAAAATACATTTGTTGTTTAGTGCCATGCAAAATAAAAAGTTAGGAGCATTGGGAACAATTCCGGCCAGCGCTATCGGAATCGCTTCTCCCTTGTGTATGTATGGAACTATCCCCATAGCTGCTTCTTTCTCGGAGAAGGGCATGAAGGACGATTGGCTTGCCGCTTTTATGATGAGTTCAATTTTGCTAAACCCACAACTTATCATTTACAGTGCCGCACTTGGTAGAACTGCGCTCATTATTCGTATTGTTTCGTGCTTTTTGTGCGGTGCTGTTGCCGGATTATGCATTCGTTTATTTTATACAAATAAAGGAAAGAACTTTTTCAACTTTTCCGGTTTCAAAGAACCGGAGAACCGTGACACCGACCCTAACCTTTTATTGCGCTTACTAAAAAATATTTGGCGCAATGTAAAAGCTACTGGCCCGTATTTTCTTATAGGAATTGCACTATCCGCAGCTTTTCAACGATATATTCCCGAAGATTTAATGATTAAGCTCTTTGGTAACAATGAAGCGTTTGGTGTCCTGATGGCTGCTACAATCGGCGTACCTTTGTATGTTTGCGGAGGCGGAACGATTCCGCTTTTACAGGGCTGGCTTTTAGACGGAATGAGTATGGGCTCGGCAACCGCGTTTATGATTACTGGACCTGCTACAAAAATTACGAATTTGGGCGCTATGAAGATTATATTGGGAGTAAAGCGGTTTGTTCTGTATATTGTATTTAGTATGGTTTTTGCATTTTTATCAGGGTTACTGGTCGATATGCTCCATTGAATCACAATACCAATTTACGATTTTTTAAAAAATGATATACTTGTTGTAGAAGGAAGGGATAGTGATGCCAAAACTATTGATTATAGATGATGATATACATCTTCGCAAATTAGTGCTTACATACGCGGAACTTGATGGATTTCAATGCGAAGAAGCTGAAAACGGCTATGACGCTATTAAAAAAATCAAACAAACAAATTTTGATATTGTTGTGCTGGATGTTATGATGCCGGGGATTGATGGATTTGAAACATTAGCGGAGATGCGCAAAGAAAGCCAGGTACCGGTTATAATGCTGACATCCCGCAGCGAAGAATATGATAAATTATTAGGTTTCAACCTAGGTGCGGATGATTATGTACCGAAACCATTCAGCCCAAAAGAATTAATGGCTCGCGTCCGCGCCGTGCTAAAACGTACGAAAAATAAACCGAATGATGAGCTTGCGTTTGGGGAGTTGTGTATTATTCCCGGTTCAAGAACAGTAAGCGTGGGTAATAAATCGTTAAGTCTGCCGCCAAAAGAGTTTGAGCTTTTATTGTGTCTTGCGCAAAACGAACACCTTGCACTCAGCCGGGAACAGCTTCTTAACAAAGTTTGGGGATATGATTATTATGGGGATGTTCGTACCGTAGATACGCATATCAAGTCCTTGCGTGAACACTTAGGAAGCTATCGAAGAGTAATTCAAACAGTATGGGGGGTTGGGTATAAATTTGAATACAAACAAGACTCGTAAAAAATTACCCTTCTTTTCCAAAATCGTGGTGCGTTTGTGGCTTCTTATGATGCTTCTTGTGGCGTTAGGAATTGCTTTTATATGGGTGGCCCAAATTTTCTTGTTTGAACAAAACTATTTGGATGCCACCGTTTCTGAGATGCAGAGCCGGTTACAGCCTATTATGGAAGAACTCCGCGGAAAAGATTTATCCAAGGATGAACAGTTAATTTTATCCTTGAGCAAATCTACTAACGGAAAAACAGTGCTGATATATGATGATGGAACGGTTATTGCTCTTTACAGTGCAGGGCATAAGTTAATGGACGATGAATCATTGGGTACGGTATCAGAAACTATGCAATATATAATACAAAGCAAAGAATACGAACAGATTGTATTAGGAAAACCGTATGATAAAATTATACATAATAATTCTGAACCGATAATGCTTGAAATCGGTATCCCTGTGATTTACAACAACAGGCAGGCTTCAGCAATATTATTTCATTCGCTGGATCAGCTTCAAACAGTGCTTAATATCAACCGCAAACAACTTGTGATAGTGAGTGTTTTACTAACTTTATCTGCTGCTTTATTAGCTGCGCTGTTGTCGCAGAGTTTTGTTAAACCAATCCGTATAATAAAAAATACTGTAGATAGCCTTGCAAAAGGGGAACTAACCGCCACACCCGGACTTTCCATAAACAATGAACTTGGGCAGCTATCTGATTCGGTTGAAGAACTTGGTCAGGCACTCCAACGCGTTGATATTCTTCGTAAAGAGGTTATAGCCAATGTATCTCACGAACTACGCGCGCCGCTAGCCCTGATAAAGGGTTATTCTGAAATGGTGCGGGACATTAACTGGAAGGATGACAAAAAACGTAACGAAGACCTTAGTTTAATTATTAGTGAAGCAGGCAGAATGAGCGAAATGGTTAGTGACATTATGGACTATTCTCAATTACAAGCCGGGTATATCCAATTAAAAAAGGACTATTACAATTTGTATGAAATTGTGGAATCGGAAGTGGCTTATTGCGAACAAAACGCGATTGAATGTAATATTTCTGTTTGGCTTAATAGTGAAGCTTCCGACATACCGGTTAATGTAGATGCTTTAAAAATCAGCCAGGTAATGCGAAATCTTTTGAATAATGCCATCAACCATACCGCCGATGGAGAAAGTATTTCTGTAAACATAGAAGAAATAAACCATAAAGTTCGAATTTTGGTAGTTAACCCGGGAGAACCAATCCCGGAAGAAGATAGAGAAATTATATGGGAGAGGTATCAGCGAAGCCAGCATCACGGCGGGCGAAAAAAAGGAACTGGCATCGGCTTGTCCATAGTCAGCACATTTTTAAAAGCGCATGATATACCTTATGGCGTGGTTTGCAAAGATGGATTTACTACGTTTTGGTTTGAGTGCCGGCTTGAGGAGTGATATTTTATGTACAACAATCAACTGGAAACATTTATTCATGCTGCTGACGCAGGGAGCTTTTCTAAAGCTGCTGAAAATTTATATATTACCCCAACGGCAGTTATCAAACAAATAAATTTGTTGGAAACAAGTTTGGATCTACAATTATTTGAACGGACGCACAGGGGTCTCTTGCTCACAGCAGCAGGTAAATCACTTTATAAAGATGCAAAATATATAATTCAATATTCAAAAGATTCTTTGCTTCGCGCAAAAAATGCTTTGCGAAAAGACGAAAATGTTATTCGTATTGGTACATCTTTGATAACACCAACAGGGTTTTTAATAAAGATATGGCCTAAAATACATGAGCTATGCCCAAACCTTAAATTCCAGCTTGTTCCGTTTGAAAACACGCCTGAAAACGCAAGGGAAATTTTAATGAACCTTGGGCAAAATATAGATTTGGTCGCAGGTCTTTTTGACGGTGAAACTTTAAAGCAGCGAAAATGCGCAGGTCTTGAGCTTTCAAAAGAACCGATTTGCTGCGCGGTATCCATTCATCACAGATTAGCGGATAAAAGTAAACTATCTATCAAGGATTTATTTGGGGAAAACTTAATGATAATAAAACATGGGTGGAATGGGTATGTCGATTTATTACGAAATGATATTAAGCATAATTACCCACAAATAAAAATCAACGATTTTTCTTTTTATGATGTGAGTGTGTTTAATCAGTGTGAACACAACAAAGATGTTTTAACGGCGGTTGGAAGTTGGGAAAATGTACATCCGCTGCTTAAAATTATCCCTGTCGATTGGGATTATGTTGTTCCTTTCGGCATTTTATATTCGCCTACGCCTTCAGATAATGTGCTTTCATTAATTCACGCCGTTTCTCATGTTTTGGGTTTAAAAAATTGAATTAAATAAAACAAAAGTCCATGAGGCCTCATGGACTTTTGTTTTATCCAGTTATAACCTCTAGGTTTATGCTGATGAACTTATTTAGACTTCTGTTCAAAGACGGCTCATTTTATAATTGGATATGTTAAGAATTGAAACTTTTGCAAAATTTATCTGTTAAGAAAGGAATATGCCATATGGTTCATGTAACTTTAAAAAAATACATTGCTGTATTGTTAACGATTTCGATACTCAATATTCTATCCGCCTGTTCAAATAATTCTGGTTCTGCCGTGTTGAACCCACAGAAAATTCCAGAAACAGACAATATTCTTATTGTCTATTTTGCCGTTGCAGAAAACAGCGAAGTAGACGCCGTTTCATCGGCCAGTGTACGTGTGGTAAATGGTGAGGCAAAGGGGCATATACGTGTACTTGCCGATGTAATCCAGAGCAAAGTGGGCGGAGATATGTTTTCTATACTGACCTCTACGGAATACCCCGCCGATATAATGAAACTGATAGACTACGCAGATAAGGAGCAGGATGAAAACACCCGCCCTGAGTTGACCTCACATATTGAAAACTTGGATGATTATGATGTTGTTTTTATTGGATACCCTAACTGGTGGTATGATATGCCTATGGTATTATACAGCTTTTTCGAAGAATATGATTTTTCAAACAAAACTATTATTCCTTTCTGTACCCATAACGGCAGCCGTTTTTCTAGCACCATTAATACAATTCGAGAACTGGAGCCGGATGCTGCCGTCTTGGACGGTTTTACAACCAATGGAAATAATGTGGAGGATGTGAGTGATGATGTGGCTAAGTGGATTTCAGAACTTGGTATATAAAAAAATGAGGTGTATAAACATGAATTTCGGTGTAATTTTACTCGCATTTGCAATCACGCTTTCTGCTTGCTCCGGTAACGATACAAATGATAACGTAATAGGACAAAACATATCTGACAGCGTCATAAAAACCGAATATATGACAGGCAGCGGATCAGCAATTACGTTTCAACAAGAGTTGGAAACAATTCCGAATGAATATTATTCTCCGGCGGCGCATCAGGGAACGCTTGTTGAATTATATTATGACACTTATGAATCAAAAACATATGAGCAAAAAACGCAACAGCTTCAAAAGCGTGCCATTGTCTACCTCCCGTATGGTTACAGCGAAGATCGAAAATACAATGTGTTTTATCTTATGCATGGCGGATGGGGTAACGAAACAACAACACTCGGAACACCTGATCGCATATCATCTTTTAAAAATGCGGTTGACAATGCGATTGCAAGCGGAACGGTAGAGCCGTTGATTATTGTTTGTCCAACTTATAATAATACAAGCCCGGAGGATAGCGCAAATTTCAGTTTGGCGCTTGAATTAAACCGGAATTATCATAATGAACTTTTAAATGATCTCATTCCGGCAGTAGAAAGCACATATTCGACTTATGCTAAAAGTACTTCGCCAGAGGATTTAATAGACTCTCGCGACCATCGAGGTTTCGGCGGGTTTTCTATGGGTTCTGTGGCAACCTGGCGTACCTTCCAGTATGGGTTAGATTATTTCCGATATTTTTTGCCTATGAGCTGCGGTACTTCGCTGGACGAAAAAAATATCTTTGCTGCGGCTGAGAATCGCGACCAAAGCGACTATTTTGTGTGGGTCATCACCGGTACAGAAGATTTTGCTTATCAATACGATGAGAACAGAGCGGAACTGATGCGAAATTCCCCGTATTTTACTGAGTCCGTCAATGGACAGAAAGGGAATTTTGCTTACCTTGTAAAAGAAGGGTATTCCCATAATGGAGTTGCTGCAATGGAATACACCTATAATGGACTTCGCTGGTTTTGGAATGTAAGTGAACCGTATACATCGAATACGAAAATATCAGAAGTTATTAATAATCCTGCCTTCGGAGATTATGGACGACTCATCTTTCCGGCGAATACAGGATACTACAGCGGGAATACATTGGGAGAGCTTAGTCTGACATGGTACACCGACATCGTTTCAGAAAAAACAGTTGAAATCACAAATTATATGAAAAGCCATGCTGAGGCAGGAGAAACAATTTTTTACAATATTTATACGGATCAGGAAAAAGCGGCTGATCCGGCAAAAGAAAATACAGGATTGTTTTTCTTTAAGGGAAATCCCGGAAATAAATTCGCAGTATGCAATGCCGGCGGTGGTTTTGCCTATGTCGGTGCGATGCACGATAGCTTTCCACATGCATTGGAATTATCAAAAAAGGGTTATAACGCGTTTGCATTGATTTATCGCCCCGGTGCGCAAACAGCATGTGAAGATTTGGCAAGAGCAATCAGTTTTATTTTTGAACATGCGGAGGACTTGGGAGTAGATACAGAGAATTACTCATTATGGGGAGGTTCAGCCGGAGCAAGGATGGTAGCTAATCTCGGTTCTTATGGTTCCGCTGCTTATGGCGGCGACGATTTGCCTCGTCCTGGTGCGATAATTATGCAGTACACAGGGCACAGCGATTATACAAAAAACGATCCCCCCACTTATGTGTGCGTAGGTGAAAACGACGGCATCGCAAGCTGGCGTGCAATGGAACAACGCGTTAACGCCTTAAAAGCTGCCGGGATTGATACTGAATTTCATAAATACCCGAATCTCGGCCATGGGTTTGGATTGGGGATTGGCACAAGCGCCGAGGGTTGGCTTGATGATGCTGTACGTTTTTGGGAAAAGCATATGAAGTAATAAAACAGGAGAATTATGCATGGATAAAAGTAAAAAACCTCTTGTCGAATTTAAAGGCGGGAATAAAAAAACACTTACTTTAATTATAATAATTGCGCTTATTCTATCGTCAATGCGTATCGTTGCTTTTATTTTCAAAGAACAAAACAGACAAAATGAAGCGACAGCATACCGGTTATGTGGTATGGCAGACCGCGACGCGGCTATTGTCTATAACTTATTCGATGGTTACACAGACACGCTGCGAGCGTTATCGGTATACATAAAAAGCGCTGATGATTTAACCTCCGCAGATACAATCGGGTTTTTAAAAAAAATGGCTGAAGCATTTGGATTTGAGCGTCTTTCGATTGATTTTCCTAACGGCAAATCCTATACCACCGATGGCATTGAGTTGAACACTGCATATAACGAATTTATTGAATCTATTAAGAGTGGTCAAATTTTTATTACAGACGTAACTAATTCAAACATTTATGAGACTCCAATGGTGTGTATTCAAGTTCCGATATACAAGGATGGATACCCTATCGCTTCACTGGGTTACAGCTTGAAGAGGGAATACTTGAATAATTTGTTGAAAACTGTGCTTTCTGAAAAAAACAAATATTTTTATATCATTGACGGAAATGGTGAATATGTGGCATTCGATGCCGGTGAAAACTCTCTTTTTTCAGCCGATACAAATTTCTTTGATTCGCTTGATACATTTATATTTAGAAAAGGGTTTTCAAAAAGACTAATAGAGAAAGCGTTTTCTAACGCGGAAACAGGTCATACGGAATATTCGGTCGAGGGTGTTGATCGTTATGGTTATTATTCGCCTGTTGGCATCAATAATTGGCTTATGATATCGGTCACATCTAAAAATGCTATAGATGCGGATACAAACAGATTTTTAACAGATGCATTTACTCTTGCGGCACAAATACTTTTGATTTTTTTAGTCGTCGCAGTTTTTGTATACCTGGACCAAAGGAAGGCGTGGGAAACAGCCGAATTAGACGGTCAGTGCTTTCGTATACTTGCGGAACATACAAGCAAAGCTATTTTAGAATGGGATTACAACAAAAAGATTATGTACTATCCCAATATCAATGCCAGTGCGGTACACCCTGATGATTATGATCTATACAGGAAAATGTTTAATGACGTTATGAACGGCAGGGCCATTGAAAATTTACGCCTTAGAATGAGGGCTTCTGATGAAGCCTATAAATACTATTCTATATCATCTGTTGTAATTCAAGACTCTAAAGGCAGACCATATAAATCAATAGGATTTTTAGAAAACATTGATTTGCAAATACGCAAAGAAAATTATTTATATCAAAAAGCAAATACCGATCATTTAACGGGATTTAATAATAAAGAGGCTGCCGAAACACTAATATCCGAAGTGCTGGCATCACCAAATGATGAAACAACACATGCCCTGATGTGTATTGACCTTGATAATTTTAAAGCTATCAATGATGGGTTTGGACACCTTTATGGTGACGAAGTATTAAAGGGAATCGCGGCAAGTATAAAATCATTGTTTCGCTCAAGTGATATTTTAGGTAGATTTGGGGGTGATGAATTTGTGGTATTTGTCCGCGACATACCAAGCATTGATTTCGTTAAAGAAAAAGCTGACGAGTTAAATAAATGCCTGCATAAAACATACCGCCAAGGCAATGAAGAATGTACGGTTTCCGCAAGCATAGGAATAGCCGTATTCCCGACTAACGGCAATACATATGAGACAATCTATAAAAAAGCGGATGAT
Source organism: Holotrichia oblita (assembly GCA_023690525.1). NCBI lineage: Eukaryota > Metazoa > Arthropoda > Insecta > Coleoptera > Scarabaeidae > Holotrichia > Holotrichia oblita. The sequence continues at coordinate 181,399 of JALQSN010000059.1, forward strand.
GCTTCCTATACGGTTAAAAACTCTGGGAAGAACTCATATAGCTTTGCTACCGTTTTAGAATAATTGAATGTATTAGGAGATTAATAGAATGAAAAAAATGATTTCTTTTGTTTTGGCAACGATAATGATTCTAACATTGGCGGCCTGTGCAAGTTCCAATATTCCGCAAAACAGCGGTGCGCCTGCGTCTACCGTGAACCCTATATCAAAAAACGAAACTCCGGTGGAAAGCACATCGCCCTCAAAAAGCACCGCGAACAGTGAAACAAATATTCTTATAGCTTACTTTTCGGTTCCTGAAGATGTAAAAACAGACGGCGTGGATGCTGTTTCCGGTGCCAGTGTCGTGGTAAAAGACGGAGAAAAGTTAGGAGATACCCAATATCTCGCTCAGATTATACAGGAAAATTCAAACGGTGATTTGTTCCGTATTGAAACAGTACAACAATATCCGTTAAATCACGCTTCGCTGCTCGACTTCGCTAAGAAAGAGCAAGACCAGGGTGCAAGACCGGAGCTTTTGAATCATGTGGAGAATATGAAAGATTATGATGTAATCTTTCTTGGCTATCCCAACTGGTGGGCGGATTTACCACAGCCGCTGTACACTTTTCTGGAGGAGTACGACCTTTCAGGCAAAACCATTATCCCTTTTTGTCCGCATGGCGGCAGCGGCTTTTCACGCACGATAAGCACCATTGCTAGTTTACAGCCGAACGCCACGGTTGTTACGAATGGGTTTACAATATCACGAACCCGCATTACATCCGCTGAAAATGCTGTGATAGATTGGATAAAAGAATTGGGATATTACAACACTGGAGGGAATGATTCTATGATACCTGTACAAATCACATTAACAACTGGTGAAACTGTGGTTACTGCAGAGCTTAATGATAGTGAAATTGCCCTTCAGTTCGCTGCTTTGCTTCCGCAAACTATCTCCATGACGCGAGGGCGCAACCGTGAGTATTACGGGCGCATCGACGGTACGCTCTCTTATGATGCGGGGGATATTCAAACGATTGCGGAGGACGGCGACCTTGCCTACTGGTTCAGCGGTAATTCTCTGGCGTTTTTCTTTAATACGGAAAACGATTCGGCGGTCAACTCAGGGATTGTGGTCTTTGGAAAAATCACATCTGATTTATCAGTGTTTAATAATATGGGCAGCAGTGAAACTATAACAGTCACTTTGTTGGAATGATATGGCGAACGAGGGGGTTACATAGATGATGGATTTGAAAGTATTATTGGTAAACGGAAGTCCAAACAAGGAAGGCTGTACCTACACGGCTCTTTCCGAAGTCGCTAAATCCTTGAACCAAGAAGGAATTGAAACGGAAATTTTTTGGATCGTAAATAAACCTATTGGCGGTTGTATCGCTTGTAGAAAATGCGGCGAAATAGGCAAATGTGTGTTTGACGATGTGGTGAACGAATTTCGCCCAAAGGCATATGAAGCGAGCGGTTTCGTATTCGGAACACCGGTGCATTACGCATCTGCCAGCGGCAATATGACCGCATTCATGGACAGGTTTTTTTATTCGGAACTGCGCGGCAATGCGAACAAAGCGCTTCGCATGAAGCCTGCGGCGGCTATCATTTCCGCAAGGCGCGCCGGAACCACAGCAACCTTTGACCAAATGAATAAGTATTTTACTATTCAAGAAATGCCCATTGTATCTGCCCGTTACTGGAATATGGTACATGGCGCAAGACCTGAGGACGTTCTACAGGATGCGGAGGGATTATTCACAATGAAAGAATTGGGCAAAAATATGGCCTATCTGCTTCGCTGTCAGGAAGCAGGAAAAAACGCTGGAATAAAGCTTCCTGAACAGGAAATGAAGCCTTTTACCAACTTTATTCGTTAATGTGGTAAAGATATGGCTTTTTTATTGGCAATATTAGGATATACGGAAACAAGCATTTTCTTTTTGCAAAGTTGACAATGTTGAGTTAGGAGGCACTTCTTAGTTCGGCCTGTCGTAAATAATTTTATTATAAGAAGGGATGACAAGAAATGAAAAAAATGATAGCAGTATTATTTAGTATGTTTTTGATTACCACAACAATCGTATCCGCCACTACAGTATTTGCAGAAACAGGTGTAACGAATGGAATAACTGTTACATTAGATGGAAATGTTATAAATTTCCCCGATGCACAGCCATATACAGACGAAAACAACATAATATTAATCCCAATTCTTTTTGTGTCGGAAGCAATGGACGCGGAAGTTTCGTGGGACGGTAATACCAGTACCGTTACGATTGTAAAAGGTGAAAATACAATCATTTATCCGATTGGCAGCTTAGAAGCGACATTAAACGGTGAAAAAGTCGCATTTGATACAAAAGGCGTTATAAAAGACGGCAGAACCTTTGTACCTACTGCCTTTATCAGCAAGCTTTTGAACTGCTCGGTAAATTGGTCACAGGAAACAAGAACTATAGCTATATCCACAAATACGGCAACGAGCAGTACATTTGATTTTGAAAGTAGAACAGTTACATTAAATAATGGAATTAAAATGCCTATATTAGGAATCGGAACTTTTGCATTACAACCGGCTCAGGCTGAAGAATCTGTATATCATGCTCTTTTGGATGGGTATCATTTAATTGACACAGCTAATGCATATATGAATGAGCGCGGCGTCGGACGAGGGATTAAAAAATCAGGCGTACCTAGAGAAGAGATATTTGTAACATCAAAATTATGGCCAAGTGATTATGAGGACGCTGAAAGGGCAATTAATGATACTCTTGCAAGGCTGAATTTGGAATACATCGACCTTTTACTTCTTCACCAACCATACGGCAATTATGTGGAAGCCTATAAAGCTATGGAGAAAGCGGTAAGTGAAGGGAAAGTCCGGTCGATTGGTCTTTCAAATTTCTATGGAAACAAGCTTGACGAAATAATAAGTATAGCAACTATACCGCCAGCCGTTTTACAAGTCGAAAGAAATCCATATATTCAACAGACCGAATTACAGGAGCATATAAAGCCGTATGGCATCGTTATGGAGGACTGGTTCCCTCTTGGCGGTCGCGGACAAAGCACCATCAGCGATCGCACGACAGGCAGCAATAGACAGCAAAGCCTATTTAATGATGAAATAATTTTAGAAATTGCTCAAGCTCACGAAAAAACCGCAGCGCAGATCATTTTGAGATGGCATCTTCAATCGGGTAGTATTGTGATACCTGGCTCAAGCAATCCTGATCACATTCTGGAGAATATCACAATATTTGATTTTGAATTGACAGCGGAAGAAATGCAGCGAATAGCAACCCTTGATACAGATGAGCTAATGTTTGACCACAGAACCCCGAACGAGGATGCAAATAACGATTTTTACAACAGGCCTATGGATTTTAATGCCCAAGAATAACTTTCGAATCGTACCGAGCGTTCTAATAATTAAAATAATATGAGGAGATTCATAATGAAAAAAGTATTGGTATTATCCGGCAGTCCGCGTAAGGGCGGCAATTCAGATACTCTCTGTGACCAGTTTATAAAAGGTGCTACTAGCGCCGGGCATACGACAGAGAAAATTTATATAGACGATTATAAAATTGGATTCTGTAAGGCATGTTATGCTTGCAAAAAAAACGGCGTTTGTTTCCAAAATGACGATATGAATACTATTCTTGATAAAATGGTAGACTCAGATATCATTGTCATGGCGACTCCTGTTTATTATTATACAATGAATGGGCAAATGAAAACGTTGATTGACCGCGCATTACCTCGGTATTACACACAAATAAAAATAAGCGGAAAGGATTTTTACTTTATCGCTACCGCAGCGGAGAAAAAAGAAACAATGGAAAGAACTATAGACGGATTGCGCGGCTTTACGGATTGCCTGCCTGATGCAAAAGTAAAAGGTATCATTTACGGTGCAAACGCATGGCAACTGGGAGATATTCAAAGCAATAGTGCGATGCAAGAGGCTTATGATGCAGGTAAAAATGTATGAAGGATAAACAAAGGAGAGAAATTATGATAAAAAAGTTGATATCAGCGTTTTTAGTATTTGCATTGGTATTTTTTATCGGTCCGGTAGCGTTTGCCGCTGAAGGTGCTACAGGATTTACTGCGGACGCCATATCATATGTACAAGAAAACAACCTCATCGACGGTATTTTTGAGGATGAATTTGCTCCGAATATCCCAGCAAGTCGTATCACATTGGTTGTCGCGCTCTACCGCGCCGGGAACAATCCGGCGGTTTTATCCGCAGCCACGTTTTCTGATGTTATAACTGGAACTGAAGATAGCAACGCCGTGGCTTGGGCATCAGAAAACGGTATAATCAGCGGTTACGGCAATGGTATTTTCGGCACAAACGATCCTATTACGCGTGAGCAAATCGCAACCATCTTTTGGCGATATGCGGGAATGCCTACGACGAGCGATGATGCGGAATCATTTACTGATCAAAACACCATATCCGAATGGGCGCAGGCAGCGGTATCATGGGCGAGGTCAAACGGCGTAATAAACGGCAGACCAAACAATTTGTTTGACCCAAAGGGTATTGCAACACGAGCCGATGTAGCAACCCTACTGATGAATTATTTGACCCAACAAACGCAAAATAACGAACAACCCGAACCAAGCGGCAAGATGCTTGTTGCTTACTTTTCTATGCCGGAAACAGCTAATCCTGATAATATGACTCAAGATGAGGATAACAGCGTTGTAATTATTAATGGTGAGGTTTTAGGCAATACGCAATATATAGCTTATTTAATCCAAAGAAACATTGATGCTGACATCTTTCGCATTGAGCCGAAGACACCATACCCTATTGAACATGATACTTTGGTTGATTTAGCAAAAGAAGAGCAGATTAATAACGCAAGACCTGAATTATCGGCAAATGTAGAAAATATCGAACAGTATGATATTATTTTCTTGGGGTACCCCACTTGGTGGGCCGATATGCCAATGGTTTTATACAGCTTCCTGGATAGCGTGGATTTATCCGGTAAGATTATCATTCCATTTAATACCCACGGTGGAAGCGGTTTTTCCGATACCATTAATACAATTACAAAATTACAACCAAATGCAATTATCGAAACAAACGGCTTTACAGTATCAAGAGATAATGCTGAGTCCGCCGCAGTCGATGTTATCAAATGGCTTCGTGGATTGGGTGTTATTGAATGATGGCTTATGAGCTGAAACAAAAAGCGAGGGAGAATACATTATGGAATATGTAACTTTAAATAATAACATAAAAATGCCAATCCTTGGTTTCGGTACTTTTCAAATTATGGATTCCGAACAGTGCGAAAAATCGGTAATACATGCGCTTCAAGCGGGATACCGCTTAATTGACACGGCTATGTCCTATCAAAATGAAAAAGCTGTCGGGAAAGCCATTCAAAAAAGCGGAGTTATCCGCTCGGAATTATTTATTACGACTAAGCTATGGTTGGCTGACGTAGGTTATGGTAAAACGATGAAAGCATTTGAAACTTCGTTGAATAAACTAGGGCTTGAGTATCTTGATTTATATCTAATCCATCAACCTGTTGGCGATTATTATGGTTCGTGGCGGGCGATGGAGGAGCTTTATAAAGCGGGAATTGTTAGGGCTATTGGAGTATCTAATTTTATGCCTGACCGTCTGGTTGATTTGGTGCTAAACAATGAAATTACGCCTGCAATCAATCAAGTAGAAGTTAATCCTTTCTGTCAACGTAATTTAGACCAGAAAGTTATGGTTAATAAAGAGGTTCAAATTCAATCGTGGGGGCCTTTTGCGGAAGGACGCAACAGTTTATTTGAGAATGAAACCTTGAAATCCATCGGTAATAAATATGGGAAATCTATAGCTCAAATTGTACTGCGTTGGCTTATTCAACGGGGTATAGTGTGTATTCCTAAATCGGTACAAAAAGAGCGTATCGAAGAGAACATAAATGTATTCAATTTTACCTTAAGCAATGATGATATGCAGAACATCGCAGAGCTTGATACCGGGAAAAGTTGTTTCTTCTCTCATTATGACCCTACAACTATCGAAATGTTATGCAATCTTGTACGATAATAAAAGGAGTGTAACCATGAAAACCAAAAGAAGCTTTTTATTTTTTTCTATACTGCTTGTTTTCACATTTGTTTTTTCTGCTTGCAGCAGCAACATTCCTGCCACGAATAGCAACACGCCGGAAAGTACCGAATCCACCTCGGAATTACGTCCTTCTTTAACCGAACGTCAGCTAAAAATTACCTTGAATGATACCGATGTCATTTATGCCAAAATAGCGGATTCTCATGCGACGGGTATTTTTGTCGAAAACCTTCCTTTTACAATAGACATGGACGATTATATTAATCGTAATAAACGAGGTGAGCTGCCGTTTGTAATTGAGAAAGATGATTTGCAAAATATTATATACCCATTTGAAACCGGGGATATTATTTATTATCCTCCCACTAGGCTGCTTGGCATATTTTATGAACATAATGGTGTGGAAATCAGTGCCGGTTATGAGCTTGTGGCACAAATGGATGCCGAAGGCATCGAAGCGTTCAAAAAATATCCCGGTGATGTTAAAGTAAAGGTCGAGTTAAGTGAATAAGGCAGGATCTCTTTTAAATAATATGAAACCAAAAATTTTAGTAAAAATTGTAATTGATTTATTTATGATGTTTTCTCTATTGGCTCTTATGGCATATGAGTTGATTGGTGCAGCTACGCATGAATTTATTGGAACATTCATGTTTGTACTCGTTATTGTTCACAATATTTTGAATAAAAAATGGTGGTGCAATATTACAAAAAGGAAATACACCACTGCTCGTATCGTTCAAACAATTATTAATTTGTTGATTTTCATAGTTTTAATTGTTCAAATGATAAGCGGAATAATAATGTCCCGGTATGTATTTACTTTTCTTCCGATAAATAAAGGTATGTCTTATGCAAGAACACTGCATTTGGTTTGCGCTTACTGGGGCCTTGTGTTAATGTCGGTGCATTTTGGTTTTCATGGAAGTATGCTCATGGGAATGGCAAAAAGAATTGCTAACATACAAGAATATTCGCGCATGCGTGTAATTGTTTCACGCTTTGCGGCGCTATCTATTTCTGCTTATGGGATTTATGCGTTTGTAAAACGAGAACTTGGTTCGTATATGCTGCTTAAAAACCAATTTGTTTTTTTTGATTTTGACGAACCGCTAATTTTGTTTTTTATTGATTACTTTGCGATTGTTTCAATGTTTGTATGCGTTGGGCATTACACATTGCAAGGGATAACACATATTTTTGGAAAGCAGAAACAAATTACCTTATGAACCCAACAAACGAAGCGCCGCGATTCTGGACAATGGAATTGCGGCGTTTTTGCGCTCGTAAAGTTTTTAGTTTTCGACAAAACCCGACGAAATATTTTTTATTTATTGCAAATACAAATGGTTTATTCTATAATTTAATAAAAATATCGGAAAAAATATGTCATGAGGAGGAAAAATTATGGCTGAGTATTTGTCACCGGGTGTTTATATGGAGGAATTCGAATCCGGTCCGAGGCCGATGTCCGGCGTCAGCACCAGCACGGCCGGTTTTATTGGAATAGCCGAGAAGGGGCCGGTTAGAGGTACGCCGCAGTTAGTAACGAATTTTGGTGACTTCAGACGAAAGTACGGTGGGTACATGTCGGAGACAGAATGTGGCAGCTACCGTTTTCTTGCTTATGCAGTAGAACACTTTTTTAACAACGGAGGCTCACGCTGTTATGTCATGCGTGTGTGTCTTGATGATGCCCAAGCTGCTTTTAATGAAATAAAAGCCGGAGAAACCGCGTTATTTAAAATAGAAGCAAAGGACCCGGGCAAATGGGGCAACGATATAAAAATAACCTGCCGCCCCGCAAGCAAAGCCAAAACACAAGTTGTCGAAATTATTAAAGAGGAAAGCGGCGCGGGAGCATACAAGGTAAAAAGGTCAGGCGGCTTCGATTTGGGCGACGTGGTTGTATATATAAAAGAGAGTGTATCGGATAGCGGCGTTAAAACATTCGAAAAACAATATAACCGAGTTACCAAAGTTACAGGGGATGTTATCGAATTTGAAAAACCCTTTGGCGATAATGATATTGTTGATGACTCCGCTTTACCTTCGAAATATCTTTGCACCGCCGAATTTGAAATTGAAATGTCATATGAGGACATTGTTGAAAAATATGAATTTGTTTCTCTTAATATTGAATCTGCGAATTTTATTGAAAAAAAAGTTTCCAAGTCATGCTTAATACAAGTTAGCTACGATATGGACGAATATAGTGAATTTAATGGCAGCGTTGATGCACTTAAGCCGCCGTATGAAATTATATCCGGTGAAAGCACGCAGAGCTTTGCCAAGCTTACCCTTGCCGGAGGCAGTAACGGAAATACCGCTTTATATCGGAAAGATGACGAAATGGTCAATGTATTCACAGGAGAAGGTGATCGAACTGCTGTGGCAGCAGGAAAAAGAAAGGGACTTAACGCATTTTATGATAACGATGTCGTAAGCCTTATGATTATTCCTGGTGTAACAAACGTAAACATCCAGCTTAAACTCGTCGGGCATTGCGAGAGTTTAAAAAGCCGTTTTGCAATACTGGATATACCGAGAAGCAGCAAGAGCATGGACGACATTATTAATCACAGAAACATACTTGATTCCGATTATGCTGCGATGTATCACCCTTGGCTTGAGATTTTTGATCCCTTAAACAAAAAAAATAATATTTTTCCGCCGTCTGGAGCGGTTGCAGGCATTTATTCACGATCGGATCAGGAGAGGGGAATATACAAGGCTCCTGCTAACGAAGTTGTTAAAGGCGCAATTAACCTTGATTGCGTTTACAACAAAGGTGAGCAGGACATTTTAAACCCAATGGGCGTTAATTTGATACGCCCGTTCCCTGGTTATGGTATTAGGGTATGGGGCGCAAGGACGTGCTCTTCGAACTCTCTTTGGAAATATATAAATGTAAGAAGGTTGTTTATATATTTGGAAGAATCCATAAAAGCAAACACAAATTGGGTCGTTTTTGAACCGAACGATGAACTGCTTTGGATAAAAGTTAAAAGAACGATAGATGTGTTTTTAAGCAATGTTTGGAAAAGCGGCGCGCTGTTCGGCTCAAGCGAGAGTGAGGCATATTTTATAGATATCGGACGGTCTACAATGTCGCAGGATGATATCGATAACGGACGTTTAATCTGCGTTATCGGCGTGGCTCCCGTAAAACCGGCTGAATTTGTTATTTTCAGGCTGACTCAGAAAACTATGAGCGAGTAGGAGGTTAAGTTATGTTTATTCTTAGAAATTTCAAATACACACTTGAAATTGATGGAATACAAACCGGATTTAGTGAGGTTTCCGGTTATGACGCAAAAGTAAAGGAAATAACATACAGGGAAGGCAATTTTGCCGTAAACACTGTTGCGAAACTTCCAGGGTTGACCGAGTACGGAAATATCACATTAAAACGCGGGACAGATTCCAATAAGGCTCTTTTCGATTGGATAAGCTCGATAAGCTCGGGCAATATTGAGCGTAAAACCGTCACTTTAACCGCACTGGATGACGCGGGAACGCCATATGCAATTTGGAAAGTCATAGAAGCGTGGCCGGTTAGCTATAGTATCTCTGATTTTAAAGGAGACGGCAACGAGGTTGCAATCGAAACGCTTGTGTTGGCACATGAAGGTATGACCAGGGATCAATAAGGATATTTAAAGGAGATATATAAATGTTTGAAACAGAATTTGAATTTGAGCTTCCGAAAGGTTATGTGGATAATAAAGGTAACTTACATAAAAAAGGCATAATGCGCCTTGCGACCGCAGCGGATGAGATATTCCCGCTAAAAGACCAGAGGGTTATGCAAAACGAAGCTTATATAACAATTATAATTTTAACCAGGGTTATCATAAAACTGGGAGATTTAATATCTGTAGATACACGTGTGATAGAAAATTTGTTTACGTCCGATTTGAATTATTTACAAAATTTTTATCAAAAAATAAATAATATGGACATACCCGCGTACGAGCTTGAGTGTCCGCATTGCCAACAAAAATTCAATCTCCCAGTAAGTTTTTTCGCTCAGAAGCAATAACAGCATACCCTATAGACCGGTTGTACGGAGAAATGGCTTTTATTGCTTACTATCTGCATTGGAACAGGAACGAAATAATGTCTCTTGAGCATAAAGAGAGGCAGAGATGGTGCGCCGAAATTTCGCAAATTAACAGGAGTGTCAGCGGAGAACCTGAAAATCTATTCGAGGGATTTATATGATTAGGAACGAATTGCTTTCTACACATAGGTTTATTGTATGTTTTGGCCCGCTTACGGTAGGTTTTTCAAAAATTTCAGGTTTGTCAAACGAGTATAGTGTCGAAACGATTAATGAGGGCGGGGTTAACGATTCCGTGGTTTTGCTGAGAACTCCTAAAAAAAGCGCGGGTACGCTTGTATTCGAGCATGGCACCGGATATGTAAATCCTTTGAATATCGCTTTTTCAATCGAAAACCTTGGTATATATTTCGAACTTCCGGGTACGATTATTATTTTTAACAGTAACCGCGAAGTTAGCCGAGCTTTTGGATTTAATTCGGCAATACCGGTAAAATGGTCGGTTTCGGAGCTTGATGCGCAGAATGGGAGCGTTCTTATTGATAAGGTAGAGCTTATGCATCAAGGTATTTTCGAATTATAAGGGGTGTGGTGTTGGTTTCAAATTTTCATGATAAAATTTTAAACAAATACAAAGGTTTTGCCGGCTGTTTATTTCGAACAGAATCAAAAAACATTTTCGCAAGGAGAGATTTATTAAAACAAAGGCGTGATATGCCGGGAACTCCAGCTAAAATAATTAACAATACGGCTATATATAATAGGCCCAATGTTTTGATAAATTTTAATTTAATGATAAAAAGCAATCCTATAGGGCATGAAAGAACAAGCAGATTTGAACGCACTGTATCCGAATATGAGCGTTATTTACAAATATCGATGCTGAGGGAAATCCGAAAGCAGCAGTCAATTATCCTTGACATGCTTAAAAAAAGGGAGCCATTATACGTTACTGGCAAGCCTACACGCTTTGAAAGTATAAAATACCCAGATATTTATTTTGCAGTTGTAAATGTTGATGGCAAAAACGGAGATACACTTGTTAAATCCCAAAACACAGTCAATAACCTGTTATCGGATTCGGATATAAAAGTTCAAAAAAACGTAAAAATAGAAAATCTTAACCAAAACAACGGTGCGGATAGTAAAATAATTTATCAAAGCATAAATATAGACGGGATAATCGACAAAGTGACAAAAAACGTTGAGGAAAAGCTTAGGTACGAAAGGCTGAGGAAAGGATATGGCGTTGGTTAAAGCGAAGTTTATAACCAGTTCCGGAACGGATAAAAAAGAGATTCCGGTGCATTTCAATCCGTCTGAATATTCTATAAACCTGCGCGAAGTATCCGGAGCAGAGGCTAGCGGCGGTCAAAACGCACAAGCGAACCCTACGGTTACAAACGTTGGCAAGAGTTTTGTTGAAACGCTTTCACTGACTTTATACTACGATACATTTACATCCTATTCCGTCAGCCTTACAGGTTCCGTGAAGGTTGAGAAAGCGGATGTCAGAGCCTATACTGAGGAAGTTGTGGCATTAGCAAAGCCTGATAACAATAAAAAGCAAATCGTAAGCTTTGTTTGGGGTTCACTTAATTTTACGGGCTACATAGACAGTGTTTCCCAAAAGTTCACCATGTTCATGGATGACGGGAAGCCGGTGAGAGCGATCCTTACAGTAAACATGACAAGTTGTCCAGACACATCGTCGGTAAGCGGGACATTGAAAAAGGGTTCTCGGTACAGTATCGATTTTACCAGCGGAGAATGGAAAGTGGCGGCAGCAGCGGTGGTTAAATTGGGAAAGCTGAGAGAAATTCTTGATTAGCGAAATTTTCAAATAGCTTAGGGAATGATGCGGATTGGATAGCGGTTCATATAATGTTGCGGATTTGGCAAAAAAATATGCGGATTTCTTATCTCCGGTTATCGAAATAAGTGTAGACGGCAAAAAAATTGGTGAAAAATTTGCAATTCAAGAAGCCGAGGTTGATTTAACAATAGAAAATAAGCTTGTGGGCTCCGCTTCTTTCCGGCTTGTAAATATAGAAAATCTGACCCAAAGTGTGGATAAATACACGACGCTCGAATCGGTTCCTCTTATGAAGAAAGCCGAAATCAAATTAGGTTACGAGGATAAGCTTAAAGTAGTTTTTAAGGGATTTATTTTCGAACGTGTTTTGGATGTATGGGACGAGCCGTATTTATCTGTTTATTGTATGGATAACAAATGTTTTATGCGTTTTGGTTCGGAATTTGAAACATATAAAGAAATAAAAAAATATTCGGCATTAGTTGCAAAGGTGATAGAAAAATATAAGTTCCCAACAGAAATTACCGCAACGGAGGATTTTAAAGAACCGGTAACTTTTTCGCAATTCGGTGTTTCTGATTTTGATTATATATGCTCTGTTTGCGATAGGACAGGTTACGAGTTTTTTTCGTTGGATGGTAAAATTTATTTTAGGAAACCGATGCCGGTAAAAAAAGAGATAATGATTCTTGAACCGCAATATATAAATAAAATCGAACATAAATCTTCGATGCAAGGAATGTTTTCGGAACTAAAAATCAGTGCCTACAACCAGGATACAAAAGAAACCGTCAATGCTTCATCAAATAAAGTTACTGAAAAAATCGGCAGCGGTAAAACAGTTGTGGATATATTTAAAGACAGCGGATTCGATATTGTAAAATACGCGAATATCCAAATGAACAACAGAGTGGACCGGGATATAAAAAATATTGCTGATACACTTTTGCAAAGACAAAGTGAAGAGCTGACAGAAATAACCATCACATCACCGGGATTGCCGGAGCTTATACCCGGAAGATTCCTTAAAATAGATAAAATGGGCGAAGACATAAACAACACATATTATATAAAGAGAGTAAGGCATGTTTTGAAAAAATCGGGTTTTACTACAGAAACAGTCTGCCGTTCCAATACGGTGGCGAAATAGTAAGGGGCTGATGGAGCTGAGGCTTTTAAACAACGAAATACCGCTGGGGCTTTTTATAGGGAAAGTAGTTAATAACTACGATGAGAAGCATAAAGGTATGGTAAAGGTAGCACTTGCCGGATATAAAGAAGGCTTCGATACGACCGGATGGATGCGCGTTATGTCGTTAAGTGCGGGGAGCAAAAAAGGATTTTATTTTCTTCCTGATGTGGGTGACGAGGTAATAATCGCGTTTATAAATAACGATATAAACAACCCTTGCGTAATAGGTTCGCTTTGGAACGACGACACATACCCGGAAGCTTCGGTTCTTGAAAAAAATAATGTTAAAAAAATTATAACAAAATCTGGAATACAAATTTTATTAGACGAAGAAGAAAAAAAGGATTCGGTTAAAATAAACACACCAAAAGGTTTGACAGTTACGATTAAAGACGAAACCGAAACTATCGAAATAAAAGACGGCAAAGACAAAAACGCGATAACAATAGACGCAAAGAATGCTAAAATAACAATAAAATCTGAAAAAGCGATTTCGTTAGAAAGCAAAACAATAGAGATTAAAGCGAGCGACAGCGTGAGTATTGAGGGTAACAGCATAACCATAACCGGAAAAAATAGCGTTGCGCTGGAAGGTAAAAGCAAGCTCGCGGCAAATGGTGCACAAGTTGAAATAAAAGCAAAGGGAACCCTTGATGTTCAATCATCGGGAATTGCTACGATTAAAGGGAGTATTGTAAAAATAAATGGATGAGTTTAAGGGATGGGCATTCCCTATTAAAGCCGATGAAGCATCGGGAAAGATTACCGAGGTTTGGGGCGACGAGCTTATTAAGCAATCTATAATAATAATTTTGACTACAAGAAAAGGCGAGCGTTTTTTAAAACCCGAATTTGGCTGCGGGTTGAGCAATTTTGTTTTTAGGGAAATTAACTACACAACGCTAAAACAAATAGAAGCCGAAGCTGCTTCCAGTATTGGCAAATGGGAAAAAAGGATAACAGATTTATCCGTTATGGCAGAAGTTGATGCCGAAAACCCCGGCACGGTAAAGCTTAATATAAATTATAAAACTCTACAGAATGAATCGGGGATGCATTTAACTTACTTGTTTAATATGATGGGATGATGCATATTAAAAGCCACAGAGAAGAAATTATAGAAAGAATAAAAAAAACTGTGCCTTTTTACACTCCGGAATGGGTATTCGATGAAACCGGCGGAGATTTAGGCTCGGCATTTGCGCTTACATTTGCGGATATGTTTGCGGATACTTTGGACAGATACGACAAGCTGTTTTATAAAAATTACGTAGAATTTCTTAAAAGTACCGGGATCGAACCCATCGGATGCCAAGCGGCCAACGGATGTGTTGTTTTTCAACTTGCGCAAGGCGCGCCCTCGGGATGCCTTGTCGAGGAAGGTACGGTCCTTTATGATGAGAGCGGGGATGTTGCATATGTTACTGAAAATCCGGTATATGTCACTCCGGCGCTAATAAAAGAAATTTATTTCACAAGCCGCGCGGCTGATGAAATAATAATGTTATTCGGTGAAAACGAAGGTATAGACAATTTACTTTGTAATTTGCAAAAACATGAAATGTATATTTGCCACGGCTTTGCGTTTGATGTGGGCAGCAGTGCGGAAATTACCGTACGTTTTATTAATGCCGACGCGGGTGCCTTATGCGGCGGCTGCGTGGAGTGGTCGTATTATTCGGGAGATTGGGAGCCGTTTGCGTCTGTCAGATACGAAACGGATAAAATAATTTTTTTATTAAAAGATGGGAAACCGTTCGTTTTAACCCGGCTGTTTGAACGGGACGGTTTTTACATACGCTGCTGTGTTTCGGACATAAAAGAGCTTGACGGGTTTTCTGCGGATGTTGCAGAAGTTGGAGTATCTTCTGCCAGCGTCAGTACATTTAAAATCTACCACGGCGATGTGCAGTTGGATTGTCAATCGGTGTATCCTTTCGGTAAAAACTTGTCTTTATACGATGATTTTTATATTGAATGCCGTGAAGCCTTCGGAAAAAAGGGTGCGTTGGTGGAAATAAGCTTCGATATAATTTCTTGCAGACAGGATATGATTAATTATGTGCCTAACCCTCCGGTGCAATGGAAGCATATTATGCCTAAAAGCAAATTAAAAGAGCCAGAGGTTTATGATACGGAAATTAAAGAGGTTTCTATTGATTATTGGAATGGTATGGATTTTGTGAAGCTGAAAACAAATGAGAACATATCGGATATATTTAAACCGTATGGAAGCGTAACTCCGGCAAGCATAAGTTTTATTTGCCCCGATGATATGGAAATGGCAGTTATAAACGGTTGTGAAAGCAAGTGGCTCAGAATACGTACATTAGAAATCTCTAATTTATATAAAAACAATTCCCACAATATAGTTCCATTAATAACAAATATTAATATTGGATACAAATATTTAAATAGCTTAAAGCCTGTTATATATACGGATAATAATATTGTTAAAGAAGAATTTTTTACAGGTAAGCCATTTAAACAAATGGAACATCTTAATACCTGTATTTTTTTTGGTTTAGACCGACCGCCGGACGGAAGCCCTGTTGGAATACTATATGATGTTGAGCCGAATATAGCCGAAGCCGGAGAGATTAGCTGGTATATATCGGGGATAAACAAATGGGAAAGGCTGCTTGTGGATGACCATACAGATAATTTAAATAAATCTGGCGTTATAACCCTATTTATGGACGAACAGCCGATGAAAAAATCCATTTTCGGGAGAGAGCTGTATTGGATAAAAGCCGAATACAACTCGGACCATATAATAAGAAACGCGTTTGGTAAGATTTATTTAAACGCAGTTCCAATTATCCAAGATACTCAGGTTTCGGATGGGGAAAGAGGTAATCTTCCCGCTGGCTCCATCACAAAAATGCATATGTCCCTTGGGTACATAAGTAAAGTTTATAACCCGCTCCCTGTGACTGGGGGACGCGGTACAGAATCTTCCGAGCATATGCTTAGACGAGGAGCAGACAGCCTTGTCCACCGCCAAAGAGCTGTGACGGCGCGTGACTTTGAGGCGCTTGCATATAAATCGACGGGTAACATATTTAAATGCAAATGCATAACAGATGGAAGCTCTGTCAGCATTATTTACCTTCCTGATGATTATTGTGTTGATAAACGTGCGGTCAACTATACAGGAGAGAAAATTATAAGTTTTCTTTCGGCCGCTGCCGCTCCGTTTTTAAAAATTACTGCTTCCGAACCGGTTTATATCGAAATAAGAATAAAAGCAAAGATAAAAATAAATTCAGAACGGCTGATAAAAACTAAGGATGAGCTAGAAGAGTGTCTTAAAGCTTTTTTAAACCCTGTAACGGGGAATTTCAAAGGTAACGGCTTTGATATAGGCGCCGTACCGGATACAAACTATATACAAGGGTATTTAAAATCGCTAAGCACTGTTGATTATATTAAGACATTTTCCGTTGGCGCTTACCAAGTTTTTGAGGGCGTCCGCCAAGAAATTGATTTTAATAAAATTAAAAATGCCGACCGCGCGGTGCCTATAAGCGGACAACATTCGATAACATGCTTTAATAGCTTAACGGGGGAATAATATGATTAAATCACCCGATTTAGACAATCAGAGTTTTGAGCAGATATTTGACGAAATGCTCGCGAAAATGATGCAATATTACAAAGGATATGCAGATTTTTCGTATCAGGACCCCGGCGTCACGCTGCTTGAGTTGTTTTGTCTGCTTAAGGAAATGCAGCATTATTACATTAATTATATTGGCGACAAGCATTATTTAAAATATTTAAAACTTTTATCAATAAATAAAGAAAACATAAAATATTCGAGGACCTACCTTAAATTCGATATAACCGGAGAATCTAGCTGTTGTGTACTTCCGGCAGAATTTGCCGTTTTTAATGGTGAGATCTGTTTCGAAACAGAAACGCCGCTATTGGTATCAAAAAATAAAATAAAAAAACTACTGCTTGAAGAGAGCGGGATTTTTACAGATTTTACACAACTAAATGATGATTATGATAGAGCTTTCCATTTTTTCGGTTATCCATCCTGTAGAGGAAACAAACTTTACATAGGCTTTAATGAGGATTTATCCGTAAACCCCATAGAAGGCTTGTTCTTTAATTTAAAAGAAGAAAGCGAAATATTTAAAAACTTTACACCGCTTGGAAAAATATCCTTGGAATATTTGACAGAGGTAAGCGGTTGGAAAAAATTAAGTTTCACCGACGAAACTAATTGTTTTACGAAACGGGGTTATATACGCTTTTGCATTAATCATAAAATGCTAAGAACCGGAATCGTAACCGGCGAGCCGCATTATTGGTTAAGGCTTGTGCTTGAGGAAGATAATTTTGAAATATCGCCTTCGGTTTTAAGTATTATGACAAACATTGCATTTGCCGTGCAAAAACAAACCTTCCGTGGAGAAGATGCTGTGCGGGTGATAGGAAGCTCCGACGGAACGCCGAACCAGAGGTTCAATTTCTCTGAGGAGGGGCTTGACCCACAAAGCTTGCGCCTTCAAACAGACATGCAGGATTGGGAACTTACCGAAAGCCTTGACGGCTCGCAAAGTTGCGACAAACACTTTTTATACGAGGACGAAACCATCGTTTTCGGAAACGGATTAAACGGAGCAATACCCGAAAAAGGAAAGGATAATATAAGAATTGTTTCGTATGTAAAAACACTTGGCGGAAACGGAAATATAAAAAAGGGCGTCTTTAAATCTGACAAAGTTGATTTTCTTAAAATCCAAAGCCTTATAAACAGTTATGGAGGCCGCGACGCCCAAACTGTTGAGGAAGTACTCGGATTAATAAATTTAAAAAAAATATATAAAGCTGTGACGTGCGATGATTATATTAAACTGCTTTTAGAAATGCCATTTGTTTTGCTAGACGATGTTAGTGTGATTGTCGATATCAACAAGGTTACGATAATTGCAAAGCCGGTAAGCGATAAAACGCTGCCAGGGCTTAACCCGGCTTATATATCGAATATAAGCGCTTACCTTGAGCCATACCGGATTATAACGACCGAAGTTAAAATAATACCGCCCGAATATTACGGGCTTACAGTTTACATAGAAGTGGAAACGTTAAACTCCGCTCTTAACCCAAAATATGTGATAGAAAACTGTATAAAAGAAATGTATCCAGGAATAGAGCATACGAGAAGGATGGGACGCGTCAATTTCGGAAAAACTGTATCCTATGGCGTGTTTTACGGGGCGATAGCAAATCTTGCGTGTGTGCATAGGGTGAAGAATATTTTTTTTGAATGCGGCGGGCGAACCGTACAGAACTCGGATATAAGCATACCGGAAAACGGTATCGTTTATCTTAAAGAAATAAAACTGACAGAATATTGAAGGTGATTGTTTGATTGCTGAAAACAAATTTTTCGCACTAGATACAAAAAAAGGTTTTTTATATAACACATCATTCATATCGCTTGCCTTTGATTCAGGCATACGGGGCAATGTTTGGCACAGGGCGCTTATCGAAATAAAAGATACGCAGGGGATAAATTACGCCGTTTCGTTTTACGCTTCTGATGCAAGGGAAGCCATGTTCCCAGATGGCGTGGCGCGTATAATCGATAACCTTGTTTCGGATTGTTTTTTAACGGAGCATGAAAAGTATTCGTTATTATCAAACGCTGATTTTTGGAATACCGAATACATTAACCCGCCTGAAGTACTCCTACACAGTTTTTGCGGACGCTATCTATGGGTAAAAATAGAGGTTCGCGGATTCAACTGTAAATTTACGGATATAAATAGGATTTTGTTGTATTATCCGGCACACAGCTTTGTAAGATATCTGCCGGAAGCTCTCCAAACAGGTAAAAATTCTTTTTTAACACGCTTTATAGCAATATTTCAATCAATATATCTTGATATAGACGAAAAAACTGATAAATTCACATCGCTTATAGACCCAGAACTTACTGATTACAAGCATCTGCGCGAATTGGCAATTTGGTTGAAACTAGACTGTTTTCTTGAATTAAAAGAGGGCAAACTAAGGCGCCTAGTATGCAAAGCCAATGATTTTTATAAAAACAGAGGGACAAGAAACGGCATTTTGGAACTGCTTGAATTTATTTGTGACGAGAAACCTTATATTGTAGAGTATTTTCAAATAAAACCATATATTAACGCAGAAAGCGAAAACCTTTTAAAAAAGCATTATGGTAAAACACCTTACACATTCACGGTTATATTCCCAGAAGGAAAGTTTATGAAAGACGGCGGCAATCTAAAGATTCTTATCAATATTTTAAATGAAATAAAACCCGCGCACACCGAATATAAGCTTATCGCTCTTGAACAGACGCTTGTTTTGGATTCGTACTCATATCTTGGCTTAAACAGCAGGCTGTCCGGCTATGGGCAATTAACGCTTTCAGAAGGAAATCCGCTGACTACATACGCATTATATTGAAAGGAAAAGATACGGATGGAAATTAAATTACCGTTTGAGAGGAATAATTATTTTTGGGGCAAGCTGTTATCAGCCGGCGATTTTCAATCCGAGCAAAAATATTTTAATGAAAAACGCCAATTATTAAATAGGCTGCTTCATAATTATGGAATATTATGCGGGCTTAAAGTGGTGAAAGCAGACGACCGCGCAGTATCGGTCGAGATAGGTGCGGCGCTTGATTACAGGGGAAGGGAGATAATTGTAGAAACCCCCCTGACAAAAAAACTTTCTTTAATAGACGGGTTCTCGTATTCAAGCAAAAAAAATTACTGCTATCTATGTATAGAATACGATGAAAGCAGCATCGGTGAAACTCATTCGCTAGCGGCGGAAGGCGTCCAGTATAATATGACGAGAGAAGGCTACAGGCTTTTTATCACATACGATGAATTTAGCGGAGGTATTGATTTATATGAGGACACACAGGTAATTTTCAAAAATTCCGAAGTTATGATAACACAAACCGTACCGAGGTATGTAACGGCTAACAACCGGTTTATGATAAAAATAAATATAAAAAAGTTTGCCGCATCCTGCGGGAAGATAAAGCTTGATTACAGCCTTGATTCAAATTATATAAAGCTTAAGGACGGCGATATAATAAATATATCTTTTGATGAAAATAATTTTAAGGAAAGTGATTCCTACGAATTATATACAATGCTTCGTGCAGCAAGTCTTACACCGCAGAAAGATATTATCGAAACGGTGAGCCTTAAGGTTATTATAAACGGCGGCCTTGTTTGCGATAAACCGTCGGGAAAATGGAACGTCGGTATAGTGCAAGCCGATTTTAAGGATTATATCAAGGAAGATTATTATAAAATTAATATGGACGACTTGTTTAGCTCGGGTGCTTCGGAAAAAATATACCTTGCAAAAATTTTTTACGCCTCGGGAAGCAGCACATATGCGATAGATAAAGTTATAAACGCGCCTTTTAAGCAGTACATAAGCAACGGTATTATTAGTGACGCTTTAAGTAAAACACCGGAAACGGATAAGCAAAAAACGTTTGAATATGACACAAAAAATCTTGAAATAAAAATAGAAGAAATTTTGAAAAGTTATGTATCGTTGGCAAAAATGCAGCCATTGGTCAAATCAGGAGTTGAAACATTGGATTTAGTGGCGCTTAAAGTGGCAAAGAACAGGTGCATCCAAAGCAAGCAAGTTACGCACGGGCTTGGCCAAGGGCGGGTTTGCGTCATACTAAGCCTTGTAACGGAAGATACTGTTACATACGGCGACAGCAGTATTTTTGATACAGATTCAAAAAATGACATATCTCTCGCGGCGAGGGTAAATGGAAACGGCACTTTTGTAATAGGCGCTAGGATCAGCAACGATTTATCGGCTGCGAAAATTAAAGTTAAATGGACAGCTATTAAATGTTCATCCGATACGTTTTTGGAAATTGGATATGAAAAAAATTTATCAATAAATCCGGATGTTGTAAAATTAAAATGCGGCGAATCGATAAAATTCCGGTTGAATGCAATCGGAATAAATGAGAATGAATCGTTATGGAGAGTAAAAGAAAAGGACGGCGGCGTAATTGATAATTCGGGATTTTATACAGCGCCGCATTTACCGGGGATTTATGAAATAAACGTTGTAAATAATGGGCTTGAAGCGAAAGCTTTTGTAATAATTACCTAATTGGGGGATACTACAGTGGAAATTATAAATTTCGAGTATTATGAACTCAGAGAAATTTACGATTCTACAAAATCCAGGGTGATACTTGCCCGTGACGGTAAAAACGAAATAAAAATAATAAACATGATAAAAGATTCAGTTTTAATACGCGAATATATCGGGATAATGGGAACAGAAGCGGAAGCTTTCGTATATCGCGGCTTTTTGTGCGTTGTTAAGGATTATTATGAAGGCGTGGATATTTTCGATTATCTTGATGAAAATCCTGGGGAAATAATGAAGCTATCACTTGATATATGCCTTAAGCTGATAGCGGAAACGCTTCCTGCGCCGCTTTTATATACCATAACCGATGCAGATTGTTTCGGCGTGTCTGAAAACGGCGTTAATATAAACAAGTTTTACAGGTTTACAAACACTAAGGATAGCATTACGGAAGATGAAATTATTATAAAATTGCAAGAGCTTCTTTCGATGTGTTTCGATGAGTGTCCGGTGGATTATGCAAACAAATTTAATCTAAGGTTTTATAGAGAAGGCTTGAGAGGCAGCTTTGGTAGTCTTACGGAATTATGTCTGTATGTTAAAAAATATGTTGATTTATATGTACCCGCCGAACCAAAGGATATTTTACGGCAATATATCGAAAAAACGCGGGAACGCTTAATTGGTTTATGGGAGAAGGTAGCTCCTGTGCTCCTCATAATATCATGCTTTTTTTTAATTGCGCTTTTATACATTCAACTGCTAAAACCTTCGGAAAACCCGGCAGAGCTTTATATTTCCGAGATAGGGGGCATGTTTCTTGATGAAAAAGGCGCAATCATATATGATTAAAAAATTTATTTTTGAAACATTTCTTTTTATAATATTCATAACCGTATATTTTATATCAGCCTTGTTATATGTAAATGTTAAACCAGTAGGTGAAATAAAAAAAATTTCGTTAGATTCTAACGGGAATATTTTTATTATGACAGATACTGGCGGTTGGTATGAATTTATAAAATTCAACAAGGAAAAGGAAGCCGAATTTTGTGTAGCATATCCAAAATACGATTTTTTGAACAATAAAACATACAAGTATCCGAATATAATAATCGCAGATGGTGAAGCTTATGTGCATCGTGAAGCTTACGACGAAAGCAAGCGTATTGTTAGCGAGAGTATTGTTAAAATTTCTGGCAGTAGACGTGAGGTAATATATTCGATTGATAATATAATTTCGAATGAAAACACGTTTTTATACAACAATTTGACATTTGCGAATGGAAACCTTTATATTTTGAAAAACGAGATGTTTAATATAAAAGTAATCGTTTATGACGGCGAAACCCTCTACGAGCTTGAAAGCTTCGTTATCGACGATTACATAGATTATGCTGAGATTTTTTACACTAAGGATAATTACATAATTTATTCCGACTATATGTCTAATATAAAGAGGCAAACAGTTTATACCGAGCTTTGGGACGAAATTATTATATGTGCGGGGGCTACACAAGGAATATTTTATAACGGCGAAAATGAACTGGCATATGTCGATTTATACACCGACAATTTAACAGTAATGGATTTTTTCGGAGGAATAAAAGTAAACGGTTTTATAAAGGGTGAAATAAGCAGCGAGCTTGCTTTTTGCGGCGAAAGCCTTGCTCTTATTACAAGGGATGAAAGCCGCATTATGTTTTATGAAAGTTATAAAGATTTAAGCCGTCCTGTCAGCATAACGCCAAAGCCGGGTTTTACTGCATATAAAAACAGTATACTGATTTACGCTGTTGCTGCTTCTGTGATTTATATCATGATACGTTTTTATATTTTATTTTTGTTTGAAAAACATACTTCCGTATCGTTAAAGCTTGTCTTGGCCGGTATACCGTTTGTCGCAGCCGGAATAATCGGGGTATATTTTTATTTTTCGATAAGCATTGCAAAAGAAACAGTAAAACAAAAACATGAACAGCTTCTAATAATAGCAGAGCTAATAGAGGAAAGATTGGATACCGGTATTGTAAGTAAAATTGATTTGGATGTTTTAAACCAAGAATATTATAATGTGGTCGAAACCGCACTTGGAATCGTATACGACAGCTTTTATGAAAAATATGGCAGCAAGGATATGGCAAAGCGTGAGATATACGCCGAGCTTTTAATAGTTAAAGATGGTAAGTTTTATATTTATTACGCTAAAACGTTTAAAATTGGGAGCAATATAAAATATTTCAATAACACAGCGGATACTGAAAAATATGAAATGCTTAAATATTCTGGCAGAATGCAGGAGATTAATACAAAAAGCGACGGGAACTGGAATTATTACCTTCGCCCTGTTTTAGACGAGGAAGGAAATTTAACGGCCGTACTTGAAGTTGGTATGGATATGGAAATGGCGGATAATTACGCAAAATCCCTTGCTATGACGCTTTCAGCAATGATTGCTGTTTTCGGCGTTTTTATAACCGCGGTTTTTTCGATTGTAATAAACGCCGGTTTAAAATCATTGAGAGCTTTGAAAAAGGGAGTCCGGCGTATAACCGACGGGGAAAGTAAAGTTAAAATAAAAGTTGGGACAAAAGATGAGATAGGAAGTATAACGCAAGCTTTCAATGTAATGTCAGACCAAATAAGCTATCAAATGTCCGAATTAACGTTGCTTAATGATTCGTACTACAGGTTTGTACCCGTTAATTTGCTTTCGATGCTTAATAAAAAAAGTATAACTGAGATAAGGTTAGGTAATCACTCAGAGATTCTGCTTACGTTGATGCATGTTAATATGCGCGGGTTTTTTTCAATAGCAAGCGGATTTTCAAATAAAGATATTCTTGGGTTTTTAAACTCGTATTTTAATAGAACCGTAAAAGTAATTAAAAAAAACGGGGGATATGTGCAAAGTTACGATAACGCGGCAATAGAGGGCGTGTTTGAAGAAAGCTCGGAAAATGCGCTGACGGCGGCTTTGCAGCTACAAGAAAGCATAAGGGTTTATAATAAGGAGAAAATTGGGTACGGAAAAGTCCCCATTTATGCGGGAATAGCACTTAACCGCGCAGAAATCATAGTAGGGGTGATAGGAGAGGAAACAAGCCTTAAGGTATCGCTCATATCAAAACACGTAAGGATACTTACCGCACTCGAAAAAGCATCCGAGGATTTAGGCGTAAATATTCTTTTAACCGGTTGGGTTTTTAAAGAAATAGAAAACGTTGAGAAATATCATTACAGGTATCTTGGGAAGCTTTTATCGGCTGAGTTTGGCGAACCCATTGATATATATGATTTTTATGATACCGATTTAAATAAAAACTTGAAACTAGCTTCGTCGGAAAAATTTAAAAATGGGGTAAGGCTGTTTTATATGTCGGAATTTTATGAGGCTAGAAAAAATTTTATCTCCGTTTTGATGGATTTTCCCGAGGATAAGACCTCAGGGATATATTTAAGCAAATGCGATTCTTTTATCAGCGGAGGCGGCGAAGAGTTAGGCTTGGTGGTGCTTGGATGAACGGAGGAGAGCAAGGCTTAAATGATTATATACTTATAAGGGGTATATATGTTTCCAAAAGTTTAATATTCAGGATTTTTATCGGGATACTCCTTTTACCCGCGCTTGTTATAACCGTAGCCATTCCTGTATATGAAAAATGTTTCGGAGATAAAACTTTATATATAAACTCGGAGGCTTTGCCCGTTTTCAATGGGAGTTCCAAGGTTTATGATTTGGATGGAGGGCTTTTATATGACGGCGGAATTATAAACGGGGCCTTCGAAGGAGAAGGCAAGCTTTACATATCAAACGGCAATCTTGTTTACAACGGCGGGTTTGCCGAAAATAATTTCAACGGATTCGGAGAGCTTTACTATCCTGATGGCATCTTGAAATATTATGGATATTTTACCGATAGCATGTATAACGGCTACGGTGAGCTTTATTCGGAAGACGGCAGCGTTATTTATAAAGGGAATTTTAATATCGGCTTATACGATGGGCAAGGGTATTTAAAAATCGACGAGAGGTATGCTTATGAGGGAGCATTTGAGAACGGTAGGCGGACAGGGAACGGTGCGTTGTACAGAAACAGTTCGGTATTATATACAGGGGAATTTTTAAAGGATGTATATAACGGACAAGGCAGGTTATATGACAATGGACGCCTTTTGTACGAGGGGATGTTTGAAAGCGGCTTATATTCGGGACAGGGGTGTCTATACAGCGAACAAGAACGCCTTTATTACCAAGGAGCTTTTACAAAAGGCTTGAAGAACGGATTCGGAATACAATACGCCGATAACGGAACTCCGCTCTACGAGGGGTTATTTATAAACGGATATATTGATTATGAATCGCTGCTTGGGAAGAGCTATGACGAAATAAAACGTATATTCAAATCCAGGGAGTATCTTTTTGATTACAAGGAGGTAAAAGAAAAAAATGCAAATGTAATAGAAGGAGAAGCAGCAGAAACGGAAATCACAGAAACGGTTATTTATTATTGTTCGGTTTTTCAATACACAAACGCTGCTGTTATAATGGGAGTAATAGACGGCGAGCCGGCTTATGCCGAAGTTATATGTGTATGGGAAGGTACGCCGGCGAATATCAAGGCGGTTAGTGATACCGCACGCTACGAAAAAACACCCGAATGGCTTATGCCCGTAATGCAGTATTTTAACATGACAAACGAGGTTTTGTTCAGAAGGCTTTATGTACTGCGTGAAAGAGCTGTGCAGATAAGCTTATGGTCTGAAACCGAAAAATCAGGGGAGTTGTTTTATACTGTTGAATATATAGTAGATAATGAGGATAAATGATAGGGTAGGTGTTATAAATAGCAAAATATACAGTTATCGGGGATGTAGGAATGGCTATAATCGAACGGCTGAGGCGGGATATAACGCCGGAACCGGTAAAAAACAGAGAACTTGTCGCTTTATGCGCGCAAACGGAAATCGGTGATCTTGCTCTTGGGTTGATTTTATATGAAATACAGTTCGTAGATAGATCATTATACCGCGATTATACGGACGCACTGCCGATATGTCTTAAATACGTGATGACCGCTAATTCAAACGCGTCGGCAGAAGTAAAGGCTATAGAGGAGCAAAGGGTAATTGCAAGAGCGGTTCAGATATTGAATGATAATCCGGTAATAAAAAAGGATAACAATTTTTTAGGTGAAAATGATTTACCTATCAGTATCATTCTGGAAAATATAAGTCTTGATGAAAAACTTAAAATTTGGACAAATACCGGCGGGGTTTTCAAGGTTTCTGTATTTTTCAGTGTGTCGCCGATATTTATAGACTGCGCACAGATACGCGGTGCGGTAAGAGTAAAGCAAGGTTAGGTGGAGGCAATGCAAGGGTTTTATTTGTTAAGTGGCTTTAGCAGAAACGTATCGCTTGTCATATCCCCTATAGATTGTTTTACGGGAAGAGCGACAGCGGATGCGGGCATAAGCGTTGTTATACCTGGAACGGTTTATAAAAAGCCGGTTATAAAAAAGGAAGGTTATTATGTTTTCACGGATTTGCCAAAAGGGCAGTACGAAATTGAAATAAGCGGAAAAGAATATTTCACCGAAAGGCTTACTGCCGTAACAGATATTGAGGACATCATTAAAGTTGAAATAATCCCTAACAGAAATTATAGAATACCAGTAGGGGCAACATGCATAAGCGGATACTTAAAAAAAGAAACTAGGGTATTTGCGATACCGGCGTCACATGAAAGTGGGATAAAACTAATATCGCATAACGGCAGGGATGTGGCAATGTTCGCAAATTATAACATAGATTTATCTAATAAAAGGTTTGCATTAAAAACGGAAGAAAATTTTGAAATTTTTGAAACATCAGAAAAACTGGAAAAAAACACGTATAAAATAAAATCGGAATTAAAAGGAGAATATCGGCGAGGTGAGGCGGTTTATCCGGTAAGTCTCGGGAAAACGGACAGTAAGGGATATTTATTATGCCCGGTACGAGGTTTCACGGAAACCAACTGCGAAGTATATGTAGGTACTGAAGGAGCGGGCGAATACAAAAGATACACCATATCATACGGGAAGGTAAACAGTTTGAAGGAGGATTAACATGGGGTTTATCGTATGCGGTACGGCAGCAATTCAATGCAGTTTTGGCGCCGCGCCGTCGGTTCTGATGGTATTGCCAGAGAATAAGTGCATAACAACTATGCCGATTGCGACAATTATGGATAATAAACCGATTGTTAATATTTTGCCCTTCGGGATGTGCAACTCCTTGGCAAACCCAACGGTTGCCGCAGCAACAGCAGCAGCTTTAGGAGTTCTTACTCCGATGCCTTGTATCCCATGCACCAGCGCGCCTTGGTCTCCGGGATGCCCTAAAGTTTTAATAAACAATAAACCGGCGCTTAATGATAGCAGCCAGCTTATATGTATGTGGGGCGGTGTTATTAAAATTAACATGGCCGGACAATTTACGATTATGGTTTCTTAATAGTAGTCCTCAAAGTTATCCGTCAAAACTGTTAATCCTGTTTTGGCGGATTCTTTTTTTATTTCGGAAATAACATCTTTCATTTCTATCGCACGGTTCTCAGCCGCTGCGCAAAATGCCGCCGCCAGAGCGATGTTCTTTATATTACCACCTGTAAGCTTAAAACATTCGGATAAATAGCCGTAATCCAAATTTGCGACAGGCGCGGCGGCAGGGAAAGCTTTTTCCCATATTTCACGACGTTGTTCGATTTCCGGAAACGGAAAATCTATTATAAAATGAAACCTCCGTTTAAAAGCTTCGTCAAAATTTTTCAAAAGGTTTGTCGCCAATATTGTGACACCTTGGTATTCTTCTATTTTTTGCAATAGATACGCAACTTGTGTGTTTGCGTATCTGTCGTGGGAGTCCTTTATATCAGTACGTTTGGCAAACAATGCGTCGGCTTCATCAAAAAATAATATGCAGCCGCTGTCAGAGGCTTTGTTAAAAATACTTCCTAAGTTTTTTTCCGTCTCTCCTATATATTTGCTTAAAATTAAGGATAAATCAACTTTATAAACGGGAAGCTCAAGTTCTCCCGCTAAAACTTGCACTGCCATTGTCTTTCCAGTTCCGGGCGGGCCAGCAAATAAGATATGCATCCCCATACCATAAGGAAGCTTTTCCCCGAAACCCCATTCGAGGTACACCTTATCATGGTATACTATCCTGTTTACGGCGGCTTTAAGCATTTCTTTCCGATCAGGAGGCAAAACTAAATCATCCCATTTAAAAACAGGCTCTATCACTTTTCCGAAATCCCCAAGCCCAATTACCGAAAATTTACGGCACACCCTTAAAATATCGTCTTGCAAATCACCTGAGCCATGCGTAGACACTTCGCGCAGTACCGAATTTATTTGATATGGTGTAAACTTATACAATTTAGAAACTACATGGAAATCAAATGAAAGGCCGTATTTTTCCATTCCGCTTTTCCACAGCTTATTTCTTGTTTCAAACGAAGGAAGCGGGATTTCAAATTCGTTAATAATATAATCATCGAAAAAAAAATTATTCATATGTTCTTTGTTAATAAAAAACGTAAGCTTAGAAACGGATTTTATTATATTAAGCAGTATAGCCGGATTTTCTATACAACCGATGTTGTCGAAACATAAAATTGCGTTCATAAGCAAGGCTTCCAGCTTAACGGCGCGAAGCGCCGCTTCAAGCCCGGCGTTTACTATTTGCTTAAGGTCAACAAATAAAATCTGCAAAGCCAATTCGCCTGATATGTACTTAACCAAGGATTTTCTCCCTACGCCGGGACGTCCAAGCAGCAGTATTATGTTCGAAACAAGACGCTGCTCCCGCAAGCAGGTTTGAGCTAGCTTAATTACAGGTGCAGCAACATCTTTATCAAAAAAATATCCTGAAGCTTCAAGATTTTGTTTGGGATAGTACAAGTTTATCCAAGGTTCGTTAAGCGGCTCGTTCGGGTTAAATATAAAGTTTGCTATTCTGTTATTAAGTTTTACTCCGCCGGAGGGCGAATATTCAACCAGGCTTGAATCAATGCTTAACGGGACACCGTTGTTTTCGCAGCCGTATAATTCATATAGATGATTAATTTCTAGTTCTTTTCCGGCACTTGCTGAGAGCGTATATAAAATATGCTCTTCGAATGCGTTTAAGTTAAACAGGTATATAAGATATTCAACAGGAAGAAAAACATTTTCGCTTATCGCTGCCCTATTTTTTATTATATTACGCAGTGATTCTGCATCGGAGCCGTCGTTTTTTAATTTTAACAGCTTTGCTAAATCAGTTAAGTATTCGCGGTTATTTTCATACGGCAACATAATGTTCATCTCCTGTTGTTTTTATGGTTGTACATTCAGCGGGGCAAGCTGGGCTTGTCTGTCTTGCTGTCTTTTTAAGACTGTAAAATCATAAGAAGTTTCAATATGATTGTATAATTGGTTAAGCTTATATGTATTTATTGTTAAAAAAGCAAGCATATCGCTTAAAGTAGCGTCGCGTTCCGTTAACGGGCTATTATGTATATTGTCAAGACGAGTGTTTAAATATGTGGCAGGTTGAGGTAACGCATTTACCATATTACGGGTACCAACTGTCCATGCCCGAATGGCTTGCGAAGCAACATTTTGGCGGTCAGCCGCAGCCACAGGTGTTCCGTCAGGATTTGTGGTAAATTCCTGGCTGCCGATTTGTAAGTTCGCGTTTGATATGTAACTGTAATGAGCCAAAAGGTGAGTCAGCTCATGCAAAAACACGGTCATAGAAAAAGGATAACTAAGTCCTGGGTCTATCCGTATTGTACAAGCTTTTTGTGCGGGCGTATCGTTATAGATTGTTAGCCCTGTATTTCCGCCTGTGGGTGCTATTTCAACTGTAATGTCTACGCCGGGTATTACTTGGTTCGCTTCTTGTGTCAGTTTGCTTCCGATTTTATCTGGTGCTCCTAGTTGCGAAGCAGCGGCATTTTCTTCGGCAGGGATTAACGCTGCAGCAAAAAGATTTTTAAAAGCGGTAACAAGTGTGTTTGAATCCGGATAAATCACTCGTTGGATAGCTTCCGAATAACGTTGAACCGGTTTTGAACCTACTAAGATTATTTTGTTATCAGCTTCATATTCCAAAGTACGGTCGTTATTAATTGACGGATTGTCCGGAACCCGTCCCTGTTTTTGTTGTACCACATGCACCAATTCGTGTTCCAAATGTTTTTCCTGCCCCGGTCCGATATGCACATGGCTTCCCTGTGTATATGCCAATGCCTGTAGTTGTACGGGCTTTTCGGAATTATAATGTACTTTCACATCGTTGAATGAAAAACCGGAGAGCTTTTCAAAACGTTCTTTTATCATATTGGGTATTCCAGTGCTGTTTACCGTTTCGTTTTTCATTAGCGAAATGCGTGAATCGGCTGCGCCTATATCCATTGGAGCGGTTTGCTTGAATAAAAACGGCACATTCGCTTGCGTAGGGATATCATTTTTTCGTTCTTTATTTTGTATTTTTTCTGTATATGCAAACATTTTCGATTTTTTCACACCTTCCAAACTTAATATTTATTTTGTTGATTTTAAAAAAGAAACAACTTCCTCCAACACTTTATCTTTGCATGTGTCGCTGTGTAAGGCATGGTATCCGTCGGCATATTCCTTAAAAATAACATTATCCGTCGCGTTTTTTGCAAATTCGCGGATAGCCTTCGGGCATACAATTTTATCATTCCCCGCACAAAGAAGCAGCGCGGGTATCTTTATATCTCCAGCGTTGTTTAATGCATATTCGCCTGCGGTTGTGATTTGCGAAAATAATAAAAATGATATACGGTTATGATAATATTTGTCATTGCTTAAAGCATCAACAGCGTCCCTTGCTCGGGTAATGTCGTTTAAATCAAGTTTATTTACTAACGCGAATTTGTGATTTAATTTTCCCAACACCCTGGCCAGAAGCACGACAAAGTCGGGCATTTTTTTATATAAACGCAGCCAAGGTGTTTCAAAAACAGCCTTCGAATATTCCTCTTGCGATCTTTTAAGCAGATAATTTATCGCTACATTCCCGCCCATGCTGTGTCCGGATATAACACCGTTTTCGCGATTCCTTTCCTTCTCCGTCATGCCGCGTCTTTCTCCAAAACCTCGCTGGTCATGGATGACACAAGCAAAATTATTTTTAGTAAAAAATTTTGCTGTGTTTAGATAAAGACCGATATGCTCCCCGAAGCCATGTATTATATGTACAACACCTACAGGGGTCGCTTCAGGCTCAAGCCTTGCCGTTTTTATAAATATGCCGTCGGGCATTCTAGGTTCTTCATAAAGCGGGTTTTTATCAATCATTTACTTCATCCTCCTGTTTGGTGTGATGTGTTTTGTATTAAGGCATCCTGATTTGTTTTTAACATCATAATTAGTACAGCCATAAAACGGATTATTTCCGCTTATTTTTACTATCATATAACCGTCGCTGCACTTGTTGCATTTATAAATATCATGCAAATGGTTTCGGTTGTTTGTCATAAAATCGCATACCTCTGGTTCATTTGTACAAATATAAAGTCCTAGTCCATAATTTTTATTTATTTCATATTTTAACGGGTAATTACATATGGGACACCTAAGACGGAATAAATCCACTGTTTGCATATTCAACTCTTTTGAATGAGGTATCTTATAATCGTTTATAATTTCTATTAAAAACCGTGAAGGCCTGTAACGCGGCGTCAGGATATATACCCTGTTTTTTGTACGGGTCAGTGCGACATAAAATAAACGCCGCTCCTCGGCAAAAGGCATGGAGTTATCCTCAAACCGGACCAGCTTCATAATAGGGTCGTCCTCAATTTGGCAGGGAAAACCAAATTTAGATTCAAACATATTTATTAAAATGACATTGTCAAAACCGAGGCCTTTTGCGCTGTGCGCAGTCATAAATTGGATATCGGCTTCGGGATATTTAACGGATTTTATAGAATTTCCGGCCCGTTGCTCAAATTTATTCGTGGTACATAGCTTGTAGCAATCATAATTATACCGTCCTATGAGAAGTATTGTTGATTTTAAACCGTATTCCTCAAGGATACGCCCGATTGTTTCCTCGGCGGCGTTTGCCATAGCGGAATTAGGCTTGAAGGTATCATCAAACTCCGTCAAAATAATAGGATTGGCGAGGCTTTTTGATGATATTAAGCGTTTTTTTATTTGAGAGGAATTTTTTTGAATAAAACCTCCGGCTATGTCGATTAACTCTTGCGAATTTCGGTAGGTATGCGTAATTTTTAATTCAAGTCCGCTTCCCATCAGCTCTAAGAAACGCGTAAACAAGCCTATCTCCGAACCTGAGAAGGCGAAAATTGATTGCCAGTCATCACCGACCGCAACAACCTTAGCTTTGGTTATTTCGCTTAAACGTTTTGTCAGGTTAAAACGTTGGCGGGCTATATCTTGAAATTCATCAATAATGATATATTTATACGGCATTTCAAGTTTTTGCCGCTCTATTTCGGCAAGATAAAAATGCGCATCGTTTATCATATCTTCAAAATCTATGCGGTTCTGAGCTTTTAAACGTTTTTGATAATAATGATAAACCTGTTCGGCAATATCTAAAAATAAAAGTGTGCGTTGATTATCCGTCTTTTTTCTAAGCGCTTCAAAACCGCCTTCATCATAACCGCAGGTTTTAAACTGCGAAATAAAATTAATAAGAAATTGCACCATCTTGTATATATATTTATCCTTGCTGGTTTCGACAATTTTTTGGTAGACCTCGGAAAAGTCGCGCTCTTTTAATACGAAACCTTCGGCTGTTAATATTTCACGCAAATGCTCCGATAAGGGGCGTTTATCCTTATACCATGCCCATGTTTCCAAGAGGCTTGTCCCCATTTGGCGGTGCAGTTTACGCTTATCCTTGATAGCACGGCTGTATTTAAAAATTTCTGATGGTTTAAGGATATTGCTATAACCGTTTTCACTGATAGCATAATGTTCCAGATACGCTGTATGCTCGCCTTGCTTGATTATAAAATCAGGCGTGTATTTTTTACGCGCTCCCCGTATGGTATGGGGATAAACAGGCTCGTATTCATAATCGAGTGAGTTTAAATAAAGAAAGTTAGCAATTTGAGCTTCTTGAACAGAGCGTAAATATTCACCCGTCAATGTACGCATTATGCGCCCGCGTTGCGCCGCGACTTTCCTTACATATTCTCCCGCTCCGCTTTTTAGCGTTTCATAATCCTGAGCGGCTTTTGCCAAATGGTATTGATTTATGTTTTCATAACTTAAAATATTTGAAGGTAAATCAAAATAAAACCCAAGAAATAATAACACCTTGCGTAAAAGTTTATGATTGTTAAATATCTCGCGCTCAAGCATCTCAAAAAAAATATTATAAGCCGAATAATTAACCTCGGGCGGCGTTTCGCTGAACTTCCGCACGATATCGAAGGCGAAGGCATGAAATGTACATATCTGCGCGGGAATTTTTAAAATTTTATTAATACGCTCTTGCAATTCGCCAATCGCTTTTTTTGTATACGAGATAACGATAATATCCTCCGGCAGGATGTTCTTTTTTTCCACTAGATATTTTACCTTAGCGGCCATTGTTGTGGTTTTGCCGGAGCCGGCTCCGGCTACCAGCAGGCAATAATCGTCGTCTGCGACGACAGCCCTGCGCTGTTCATCATCTAGTTTTATATTAGGGTCAATATCGTTTAATAGATTGTCGAAATATTCGGCATTCTGCCTTACGGCGCGGTCTGTATAATCCTCGTTGTGGCTTTGAGCGGTTTCATTTAACTTTTCGAAGCGCTTTAAACAGGATTTTACTAAAGTCATATCCACTGAGAAACGGTGGGCGTTTGCTTCGAAGTATTCATAGGTGTTTGTGTATGTAAGCTTATTTGCCCAGACAGAGAAGGATTTTTCCAAGCCGCGCAGCTCGCTCGCGGTTATATAATGGTTCGCGCTAAAAAGGCTTTGCCAGCTATGGTCAAAAGCTATAACGGCATTGCGTAAGGCGGACAGATCCAAAGCCTCCTCAAATTCGTTATCAGCGGCTTTAAAAAAGTATCTTTTTGGTAAGCCGCAATTAGGACAAGCATCGGCGCGGCGGGAAATTTGTTTATTACAGTCGGGGCAGGGGAACAGTGGCATTATGACACATCCTTATGCGCGGCAAACCGCGCTCAATAGTTTTTCCAGATGTTATACTATTTTATCTTCATTTTTACTCGGAAGCAATATTTATACTGGTTTCGTAGATATTTTTTACACCGTTGTAGGTACCGATTAATTTTGCACCGTTTCTTATAAAAATTTTATTCGAAGCGTAGTTATCAATATGAACAAATGATTTTATTTTGGAATAGCCAATAGCCTTACATTTTTCCAGAACTTTTATAAATAATACATTTCCAAAACCTTTACCACGATATGGTTTTGCTATTCCATATCCGAAATTTCCAACGCCTTGACTTTCCAAATAGTCGCTTGAAAAATGCCTTATTCTCGCTATGCCTACAGGTTGATTATCAGCATATAAAAAATATGTCGTCTGAGGAATATAATTTTCGGGTAGATTAATAGCTTTTGAATAATCCTCCTGATCAATCAACCATTTTTTATATTCGTCAAAAGTCATGCTCTTCACTTCATTTGTAAATCCATTTTCGTTTTCGTCGATTCCTTGAAGCATGTTGTATTCTTCGATACCGTTTTCTATTGATAGTTGTTTTAATTCAAAAACCATATAAAATTTCTCCTCCTTTGCTTATAATAGTATAATATGGTGTTTTTACGAATTTGTAAATTAAAAACGATTAGGGTTAGGCTTCTCCCTATCTATATCTGGTGGTATAATGGTATTGGTTCTATTAGTACTAAAACCTTTGCTTAGATATAGAATTGCTAGGTCTTTTCAATATTATAGAGCATACAAAAAATTAAAGAAGGGAGCAAGTTCGTCAGAACACGCGAAATTATAAAGTTTTGACAACGGAGTATGATGTATTATTCAATTTACGAATCACCTATAGGTAAAATTACACTTGCGAGTGAGGGCGGTAATCTAACAGGTTTGTGGCTAGAGGGGCAAAAATATTTTGGTTCTGCTATATCCGGTAAATTGGTAGAAAATAATAATGAACCAATATTTTTAAACGTAAAAAAATGGCTAGACAAATATTTTGCAGGCGAAAAGCCTGCCGTTTCCGAATTATCGCTATCTCCTGCCGGCAGCGCATTTCGTCAGGATGTATGGCAGATCTTATGTGAGATACCATACGGAGAGGTTATTACATATGGCGGCATTGCTAAAAAGATGGCTGCAAAAATGAATATAGCGAGTATGTCTGGCCAAGCAGTTGGCGGGGCGGTCGGGCACAATCCTATATCCATAATTATTCCGTGTCATAGGGTTGTGGGGTCAAACGGCAGCTTGACGGGTTATGCCGGAGGCATTGGCACAAAGGTTAAATTGCTTGAGCTGGAAGGCGTTAATATGTCAAAGCTATTCGTTCCCAATACTAAATCCAAATAAAAAATCATGACCACCCGCTAAGCGGGTGGTTTGTCTTTCCGCCCTATAAGGGCATTTTACTAGGCTGAGCCTTAAGGCTCATTGAAAGGTTCGCCAGCCGCACATTACCTCAAGCCGCTACTAAAGTAGCATCATGCCCTACCGCCCGTAAACGGGCTATTTTTTCTTGCTCTTGTCCACTGGCTCACCCGTAAACGGGTCTATATACTCCTTTAGACTTATTTGATCCGATACTATGTCTTCCTGCAACTGGTTCCTTACATATTCCGATATTGCTTTTTCGTTTCGTCCTACTGTATCTACATAATATCCTCTACACCAAAAGTGCCTATTACCATATTTGTATTTTAGGTTGGCGTGTCTGTCAAATATCATCAACGAGCTTTTCCCTTTCAAATATCCTACAAAGTCTGACACACTCAATTTCGGTGGTATCATTATATACATGTGTATATGGTCTTTGCATGCGTTCGCTTCTATTATTTCTACTTCTTTATATTCACACAGCTTTCTCAGTATTTGTCCTATATCTTTTTTTAGCTCTCCATATAGTGCTTGCCTCCTATATTTGGGTGCAAACACTATATGATATTTGCAATTCCATTTTGTATGTGCTAGACTTTTACTGTCCATTTTGGACACCTCCATTTGTTTTTTTTTGCGGCTGCGAACCTGCAATTATTTTATCAAATGGAGGTCTCTTTCTAAAACCCTTTTGCATAGCTATAAGCTTCATCCCACCTGCATAGCAGGTGGTTTTCTTTTATACAATAAAAGAGCCGCGTCAGCGGCTCTTTATAAATTTAAACCATTTAAAATCAAAATCGCAGCCGGGCAGGAAGATGAAGGATACATTCTGTTCTCCTATCACAGGTTCAAGCTCGAACTCTCGCGTTACATAATCCGTTGCATAATCAAATTCTATTATTTGCGATGAACCGCCGCCAAATTGCAAACGGATTGTGTTTTTGACAAGTGGAGTGCGCCCGCATATCTGAAGCCTTGTAAAACCGGAAAAATCCATATCATCGAAAACAAGCGTTACGTTGTTTCCAATACCCTCGACCGAATCTCCCGATACTCTAAACGCATCGCCATATATTGAGGAATAATCCGCGACGCAAATTTGCTCGTATGCTTTCTCAAGTTTTTTGAAAGAGAAGCCTTTTATATGAACCTTGCGGCGAACAACAAAGCATATGGTTGTAATGCCTTTTATCCTTCGTGGAAGGGTAAAAGTTTCCTCAATATAAGTATTCCATTTTGAGCCCTTAGTGTATGTGACTGTACATAGCTTTTCACTCCCTGGCTCGTTTGGCATACCCTCCCAAATGTCTATTGGGAGCTCCTCGCTGCTCAGTGAAAAAATGGGTAGTTTTACGGTGTCTGAACCGAAAATGCCGAAATTCACATTACGGAAGCCGACATGGCTTTCGCCGTCACGCGCGGTTGTTATGCCTCTGTCGTTGCCGTTGCCAAGCTCGGTATTGCTTGCGTTGTAAGCGCCTCCGGCTATGAAGCCGTAAGGGTCGAGCAGTGCTTCGCCAAGCCCTGTAGCGTTGAAAACTATTTGTGATATAACCCGCGGTTTTTTATCTGTCATGCAGCGTAAATATATATCACCGTTACCTAAAGCAGTAAGTTCGGCTGTCAGCCCGTCCACAGAAATTTTTGCAACGTTGGAATCTATGCCCGCTCTATTTGCGGCACGCCAAATTAATCCGGTGCAGGTAGCATTTTCCGGATAGAGTTTCGCATGTATGCGTACGGTTTTTTTGTCTGTGTTTAAAGAAAACCCATTTTCGCAGGATAGCTCTATCTTACGGACGGGAATTTCCGGTATATAAGCAGATTCAATATTAGCTGTGAATATTGCGCTTGCACCCTTTGGTAGCTCGGCGGTGCAGGCTGTAAAAACAAGGCTTTGCGGTTCCATTCCTTCAGATTCGGCGGTGAAAAATATTTCGCCCGAGGTATCATTCGCTGCAACCACAGCGAGCAGTTTTCCTGAAAACAGCCTGCGGCTTGTACCCTTGTATTGGTCATAATCGGTGCTGTCGCCGTTATCAAGCCCGACAAGCCTTCCTGCACCCGTTACCCGTACTGTTACCCTAGTGTTGGCGTTTTCAACTTCTATTCCCGCTTCGTCAACTGCCGATATTTCAACAAAAATCAAATCTTGTCCATCAGCGAGTATTTTTGTTTTATCAGGCTTTAAGACAAGTCTTGCCGCGTCCCCGAAGGATGAGTTTATATCCTCGGCGATGATATATCCGTTTTCATCATATGCGACAGTGCGAAGAATACCTTTTATATACGGTAATTGCCAATCTCCGGTCAGGCTTGTTCCGTTTTCATGATCTATATCCGCTGTGCCGATAGATACACCGTCTAAAAATAATTCTATTTTAGGTGCGTTTGAGCAAACTCTGACATCAATTAATTGACCTTCTGAAAAATCCCAATAAGGGTATATATGAACCATCGGATTTGTTTTATAATCCGTCCATGCGGATTGATACATATAGAATGAATCCTTTTTAAAACCAGCTGTGTCAATCTGCCCGAAATATGAGTTTTTTGTGTCATAAGGTGTTGGCTCGCCGATATAATCAAAACCTGTCCATATAAACTGCCCAAGAGAAAATTTAGCGTCCCTGTCGGCAATTATGCAAGCCTCTGTGTTTTTTGCACCCCAGCTTGTAGAGCTGTTTCCAAGTGATGAACATTGTTCATCCTCATCGGCCAGAAGCGATTGCTTTAAAGGAAAATGGTAAACACCTCTGCTTTGGACGGTGGAGGCGGTTTCGCTGCCGTAAATTATCCAATCGGGGTATTTTTTATGATGCTCGTTATAATACTTTTCGGCATAATTATATCCTGCAAGCTTTAGGATATCAGCGCATTTACGGGCATTTTCCCAAGGCATGTAGTTCGAACCTATCGTGGCGGCTGCGTTTTTC
Source organism: Holotrichia oblita (assembly GCA_023690525.1). Classification (NCBI taxonomy): domain Eukaryota; kingdom Metazoa; phylum Arthropoda; class Insecta; order Coleoptera; family Scarabaeidae; genus Holotrichia; species Holotrichia oblita. The sequence continues at coordinate 220,255 of JALQSN010000059.1, forward strand.
CGCGGGTCGTGCTTTTCGACTAATTCTTTCAGCATACGTGTTATTTCCTGGCCTCTATTTCCGGCGTGGGTATCAGGTATCTCGTTGCCGATGCTCCACATGATAACGCTTGGATGATTCCTGTCGCGGCGTATCCAGCTTGAAATGTCCTTCTCGACCCATTCCCCGAAAAATCTCGCATAGTCATATTTTGTTTTCGAACGCTCCCACATATCGAACGCTTCAGAACAAATAAAAAAGCCCATTTCGTCAGCAAGCTCAATAAGCTCGGGGGCGGGCGGGTTATGCGAAGCGCGTATGGCATTAACTCCCATTTCCTTAAGCATTTCTAATTGCCGCCGCAACGCGGTTTTGTTTATCGCCGCACCAAGACAACCGAGATCATGATGCTGGCATACGCCATAAAGCTTGGCTTTTTTTCCGTTTATGATAAAACCGTTGTTTGGGTCGAATATAACCTCTCTGAAACCGAATTTGCTTTCCTCGGCATCAAGAGTTACGCCGTTTTGAAGAAGCTCTGCTTTTAATGTATATAAATTTTGCTCGTCTAAACCCCATAAGCAGGGTGTCTTTATCAAAAACTCCTTGTTACAAACCCTTATTCCGGCAGCTTCCGCTTGAATAACAGCCTCGTCGGCTGCAACAGTAAAACCTTCAAGATTTAAAACCGTTGTTTTAATAGTATATGTACCCGCCGTATCCAGATTGATTTCGGCGTCTGTTTTAACACACCATTCCGTTTCGTTCTGTTTAAACGTTGAAATGTAGATGCCGTCTGAAACAAAATGGCTTGGATTCATATATTTAATCCATATGTTCCTGTATATTCCCGCGCCGGAATACCAACGGGAATTGGGGGCTTGGTGGACAACGCGTACGATTATCTCGTTTTTACCGGAGATAAGTAGCTCCGTAATATCGTATTCAAACGTAGTGTAGCCGTATTTCCAGTCGCCTGCCTTTTTACCGTTTATGTATACGGTAGAATCCATATAAACGCCGTCAAAGCGTATCGCAACACGCTGCGGCATACTGCCGGAAACTACATCGAAGCTCTTTTTGTACCAGCCCTCGCCGGTTTCATATAGATTGCCGGCATCGTAAATAAGCCAGTCATGCGGAATAGCTACAGGCTCCCACGATGTTTTTGCGTTTAGTATTTCATCAAGAGAAGTCCCTATAACCTTTTTAGTGAACGACCAATTATCATTAAATAATTCTTTTCTACTCATATTTACCTCCCTTATCTTAAATCATTAACTTCGGTTTGCAAATAAATATTCTTTATCAGCCCGACAGGAGGCGCGCCGGTGCGGCCGAGCGTAACACTTGCAGCGCCTGCGGCGCATGCCGAGCGCGCGGCTTCATGGAAAGTATCGCCGCGGACAAGGCTTAAAGCAAGGCTTCCGCAAACAGTATCGCCCGCGCCGACCGTGCTCCGCGCAGTTATACAGGGCGGCTTTGCCCATACTGCCGCGTCGCCGTTAACAAGTATAAGCCCATCTGCGCCAAGCGTGACACATACATATTTAATCCCCGCTTTTATAAGCTTTTTACATTCATATAAAATATCATCCAAATTTTCGAAGCTGCAGCCAGTTATTTCGGAAAGCTCGGAAAGATTAGGCTTAATCAAAAAAGGATTTGCTTCAATACCTTGTTTAAGCAGTATACCGCTTGTATCGAGCATTATTTTAACATTAGAGTCCCTCAACCCTAAAATCAAATCCCTATAAACAGAAGAAAGCATACCATCGGGCACACTGCCGGAAAAAACGAGCATTTCGCATTTACTGGCGTATTCAAAGACCTTTCTTTTTAATGCGCCGAAATTATCCTCACTGACGCGAGCACCCGACTCGTTTAAATCGGTGCAGGTATGGCCGGTATCATCCACGATTTTAATATTTATTCTGGTGCTTGCTTCTGTCCATGTAAAATCGTGCCTAATCCCTTCTATGTCAAGCAACGCCGCAA